>CM050170.1:180027895-180367895 GCA_027410445.1 Discoglossus pictus | reverse complement strand
TGTAATTGTGGGCTTGAGCAATTAAATACATCTGTAACTGTAGCAAATTCCTCACCCTCAGACATACTGACTCTATGAAGGTAATTACGGGCTTGGAATTAAATAGGGGCCAAAGACTGGTATTTAGTAACGCACACACAGGAACTGATCAAATATTTTAA
Source organism: Discoglossus pictus (assembly GCA_027410445.1). Lineage (NCBI taxonomy): Eukaryota > Metazoa > Chordata > Amphibia > Anura > Alytidae > Discoglossus > Discoglossus pictus. The sequence goes on along the minus strand of CM050170.1, from coordinate 180,367,734 downwards.
GGAGGAGTCTCTGTTTTTCCATTGTAGATACCTCTATCTGTGCGTATTAGGAGATATTTGTGGGGTTTTTGTTCCTTAGTTCGGATAGGCTTTTTGATTTTTCAGCTATACAGACTTTCAGCATTTCTGCGTAGAGATTTATCTTTGTATCCACCACCACTACAAAATAGTTTTAGTTTGAAATATTTTAAGAGCATGACTCTGGCTTCTCCAAGCAAAACATATAATGTTGGCTTAGCCATTTCTGAAATGTTTTATGAAGAAATATATAAAAGTATAAATCCACATTTCATTTTAGTTTGTTTGCAAAGCAAAATGAAAACATTTATGTTCATATCTTCTCAAATGAACTGTCCCCAACTGATATGTTATTGTGGGCATTGGAGATTATGGATCCAATGGTCAAAATCTGATTTGTTTTAATTAGTATATTTAATTCTAATTTCCCTTCAGTTGACTGATGTCATTGAAGCAATGTTATTCATGGTTCTACAGATGGGATTATTTATTATTATTATTATTATTATTATTTTTGTTATTATTATTATCCTTTATTTGTAATGTGCCAACATATTCTGTAGCGCTATAGAGGGGGTTAAGTGCAAGTTAAAACCATTTTAACACATTGCAAAAGAATGGGGGGGCTGTTACTGAGCTTAAAATCAATTATGCTTATTGTGTTCCCAAAAGCACCTTACAATATTGAAAACTCACAAACTTACAGTCTAAAGGGATAGGGCGAAGTTGCATCATGAAATATAAGGGTGATACGCTTTAAAAAAAAAAAAATTTAGCGAGGTTTTGAGGCAGGAGTAAAGTCTTGTGGAGAGAGGCAAAGAGTTCCAAAGAATAGGGGCTGCATGAGAAAAGTTCCCAAGAATAGGGGCAGCACAGGAAAAGTCCTGAAGATGGGAATGAGAGGAGATGATAAGAGAGGTGGATAGAAGAAGGTCACTAGCAGAGTGAAGAAGGCTATTGGGAGAGTATTTGGAGATCAGAGCAGAGATATATGAGAGTGCATTATTGCTGAGGGCTTTAAACATTAGCTCTACGGAATATATTGACGTTTTACAAATAAAGATAATAATAATGATTATACATTTTATTCTGGAGACTATGGGAAGCCAATGGAGTGACAGAGAGGTGCTGCAGACACTGAATATCGTATACAGTAGATTAGTCTAGATAATGCGTTCATTAAAGATTGGAGTGGAGAGACAGGTGATGGGGAGGCCAGCAAGGAGAGAATTGCAGTAGTCGAGGTGAGATATGATGAGAGAGTGAATTAGAATTTTAGTTGTGTCTGATTTCGATTATAATGTTAAAGAACTACTGTAGTTAAACATTATGCAGGGGGCATGCAAGACAGAAACATGAAAACAGTTTTAGAGGATAGCCTATATTTATAAGACTTTTATTGTGTCATGGAGCATTTCATTTTAGAGTGGTAGTCCGTCTATAGTTTGAAGAGGAGGGTTGTCCTATGGGGTATTAATCTGCCATTGCGTTATTTTGTCAAGTGTGCTACTTGAAGACAACATTTTCAACAGATCCTATCCAAATCCTCCTACTCCTCGCAGGTTTCTAATCCTTTTAGGAGCAAAGACAAAATGTCTGCTATCATTAAAGCAACCCTGTATATAATAGTTAAAATTTAAAGGATGTGATTATTTAAACTGTGTAAAAATATTATGCACATTAATTAAACAAGTTTTTCTAAATTGTTGTTGTTTAGTCATTTAGTCATGTCCAACTCTCTGTTTCCCTATGGTACGCAGTACCCCAGGCACGACTGTCAGCAACCTCTCCTTTGTTCTCCATCAAGCTCATGTTCACTGCTTCACTGACTTCATCTATCCATCTTATCCTCTGCTGTCCCCTTTTTCCTGTGCCTTCAATCTTTCCCCAGCATCAGAGTCTTCTCTAGGGAATCCTGTCGTCTCATTATATGGCCAGAATTTTTGAGTTCAGCCTCATGATCAAACCTTCCAGTGAACACTTTAGCTTAATTTCATGTAGTACTGATTGATTGGATCTTCTTGCAGTCAAAGAGACTCTAAGCAGATTTCTCGAACACCACAATTCAAAGGCGTCAATTCTACGGCACAATGGTCCAGCTCTCACATCTGTATGTTAATACTGGGAATACCATAGTTCTAGCAATGCAGACCTTTGTTGATAATGTAATAACTTTTTACTGGCTTGTCCAGATTTGCCATAGATTTCCTCCACAGAAGCAATCGTCTCTGAACTTCAAAATACTATAAATATGATACTTGAGTGGTCCTTTAAGTAATATGGAATACTAGTAAGTTGTCCGTCATAAATTACTTTATCATAGATTGCTATACTGAATTTGCAGTGCTCATTCTTTCTCTGTGCACTCTCTCTCTGTACTCTCTCTTTCTCTCTGTGTGCTCTTTTTTTCTGTGTGCTTTCTCTCTCTCCATGTGCGTTTTCTCTCTCTGCGTTCTCTCTGTGCACTCTCTTTCTCTGTGCGCTCTCTCTTTCTCCCTGTGTGCTCTCTCTCTCTCTGCGCTCTCGCTTTCTCTCTCACTGTGTTATCTCTCTCTATCTGTGCTTTCTCTCTACCTGTGCACTATCTCTCTCCCTGGGTGCTCTCTCTCTCCCTGTACATTCCCATGCAGTCCGCGCTCGCTTTCTCCCTGTGCGCTTTCTCTGTGCTCTCTCGCTCTATACACTCTCTTTCTGTGCCTTTTCTATCTCTCTGTTCTCTCTCTCTCTGTTCTCTCTTTCTCTGTGTGCTCTCTCTCTCCCTCTCTATGCACTCTCTCTGTTCGCTCTCTCTGCTCACTCTCTCTGTTCTCTCTTTCTCTGTGCGCTCACACTTTCTTTCTGTGTGCTCTCGCTCTTTCTCTCTGTGCACTCTTACTCTCTACCTGTGCCCTCTCTCTCTCCCTCTCTGGGCTCCTTCTCTCTCTCCCTATCTGGGCGCTCTCACAATGTGCTCTCTCGCTATCTCCCTGTGAGCTCTCTCTCTGTGCTCTCTTGCTGTGTGCTTTCTCTCTTTATGTCCTCTGTCTCTCTGTGTGCTCTCTCCCTCTCCCTGCGCTCTCTCTCTCTCCCTGTACGCTCTCTCCCTTTGTGTTCTCTCCCTGTACGCTCTGCCTGTGCACTCTCCCTGTGTACTCTCTCCCTGTTTGATTTCTCTGTGTGCGCTCCTTGTTTTTGCCCTTGTGCTCTGCCTGTGTGCTGTCTCTGCCTCTATGTGGTCTCTAGCCCTGTGCTGTCTCTGTCACTGTGATGTCTCTGTCTCTCTCTCTGAGGTGTGCAATGGCCGCTTTTATCTTGAATCTCAAGTCCCGCCCCGATGATGTCATGGCCCGCCCCCTCGATGACATCAGGGTTACACACAATGAAAACTATTATAGTGATGTTGGCTTCTCACCTAGTCACAGGTCATACCCTCGGATGTATTTTCTCCAACGATGATCTGTCCTGATCTGAGAAACCAATATGGTATTCTCATAGTACCAGTGAACTGGCAGGGGAATGAGGAGGAGGGGGTCGGACAGTTTCACACTAAGTATAAGACATCTGTCATCATTGATTCTGTGGGATGATTATTGTTCATGTAAATTAGTTATCGCTAGTACACCAATTATTTCCATTTTGAAAATGATAGTTAAAAGGACTTTTAACTTTAATTACAAAGAGCTATTTTACACATTTTTTTATTTGACTATGAAAAACTCTAGAAATCAGAATGTGTCTGCGAGAGAATTACTCCCCTGTTCTCAAGTCTCGTAATAAATGTATATCCATGCCATTCTCAGCAAAGTACACATTTTACATCTGTAAAACCTTAACTGGTAAAAGATAACAGGTAAATATATATATTTAAAAAAATATATTACAATGTGTAGCAGACAAATGGTCTTCTTGAACTAGCTTTTATTTTCTTCTAAGGGTACAAGTTATTTTCTATGAAGCATTTCAGTGGAAAGAGTTCAGGGTACAATTTAGTGAATGACTTCAGGAATATATATATATTTTTTTAAATGAGTCTGATGAGAAGCTCATCCTGTGTTGCCACCTACATATACTACACATACATTTTAAAGGGCCACTGTAGTTCAGAGGCATGCATCTGTGATGTATGTAGCAAAAATAACTTTAGCAACCATTTAAGAATTGACATAATATTTTTCTTTTTTTGAAAAATTAGAATTTTTGAAGACTCTGTTTATGAGTAGAGAAATGTATTTATACCTTGATACATCACTTGTGGATGGGGTGTGGATGGAGAGAACAGGGACATGTCAAAATGCTTTGTTAGATAGTTGGATCTGACTGCAATTGACCCCACACACCACTTCTCACTAAAACTTAAAGTTTTCAAATATATACAATTATGTATTTTTTAAAATATCTATGCAATTTACACTCTGTGTAGACATGTTGTTGTTGTTAAGGTCTTCAGTCTTGTCCGGTCCTCGGTGATCATATGGACGCAGCACACCGGGCATATCTGTCTGTGCTGCTGGTTGTTCTTATCCATATACGATATAAGTGTACTCCACCTTAGGTATGAGTAAGGTAGCGTTGCTGAGACAAATGCAAATAACAATATGACGTGTACCAAGTGACCCATCAATGAAGGAAAAGACCCAAAATGAGGTCACCAAACCTTATATAATCTAGTCCACAGAGATCAAGCAGTAAAGTCTCCAATATCACCAAATGTCTGTTGTCTGTTCAACATGTAGTGCTAACAAGAAAACACTTTGTTTTTTATCCACAATTCTATTGATAAAGCCAAAAATGTTGACGAAACGGAACTGGAGATTGTTTTATGTATATTTGTATGTTCAATTGATTTTAGTATAAGCCAATATATATTTTTTTATACTTTGTATGTTTCATATATACACATGGATTTAAATATTAGCTATTACTAGATACCTGTCAATGATTTTTATGCTATTTAACCCACTATCTCCCAAATTTGGGCATACACAGTAGGGATATAGAAGGTGCATAAACCTCTTATTTAGTAGTACACATCAGAGGGCATTAAGGGTATAAGCTCCATATTATTAGATTACTTTTGAGACCATCTGGAATTTGTCACAAGGTTCTTCAAGATGATCAAGGATTCCATGGTAAATCATGAGACTGTTCCTGTGATGCGAATGTCATATCTCATATCATGAGGTCATGAAATGTGAGTGTTCTTGAGTTTATTATACTATGTATTTACACTTTCTACTGTTATTGTGTCTTGGTGGTCTGCACTACGAGGTGGTGCCCTTCACTCCCCTTTTTCCCTTTGTTTTTCATCTATGCTCATCCATATGGTTTTCTTAGCAAATATACTGGAGTGGGAGGCCAGCTCCTTCTCCAGTGGACCACAATTTGTCTGACCTCTCTTCCATGACGTGCCCATCTTGGGCGACCCTACATGGCGTAGCTCACAGCTTTAAGCCCCTTCACAAGATACTGATCAAGAGCAGGTATGTATACATACTGAGCATTTATTTTGAAAAATAAAATACGTCCATCAGTCTTTTTAAACTATTAAATCAAAGTAAGACAATGTGGAACAAATGCAATTGACTTTATCTATAGGCTCATTGGTTTACCTAGCATGTCCAATGTTTAGGCAGTAGTCATACATTTAAAGAACAATGAGGGAGATTCACTAAGCTATCACATGGTTCATGATGGGTTGTAAAGGACTGTAATGCTAGTCTTATCCAGTAGGAAATAGAGCCACTGAAGTACAAGGACACACACTGCAGTCCAGTCAATGATGTGCGAATCCACCCAATGAGAGATAACTGGTTGGGTAAGGCTGTCCTTGAGGGATAATTATTAAGCTAAGAGAGAGGGCTGGGATCAGGGTGAAGGACTGTTATGGCAAATATTCCTGTATGAAATAATGTATTGTACATACAGGGATGCATATAACAGCCGCTGTGATGATTAGTAAATGTCCCCCAAAGTCATAGGTAAAAACAATCACAAACCCTTCAATCAAACTATCACATATAAAAGTGAGCTCAGTCACTAAAAGAATACAAAGAGGTTATCTCGTTAAAAAAAATCCAAATAAAAATGGTTAAAAATTGTGGCCCCCATTCAATTGAGGTTTTGGGAGATCCGGGAGCCCGTAAGTGAGGTCGCAAGCTAATTTGCTATTCATTTGGTGTCTTTTTGCAGGTTCCAATCGGCTTCCGAGTTACGGGCTCGAGAAAATTGTGATTGTTTAACTCGCAACTTACAGCCTCCTGAAGCCTTTGATCTGTCACTTTTGCAAGGCTAAAATCGCAATTCGCAATTCAATTGCTCAATTTCCCCAAGCCCGCAAATGTTTTCACACCCGTAAACGGCAAATGAAGGAAAGTGCTAGAGAGGACTCGCAACGGGGTTAAACACCTGTTCGTAGCACTGTAAATGCAAATAAAAAATCACTACTGCACTGTAAATAACGGCGAAAGCGATGACAGACATTAGAATTAATTGCACAACAGTCTCCAGCACGCAAATCGGCAAGATTTTACATTTTATTTTTATGTTTAATTTCAGGGTTAAATCGATCTTGGGTATCAATGAGTTAATACATATTAGGCCCCCATATGGACTAGAACAGTATTGGCATTTATTTTCATATTTTATTATTTTTTGGTTTTGCGAATCTGATCGCATATCCGACCCGGGATACCTAATTGATTGACATGCAACCTCCATGTTTTACTGCTGTAATAATGACAGTCTCGTTTTCTATTGGCTGATTCAAAATGGGCGGTTACGGGCTTGTTGAATTGATCATGTTCCCGCCCTGAACTGCTCCGAACCAGTGCATGGTTTACGGTTTCGGCTTTGGGCCCGTAACTTGCGGGCTTGAGCAATTGAATAGCATCTGAGACGAACGGGAGCCCGCAACTCACTCGCAGACATTCGGCTGTCTGCGATCGTGTTGCGGGCTTCGAATTGAAAATGGCCCTAAGTCTCCTTATTTATAAAATGCAAAACATTCTTCAATATTACATATTCTTCAGAACAAACTCTTTCGTACATGCCCTCTTTAACCTTTGCTGTCATGTGAATTAAATAATCCAGTTGCAACATATTTTAGAGATGTTTCAAATTATTCCATTTGCTCAATGTCTCTATTGTGGCATCATCAATTTCTTCCTCAAACAGTCATAAAATATTGAACAAACGAATTACAGAAATCCTTCTATAAGATTCTTAGTAGCCTTAGCATGCAAAGAGAAAATATAGTTTTGCCATTGCAATTACTCAGAATAGTTCAACAATGGTTATTTTTTTTATTTTTTTTGCCTGAGATTGAAAACAGAAGGTAAGCCTCATTATCATTCAAATGATTCCTCATTACGAAGTGGCAACACTTAAAGCTATCCGGATAGGATTTCATGCTACATTGCACAGTTACATTAATGCTAAAACTTTGCATGTTTAGGCATTTCTGTTCAGAATGTCTCTCAAACACATTGTAAGCCGGTGAAATCAAAGCATAGCTATTCCAGGACCCAAAAATGACATATCTGCCACAACTCCAGAAATATCTACACATTTATTTTATTTATCTATAGCTGATGGTCATTTTTTCACCTCGACAAATGTACTCCTAGAAACATAAAAGCAGTTTAAATTATGTGCAGAAATGTTACAAAAATATATCACACTACATGATAATGGTAAACTGGAAAATGTTGCAATGATCCTCTTGGAATAGTTATTATTTTGCATTTTTTTCCCTAGCTGACATGAGGTTTTATATGTAGCAAATCTCCTGTAAGAGTAAGAGGGTATATTTAAATTCAGTGGTAAATATTTAGAAAAGTACCTTGCATGATATTGTCTGTATGTTACAATATGAGGTGAATTCATCGATTGGGGTAAAACATTTGGATTCTCATCCACATGGCCGGATTACCCATTAGGCCAACTAGGCAGCCGCCTAAGGGTGCTTCCCTAAAAACAAAATGGTTCCTGGCTTAAAAAAAACAAAATGCTCTAGTTCATAGACTACTACTAGGGAGTAAACACCTAGAACAAGAGAGTTACAACAGGAAAAGGAACTTACACGCACAGAAAAGACATACCTTGCATACTCACTAGCACTTCACTGCCTAGGGGCTCCAAAAAAGGTAGATCCGGCCCTGTTCATCCCCACAAAAAATAATCAAATATTATTATGTACATTAATTAAATAGAATTTCAATGTCAGCGGTGCTTAGGACCATAGTGTTGCCATACTTAAAGAACAACAAAAAAACAACAACACTTCTTTATCAAGTATGTATCAATCCAACAACATTACAGCCCTGTAAGCCATGGACATAAACATATATTTGGGGAAAATCAAACTTTTTGAAAAATGGAATACATTTTGTTTGTTACATCTCATTCTGAGAGCTGGATCATGAGGGATCGTCTTTGTAGCTATCACTGGAAGGAAGGGTGAGGGAGGAGACAACAGAGTACTGTCTTGGAGTTAGCTGTATAAACGAGCAGAATTAGGTGACGCTAATCAATGCACTGCTCATACTTTTCAGGTTAGAGATTTAAAAATCTGAGTGCATTATTTGTTTGCATTTTATTTACTTTTTATTAAATGTTATTGCACTAAAGAAGGCTGTGCTCTGTGTTTTCTTGTAGACAGTATACCTGAGTAGATGGTGATCACATAACAGCAATCTTTCTCCATACATTGGATAAGGAGTTGGGCTCTATGACTGCCCTGAGGGTTTTTGGCAGTGAAGAAGGTTTTATTAAACTTCTTGGAACTTCAAACCTGTAAAGGTATCTGGTTCACTGAAAAATTGTAAATAGGAATTGTTCTCCCTGGACTTTCTAATAAATATTGCTATTTTTTAAGAGTATTATATTTTTGAATTTGTAAGGACAATAAGGGTTGATAACATATTTGTTTATACATGATGGATTATTGGGGAATAGTTGGCTCAAATGTTTTTATATACTCTTACTGACAGTAAGGCAAATGCACGCAGTTCATTTTTCTTGAAAATATTTTAATATGATGACACTGATAAGAGCACAGGATTACATAAGGAATAACACATAGATAAATATTACCATTTACCCAAAAAAGCATATTTAAGGATATAGAATATTTAAGATGGATATCTAAAAAATGTAATAATGAGGTGGATCTCCAGAACAAACAGACTGGAGGGTCTATTATGGATACAGGTCAGCCTATTATACCTTTGTTTTCTTTTGACACTATTTATTCAACAGCATTAAACTGCAACTTTGTACATTAGTATTATTTTATACATATATTTTTATCCTTTTTGGAATTTCACACAAAACCACAAGCATACTGACATGAAGTATATTAAAATAATTCTTTAAAATTAACCAAAAACTGCTCCCATTTTTATTTTAATTTTTGGCTTTACAATTTTACTTTACCTACATGCTTTAGATCATGGTATATGTTTGCACCATTTAAACCCAAACCCAAACTTTATTTGGAATGGTGGGGTGATTTGAATCCTAAATGTTAAATTAAGTCATTTTGTTAAAAAGCATGAGCTTCAATAGACATGCAATTGATATATTTAACAAGTAAAATGAAAAGTTAATGTTAACTTACATTGGGCCTCATTCAATTTCAATTTTGCCAATTGAATACGGCTCTAAATAAGCACATAGCATTATTTTTTTAAAGAAGTTTTTAGTTAGTGAAAACCTTGCTTTTGGATAGATGTTTACTAACTAAAAACTTCTTTAAAAAATATATGTTATGTGCTTATTTAGAGCCCAATTCAATTGGCCAAACTGGAATTGAATGAGGGCCATTGTGTTTAAAGACTCATGAGTCTAACGTTTTTACAGCTTGGCCTTTATTTACTGTGTTTGAGAAAAGGCAACACATATTATTATTTAGAACTGTGTCATGTTCCTATAGATTTGAGGAAGAAACTTCTGAACCCTCTAATGTGCTCTAGTACGCCTAGTAATTAGTTTTTTAAGTAAACTAAACAACAAAGTCAGTGGTGCTCAATCAGAGAACAAACTAAACTTAATAGGTTAGTTCTATGGACATGATAATCCACTCTATGGGCCTCGTCTGTGAGGTGCAGCGATACTCCCTAAGGCACAGTGAACAAGGAGTCCACGTCTGGTTCCCCCTGTCACCCATAAGATGAGAAAATCTAAACAAAAAGAGTAGACGTGCTCATCTGAGAACGAAAAATACCACAGTTTGTTTTTTCTATAGGATTGGTTACCTACTTAGAGAGCAGCCTTTTTTAGCTTGCTTGTGCGCTTCACAAGGAGAAATATTATGTAGTATATTAGTCTGGTCTCCCTCAGAAGAGTGGTCTAGTCCTGAAATACCAGGCAATTCTACCCTGAACAGGAGAAACAGCAAACCCCAGACACGTTTCAGCCTCTATGGGCCTCGTCGGTGAGGTGCAGCTGTACTCCTTAAGGCACAGTGAGCAAAGAGGCCACGTCTGGTTCCCCCTACCACCGATAAGGTGAGAAAATCTAAACAAAAAGAGTAGAGGTGCTCGTCTGAGAACGATAAAATACCTCAGTGTTTTTTTTTTCTGTAGGTCTGGTTACCTACTTAGAGAACAACCTATTTTATCTCACTTGTGCCCTTCACAGGGATAAATATCCTGTAGTATATCAGTCTGGTCCCACTCAGAAGCGTGACCCAGCCTCGAACTACCAGGCAATTCTACCCTGAACCGGAGAAACAGCAAACCCCAGACGTACGTTTCGGGCTTCATTGGGCCTCTTCAGTGAGGTGCAGCTGAACTCCCTAGGGCACAGTGAGAAAGAGGTCCATGTCTGGAGTCCCTTATACCTCTTAGAGATTAATCCCTAAGGGTAATTTGCATAAACAAAACAACAAGTCAGAGGTGCTCAATCAGAGAACTAACTAACCTTAATAAGTTAGTTCTATGGACCTAACCCACTCTGAGAGCACCTCTTTTTCATTCTTAGATGAGCACCTCTAATCTTTTTGTTTACATTTTCTCACCTTATGGGTGATAGGGGGGACCAGGCACATAAATCTTCTAAAGGGACTATTGTGGTCTGTGTTGCTTGAAACCCTAAAGTAGCTCAAATCCTATAGGCCCAACTAGTGTGGCTCAAACACCTACAGACTTAGCCTATTTGGGCCAAACACCTACAGACTTGTGGCTGAAGCCCCTAAAGACTTAGCAGCAGAACAAAACCTGAATCATCAATGTTATAATTCTTCCAGAACTCTCTGCATCTTAGCAATATAAAACAGCAGCAGCGCCACAACGGCACAGCAGCAGCACACCATTGCATGGCTCACATCCTAGGGCCTGTGTGGATCAATCTACTGGATAATTTGCAACTGCTAGCTACAAGAGGAACAGCTCCAAATTAAAAGGTAATATAGCAATGTTTTATTACATACTGTACTGTACTGTACGTAGCTTTGGCTGTTCAATCACACAAGGCTGAGGGGCTCAACCAAATCTATCAGCAAGAGAGGAAGAGAGAGGAAAGACTATTTCTTTGATACAAACCTACATGTTTGTTCATAGTATTGTTGTTATTATTGTTATTTATCTCAAGTTATGTGGAAGTTTCCGTGGTTCTAAATGTTTTTGATTTAACATCTACTGATTAAAAGAAAAATATTTATTAGATTGAAAAGTTTAATATACTTAAATATTTATCTGCAGCAAACTGAAATCAAGATTTCCACACCCCCAGAGCTGCCTATGTCAGCAACCCATACTAGCCTATGGAAGCACAACATTTAAGTATGGATTTTAACATTTTAGTTACTCACCAAAGTTCAAACTGCCTGTTGTGTCCAATGAGAGAGAGAGAGAGAGAAAATATCTGCAGAGCTGAGAGCTACCTCAGCTGGGGGTTCGTTAACTCTGCCAAACACAATCAGCTGCCCCGACCATCAGCAAATTAAATGAAAAAAAACCTGCATCAGTAGTTGATATATAGGATTGCCCTCCCAACAAGGGGGGTTGAGAAGGTGCAGAGAATAACCAAGGCTGAACCAGTGTTTGGTATAGCAATATGATTGTATTTTATATGTGAACTCTGTTATTCTTTTCTGCAGAGACTAGGGTTGAATGAGTAGCAGAGACTGCGAGAATGTGCTGCAGATACGGAGGTGGAATAAACAGCAGAGTAAATGTGAGAGTTGAAATGAGCTGCAGAGACTTGAAGTGGAATGTGCTGCTGAGAGAGAGACTCTTATATGAAAATACAGAGCACCTTCTTACATGGATATGTGCCAGACTACAAATCCCATGATGCTTTGCTGCAGAGACAGAATGCCCAAACTTTGCTACAACGTTGACCAAAACATATTATGAATTTTATGCTAATTTAGTCTGTGTTTTAGGGGTGTATACTCTCAGATTCAACTGCCAAAACATGTTGCTAACTTTAGCGTAAGTTTATTAATGTTTATGTTTTCATGTTTTCATGCCAAAAATGTTTACATACACTACTAATTCTCCTCTGTCAGATGCATTCATAATACATGAAACTTAAATATGCCTTTAAGGACGGTCTCAGGAATGGATATTGTCCTTTATCTGGGGATCAACTGTATATGTATAGGTTAGAGGACAGAATGAATAGGGGACATGATTGGCATGACAGGAGCATTCAAATGTTTGAAGTAAACTCAATTTTCTTCTAAAAAGGATAAAAGGTTTTTATTTATAACTACCTATTTCTGTTAATTATATTTTAGCTACTTCACACTGAGTCTTATATATAAAAACTCTGCTTATATGCTCATTTGCTTGTTGCTTGAACTTAGTAAGCATCCAACCACTAAAGAGCTGCAAAGTACAAAATGTTTTAAGCGACAGAAGGTCGAATGAATGAAAATTACTGCCAGAATTTGACGCTCAGGCTGCTTCCATGACAACCGCTTCTTTATGTTCATGTCTTTTCTGTATCCGTGAAACGTTTTTTTTGTTGTTGTATTATTTCACATATAAAGAAATAATTTTGATATTGTTAAAGCAACCTGTCAACAAAAAAGTATTAATTCTAACTTTTTTATAACATACTGGAATTATTAATCACAACAATAATTTATTATATATAATTCATTTATCCTCAGGCTTAAAACGGTACATGTGAAAAGATACATACTCAATATCTGCAAACTGTTTTTGAACAGTGTTATCTAGACAGCAAACCACTTACATGGCATGAATAGGTCAAATGAATACAGTGAAACGCGTAGGATTCCTGAGACATCCAGCAATGGGATACTGAGTGACATACATTGTTGTAGATGGGAATCTATCGGTCAGGGGGAGTTGTCAAGACAAAGCTTCTGCTTGGGTGTCTTTACTGTGCTTATCTGATAGCTAGGTGATAATATTGAAGTTCCGTTTAAGAGCTGCTCTGCTATTTTACAGTCCCAAGTAGATAGCATTTTAAAATCCCAGCGTTCGCACTTTTTTAGGTTAAATCTATTTTTAATTCACTATCATTTATATGAGTAGTTCCCCTGAATAATGGCCATACATTCCTCTCTGCCTCCCCCTTTGTCATCTGGACAAAAAATGTGATGACAAAAACAGTCAACACAGATTGAATTCATTATGCAGGCCAGATTACCTGCAGCATGCACACTTTGTAGAGGTGAGGTTATGGGATTACAGCCATAATTTCCCTTCCCCTACAAAGGGGCCTGCATCAGTTTGTGGTGACTGTGATTGTCTTCCCACTTTTGTCCAGATGAAAATGAGGGAGTAGTGTAGCAACAGCCATGATTGAGATGTACTATGGGGCCACATTCAGTTCCAAGCCTGTAACTCGATTGCAGACAGCCGAATGTCTGCGAGTGTGTTGCGGGCTCTCGTTCGTCTCTGATTGTGATGCTATTCAATTGCTCAAGTCCGTAAACTATGCACTGGTTTGGAGAAGTTCAGGGCGGGAACATGATCAATTAAGCAAGCCCGTAACCTCCATTTCGAATCAACCAGGAGAAAATGAGACTGCCATTATTACGACAGTAAAACATGGAGGTTACATGTCAATCAATTAGGTTTGTGGTTCTGTTATGCGACTAGACCTGCAAACTTGCAAAATAAAGAATTATGGAAATGGATACCAATACTGTTCTAGTCCATGTGGGTGGACCGATATGTATTAACTCATTGATACCAAAGATTGATATAACCCCAAAAGGAAACATAAAATGTATTTACTGTCGATTTGCGAGCTTGAGACTGTTGTGCAATTAATTCTAATGTCTGTTATCGCTTTCCCCGTTATTTACAGTGCAGTATTGGTTTTTTATTTGCATTTACAGTGCTATGAATAGGTGTTTAACCCCCTTGCAGGTCCTCTCTAACACTCATAGGATTTTCTCCTTCATTTGCCGTTTACGGGTGTGAAAAACTTTGCAGGCCTAGGTGAAATTCAGCAATTGAATAGCGATTTGCGATTTAAGCCTTGCGAAAGTGAGAGATCAAAGGCTTCTGGAGGCTGTAGGTTACGAGTTTAACCATCGCAATATTCTCAAGCCCGTAACTCGGAAGCCAAACGGATCCCACAAAAAGAGGCCAATTGAATAGCAAATTAGCTTGCAACCTCACTTTCTCCAGAAAGCTCAATATAACACATAAAGGGCTCTCTAAAGAACAAGTAGGTAAAACGTAAAAAAAATAAATGTTTACTAAACTTTTTATGTGCACTTAAACAATAACTTACCAGTTTTCTAGATCTCTCCACGTCCACCCCCGGAATGAAGTATTGTGTCTGATGTGGATCCACCTGTATGGGGCTATCTGAATTGGCATACCACAACTACAGTATCATTTTTATTGGTGACTAGAATGTGTGTATACATGGCTATCTGCTCAGGATACACTGCTCCCTGCTACTTACTGTGTTTCCCCAAAATAAGACCAGGTCTTATATTAGTTTCAGCTCCAAAAAATGCAATAGGGTTTATTTTCTGGGAATGTTTATTTTTTATTGTACAACATTTATTCATGTACAAAAATCGACATTTATTCAAATATAATCATGTCATCTTCTTCTGAACATCATCATAACTCTCCAAACCCTGAATTCCAGCCTGTTGCCTGAGGTTATCATACTCTGCTCGCCATTTGCGGACCATACGGAGATCCAACTTCTTCTCTTTGCAGAAAGGGATTCTTGCTCATGGAGTCTTCCACTATTCCTTTCTTGTACTCAACAGAATAGCTCTTTATTTTTGCACTCATCTTGTCTTAATAATTTATATTATCATTTAACAGATTTCTGGCTGACGATTGGATCTGGAGCTTCTTTTTGTGGGAGGGCTTGCAGTATATTACGTGTATCCTGAAAAATCGTGTTACGGCTTATTTTTGCGATATGTCTTATTTTTCGGGGGAAACAGGGTATGCGTTTTTCAATTTGACATTTGTCCAATGGTGGTTCCACTCCAGCCTCAATTCTTCATTCAGGGGTTGAGAGATCTGAAGCTTATACAGCCTGGGCAATGATTGAAAAATAGTAAATAATTATTTAAATGTTTTTTACACTCAAACCTTACCTAAGTACCGTATTCTTTAGAGACCCATTTAAAAGACCATTAAAGAAGTTTTTTTCCTACAACACTTGGCACGTGACCACTTCCTTCTCTACTGAAACCTTTCTCATAGGGAATAGCAGTTCTTGCCTTCCACTAGTTGCATATTGCTGTCACTGTGATGCTTACTAAATTTCTGTGGCAGAACAAAAACAACCAGGTAAGTGCTAAAGCACTGCTAGTTAGGCTCTGTGCATTGCCACTAGAATTCTCCTCTTACACCAGCAAGCTGGAGCTGCCAGCAGATGCTAGTAGCCTCAGAATGCCATGAAAATACAGTCCCTCCGTAGGAGGGTTATTACACTTCGTAAATGATTCTTAGAAATACACGTAAAAGAGGACATCACAAAATATGTCTCCTCACTAACCCTTCTTTATTGAATAATACACATTTTTATTTATAGTGAAACACAAAAGAAAAACATTTACATACCCCCTACATGTAGCTGCATTTAGCACTGGCTGTTGGAGCCTCACACAGTTCTTAAGAAGTCTTCTGCTTGGCTGGTGCCTAAGAGTCTAACTATATGGACATGTGGGCATTCACAGAACATGCAATGATCTATTCTAGTCTCATATATAGTTGTCGTACTGCAAGTTGTCGTCACGCTTTGCGAGCCTTGCAAAGCGAGGCGAGCCATCGACCGCAAGTCTCGCTGAGTGAGGTGAGCAGTTGAGGCATGCATGACTTAGGCTGCAATGAGTGCTGAATGTGCTTATTGCAGGGGTGGCCACGCAGGACTTAGCTGGCGCTCATCCCGAGAATTGTGGGACTTAGTTGGCAATGAGGTCTCATCGCAAGGCCGCTGGACTTTGCAATGGACGCAAAATTACGGCCCATATGATGGACTGCAAGGCTTGCATGAATACAACTTTAATGGCCGAACCACCAAACTGGAAAAGATGGCAAAAATACTGAAATATGCCTCAAATAAATTTACACACACAGCACAGGGGAGAGCCAGGGAGCCTGTGAGTGAGGTTGCATGTTAATTTGAGGCATATTTTGTCTTTTTTAACAATCATAAATTGCTAAAGTGGGAAGAAAATGGCGGCCAAAAAAACTAAAATTCTGAAACAGGATGAAAATGAAGCTCAGCAAGGCCAGGCACGCAGAACTTAGAAAATACATGACGCAAAAGACAGTAACATGGACGAACAACGCCAGGTAAGCGGCACTTTGAAAATGAAACCAACGGCAGTCAGCCCGCAACACGCAAAGATTCAGCAGAGACACAGAGGAGAAACACACAGGGAAGGGACAAGGGGGAGATGGTGGAAAGAGACACATGGCATTCCCGAGCCCAAAAGTTGCATATTGCCAAGGCCTGTGGTGAAGCCGCTCATTGTTGGGCTCGCTATGAGCTTCAAAGGAGCTCATCGCAAGGACCGTAAAGTAGGTGGGAGGAGAGGATCGCAATGAGCACCAAAGGCGCTCATCGTGGAACCATAAGATGATGACCGAAGGTGCTCAGAGGGGGCAGAACATCGCATTGTGTGGCAAACAGCATTGCCAGCTTCAAATTATTGCCATAATTTTTCACAGGCAATTTCCTAGTATTATTATATTATTCAAATATATTATATTCACCTCATACTGTAAAACAGAAATCTTAAAAGTAACTGATAACTGTGGCTGGAGGTCTCACATTCGTCAAAAATATTCCTCAAACATTCCTTTCAGGACAGCATTATGGGTAGATAATTTTCCATACCTCAACACTTGATATGATGGGATGTGGAGAAGAGTATCTACTGGACCCTGAAACACTAAGGTTCAAATGTAAACCATGTTGTACCCTATGAGTGATTGTTTTCCTTTAAGAATAACACAGATTTAGTGAATTTTATACAAGACAACTTCTCAAGAGACGTACAAAAAAGTAAATAGCCAACTCTATTAAAGCTTCCTGGCAAACCCAAAATAACAAGTACGAAATATTTTGATGACTGAAGTTTCATTAAAGGAAAATCAAGGATTGATAGACGGGCAGTCTCTCAGCCAAGTCGAGTGTTTTAAACTAAATTATATTCTTCCAGATAAGAAAAAAAGCTGTTCATGGATTGCTCTTTCCACTATCTTTGAAAATAGTTTCCATGTATTCAAAGCATTTGTGTGAACCAAAAGATTGATAATTGGATTGTTTAGCCTTATTCAGCTTATCTGTGAAATCATATAATAAAAAAAAAAACTGAACATCAAATAAGACAATATGTTTTCAATTTCGTCTCAGCAGCATGCAATTTACGATACAAATGATGAACTGAAGATGCTATTCACAGATGATACACAGAATAAACATTTAAATATATATTTGTGGAGGCAGATCTGCAGTTGAATAAGCAAATGCAAGAAATTAACAGCCTCAATTTGATCTAATCCTGAGAAACTTGGAAAGGACCGAAATGAATTTAATTTAAAAATACATAGTCGAAAGCAAGATCTGATTTCGTTATTGTGTTCCTAATAATTAGTATATTTAGACATTGCAAATGATGATTGGACCGTTCCGACTAAATTGAAATATTTATATAAACAATATACATGTCAGGCAAGTGTTTTTCTTTATCTAGGTCTGCAATGAGTTAAATTGAAGTAGCATTTGTTGGTATGTGTAGGGGAACACAGCATTATATTATGCTCTTTTGCAGACCTTGGCTCCTTAAAGGATCACTGTACTTCAGAAAAATGGTATCTGATTATTTGTGAAGATCATAAACAAACTAAAAATAAAGGGCCACTTTAAATTCCAGCCCCGTAAGCTCAACGCGTGCAACGCGTGCAACGCGAGCTTGACGAGTTGCGGAATTACGGTGCTATTAAATTAGAACAGGCTGCGAGCTACGGGTTTGAGAGGCAAACCTGTAAACCAAACGTTGCTCGTCTGATGTGATGAATTAGTCTAACTCGTAATTACGGGTTTGGATGGAGCCAATGGCAACAGAGATCGTCAGAATTATGTTACTGAAAATGGAGGTGGGATTTTCAAAGTCCTACGGGGTTCAATTACGAGTTACGATTGGACCCACATTCCAGATGTAATGCAATATTGATAAAGCCGTAAATATGATATTCTATCACATGCGAGTTACAGTATATGTATTAACACATTGATTGCCAGGATCGATATAACATTAAAATGAATACATCAAATAAAGTATTTTTCTGGGCCGATTTGCGGGCTTGAGAATGTTGGGCTATTAATTCTAAGACCTAACATCACTTTCGCTTTTAATAAATGTACAGTAGTGTTGTGATATGTGCATTTAAAGTGCTACGAGTTGAACTTTACACCTCTTGCGGGTCCTCTCTAGCACTCGTAGGCTTCTTGGCTCCATTTGCGAGTTACGAGTTTGAACGCAAGTGATTTTGATGCAATTTAATAGCTCCATTGGGACGTAGCGGTTACGGGCTTGAAAGAACAAAGGACTTGCACCGCAAAATTCAACTTTCCTTGTCCCGTAGGCTTTTTTCGGCCTTGCTGCATCTTAACCCGCAAGTCGTCTGCGGGCTGCATTACGTGGCTAATTTGATAGTCTTTACACGTAAATTGGAGTTACGGGCTACGTGTTAAAACGTAGCCAAAATTTTATGTGGCTAAAAATCAGCTGTGTGAGTTATGTGTATAAAAATCATTGTTAGAGAAAATCTGATTTTTTTAAGCTTGTTATTGAATAAAGGAATCCATGTTGCAATTGTTGAATAAGTTCCTGAAAGTTGAAGCATGATGGGGTGTGTTTTTATCTATTAGTGGAGTGGAGGGAGGGATGGGGTGGAGCGAAGAGCGACAGGTGAAGAGGATTTTTTAGGCAACTGGGTCTTATAGAATTTGACCCAACCTTGCCTCCTGCAGCCAAGACACAGGCTTATTGCATCAATAGATTTAAATCCCGCTAATTAGAAATGTAAACACACCTCTTAAAGACATAGCTTCCACTAAAAATATCCGGACTTTAGCAGAGGCACATCAAAATTATCTTTACTAATTAAAAGTTAGCTTTATGACTTTAACCTGCCTAATTATGCTTCTCTGATCAGCACTTCTGACTTAGTTATTTTGTAAATGCAAATTACCCTTGGGGTTTAGTCTCCCTAAGGGTGATAGGGGACTTCAGAAGTGGACCCCTTGGTCACTGTGCCTTAGGGAGTTCAACCGCACCTCACTGACGAGGCCAATAAAGTCTGAAACGCGTCTGGGGTTTGCTGTTTCTCCTGTTCAGGGTAGAATTGCCTGGTATTTCGGGGCTGGGTCACTCTTTTGACCAGACTGATATACGTCAGGATATTTCTCCCTGTGAAGGGCACAAGTGGCTAATAGAGGTTGCTCTCTGATGTTTTATCATGGCCATAGAACTAACCTATTAAGGTTGGTTCGTTCTCTGATGAGCACCTCTGACTTAGTTATTTTTTAATTATGCTTTTAGTCAGATTTAATGTGTTAAATATATATATATATATATATATATATATTTTTATTTTTTTATTTTTTTTTTTTATTTAATAATTTTTGTTTTAAAAATTCAAAGTAAAAAATATATTTTTCTAGCTGTAAAGTCAGTACTAGTAGGTTAGCCAGGTGTTCTGTCAAAAGGCAAAGTGTGAATTATAGCATGTGAGTGATCAGTGACCTGAGATCCTCGAAGGATTTAAGCTGCTTCACACATCAGTGGATTTTTTTCAGAAAAGTTCTGATAAGCTTCAAGTCATTGAATGTATTATACATTGCAGACTTGTGGAACTGTATTCTAGGGAATCAAATGCACTTATTTACATATGTCATGATAGAATATTATTAAAGCAAAGCCAGAGCTAAAAGCCAGAGACCATCCATGTTATATTCACTACTCTCGATAATGGGTTTCCAAGTGGAATGTAGAGTTGATTGACTAATGCAACTTGGCTCAGCAAAACGTAGAGGATGGGTTAATCCAACTAATATAAGGATTTGTGTTTTTTTTTTATTTTTATACTTAACAGTACAAAATGTAATATGTTGCCTAAAATCATAGGAGGGTTCCTTCATCCCACTGTGAGTGATCTCCATTTTTAAAGGGACAATGGAATCACCAAAGTTAGCACTAGTTAAAGGACTGCTGTTTATATTTTACAATTGGTCAGGTATTGATTAAGTTGTAGGCATTTTTAATGAAGAGTGAAGCTTGGCCACGCAGCCAATGAGCTGCTTCATATGATTACACTCTTGCAGAAGTAATGGGAAGCGTGATACTGCTAAGCTGATTATCAAGGGAATGGGTGACTGTGTACTGCAAACTCCATATATGTCTTATATTTTATAACTGTTCTTTGTTTGTTTTATCTTTTGGATTCAATAAAAATATTTAAAAAGAATGAGCTGTAATCAGGATTTGAATCATGGTACCTCTAGATTGATTCACAGTAATAACATACGGGTGTGATAGCTGTTTAACAAAGAAGGCTGAGCAACCCGGGATTGACACCTTTGAATTGTGGTGTTGGAGAAAATGGCTTAGGGTTCCCTGGACTGCAAGAACATCTAAAAAATCAGTACTTTAGGATATCAAGCCAAACTGTTCACTGGAAGGTATGATCTTGAGGATAAAGGTCAAATATTTTGGCCATATCATGAGAAAACAGGATTCTTTAGAGAAGACTCTGATGCTGGGAAAGATTGAAGGCACACAAAGAAGGGGGCTTTCTTTCTATAAATGTCCCATAAGATAACATAAGTTGGAGATGGAAAGATGCGGTCAGTGAAGTAAAGAACATGAGCTTGAGGGAGTCCCGAGGGGCAGTGGATTACCGATGCCTGGAGTGCTGTGGGCCATAGGATCACAGAGAGTTGGACACAACTGAACGACTAATCAACAACAACTTCTAGATTGCTGCCTAATGATCTATCCACTATTTGCCTGAGGGGATAACTCATAAGTTGTCTGTGACCTCCAAAAACATTGTAAAAACTTTGGATGGTGTCTGTTCATACACATGTTGCCTTTGCTTTTGAAAAGACAATGGGCAATGTTTGATAAGGTAAAAGGCTTGGAGACCTCTTATATTATCTCTTGTTCTTATGTTCTCTTATAGAAAGATTTTACATATACAAGATGTTATCATTTAGTATACAACCGTATATCAGATGGCTACCACTGACCATATTGTGTGTATATAAGTACATGGGAATAGATAGGCAACTTCCTAGACAAGAAAAGTAAATATTTATTTGCAGATATTGACTATACTGTCCCTATAATGCCATTATTGGATGTATTCAAGCATTTCACATTTTTTTACCCTCTTTTTTTTTATCTTATTGTTATATCTATATTTTACCAAATGCTAACCAGGCTTAATTTACAACTGTAGTAATGGCCTGTGTTTGTATTAAATGTATTTATTATCTATTTCCCTTCTCTGGCAGAGAGAATGGAAACCTAAACTTTTTGCATGTCTAAAGTAGATTCAAAACTGATACAGATCTGTAGCGTAGCACAGTAAGAGTGTCAGTTTTTGATTAATGGCATAACCAAATCAATATATGCTGTTTAGTATGTGCTTTTATATATATATATAGTATATATATTATATATATATATATATATATATATATATATATATATTAGAATCCCTGTATCCGGTACCCAACAAACCGGGACTCTCAAGCAACCTGGCACCCACATCAATTCCCCATTTTCAAAAAACTTCAGCTAAACAGGCATAACCGGCACTATCCGCACTATCCGGGATTCGAGACTGCAAAAAAAAATGCTAACTTTTTGTCAAATTATTTTTTTATTGGCCTAAATGGCCCAGGTTTAGGTGCTAATGCCTTTTTAAAGGCATTTTGAGGGGTTTTTGGGGTATTTAAGGGTCGTTTAGACCCTTAAATTCGGGGACTCCCAAACTAAACGCATCCTGCAATAGTGGGTGCCGGATAACAGGGGTTTTACTGTATATATATACAGTCAGGTCCATAAATATTGGGACATCGACATAATTCTAATCTTTTGGCTCTATACACCACCACAATGGATTTGAAATGAAACGAACAAGATGTGCTTTAATTGCAGACTTTCAGCTTTAATTTGAGGGTATTTACATCCAAAATCAGGTGAACGGTGTAGGAATTACAACAGTTTGTATATGTGCCTCCCACTTTTTAAAGGACCAAAAGTTATGGGACAGATTAAACAGTCATAAAACAAACTTTCACTTTTTAATACTTGGTTGCAAATCCTTTGCAGTTAATTACAGCCTGAAGTCTGGAATGCATAGACATCACCAGAGGCTGGGTTTCATCCCTGGTGATGCTCTGCCAGACCTCAATTGCAACTGTCTTCAATTCCTGCTTGTTCTTGGGGCATTTTCCCTTCAGTTTTGTCTTCAGCAAGTGAAATGCATGCTCAATCGGATTCAGGTCAGGTGATTGACTTGGCCATTGCATAACATTCGACTTCTTTCCCTTAAAAAAACTCTTTGGTTGCTTTTGCAGTATGCTTCGGGTCATTGTCCATCTGCACTGTGAAGCGCCGTCCAATGCGTTCTGAAGCATTTGGCTGAATATGAGCAGATAATATTGCCCGAAACACTTCAGAATTCATCATGCTGCTTTTGTCAGCTGTCATATCATCAATAAATACAAGAGAACCAGTTCCATTGGCAGCCATACATGCCCCACGCCATGACACTACCACCACCATGCTTCACTGATGAGGTGGTATGCTTTGGATCATGAGCAGTTCCTTTCCGTCTCCATACTCTTCTCTTCCCATCACTCTGGTACAAGTTGATCTTAGCCTCATCTGTCCATAGGATGTTGTTCCAGAACTGTGAAGGCTTTTTTAGGTGTTGTTTGGAAAACTCTAATCTGGCCTTCCTGTTTTTGAGGCTCACCAATGGTTTACATCTTGTGGTTGAACCCTCTGTATTTTCTCTGGTTGAAGTCTTCTCTTGATTGTTTGACTTTGACACACATACACCTACCTCCTGGAGAGTGTTCTTGATCTGGCCAACTGTTTGTGAAGGGTGTTTTCTTCACTAGGGAAATAATTTTTCGGTCATCCACCACAGTTGTTTTCCGTGGTCTTCCGGGGTCTTTTGGTGTTGGCTGAGCTCACCGGTGCGTTTCTTTCTTTTTAAGTATGTTCCAAACAGTTGATTTGGCCACACCAAATGTTTTTGCTATCTCTCTGATGGGTTTGTTTTGTTTTTTTCAGCCTAATGATGGCTTGCTTCACTGATAGTGACAGCTCTTTGGATCTCATATTGAGAGTTAACAGCAACAATGCAAATAGCACCTTGAAATGAACACTGGAGCTTGTATCTGCCTCTTTGTAAATGGGATAATGAGGGAATAACACACACCTGGCCATGGAACAGCTGAGCAGCCAATTGTCCCATTACTTTTTGGTCCCTTAAAAAGTGGGAGGCACATATACAAACTGTTGTCATTCCTACACCGTTCACCAATGATTTGCATGTAAATACCCTCAAATTAAAGCTGAAAGTCTGCAGGGTAAAGCACATCTTGTTAGTTTCATTTCAAATCCATTGTGGTGGTGTATAGAGCCAAAAAGTTAGAATTGTGTCGATGTCCCAATATTTATGGACCTGACTGTATATATATATATATATATATATATATATGTTCCAGTTTAACAACCTGGGATTGTGAGATGGGCCCTCCTCTTGCTCCGCCTCTTTTAGGCTCCTTTAAGTCTGCTTTGCAAATTTTGACCCAAATCTACAAGGGTTTTTTCAACTTTCCTGTACCTTTTGGGTGGGTTTTGACCTGAAATGCCTACGATGATGTCCCTTGTCCGTGTCCAAGGACCTCCGCACTTAGACTTTCGGTAAGCCTCCTTTGGAGATTTTGAGCCAAAATCTGCTGTCCTTCGACCTTCCATAAATCTTCTAAACCAGCGTTCGCTAACCATATCTCGTTCTCGCTTTCATACGACCAATACCAGCCTTCGTAGGCATTACATCTTTCATTGCTTTCCATAAGTCCCAAAACCAGCCTTCACAGGCTCACGTCGTTTTACGCTTTCATACGACCCCATACCAGCCTTCGTAGGCATTACCTATTTCATGCTTTCCATACCTCCTAAAACCAGCCTTTGCAGGCTCACTTCCACCACACTTTTATAAGTCCCCACACAAGTCCTAATGCTACTGCAAGCCTTTCCCAGACTCACCATCACTCAGCTCTGGGCCATCTTCGCAGGCCAGATAGGGGCATAGCAATTGGTTACACCTTAGCTACACAAGGAGAGGGCCAGACTGCAAATGTATGTCCATCTTGTTTCCCCTAGGGTTGTGTGGGGGGGGGGACCCTCTCCCATATGTCGGGCGAGTTCATTCCCATCGCTGGAGAACAATGGCTCAATGCACTTGATCGTTGTCAGAGGGACCCACCCACAAATATTTATATATATCCATTTTTGGTTGTCCCCCTCTACCCTTTGTAGCTGTTTGGTGTGGATGCCCATTTTGGTCTGCTAAAGAGGGTCAAGGTGCAGGAAGTGATAGAATGAAGGGAAAGGGAGTGGGTGGCTTGTTCAAAACGTGTGTGAGTAAGAGCATAGAGGAACTTTAAGGAGTGAGGAGAGGGTCCTCCCTTCTCCCTATGTAGCTGGTGGTTGTGGCCAGAAGCTAAGACTATTTTGGTCTGCTAAGAAGGCTAAAAACCTGACTGGGAAAATTGCTGACTGAGCCTTTGAACACGTCTCTTATTTGGTCTTGGGAATGAAGCAACTGTTTCAGCTTGTTTTCCAATGCTTAATTATGTGGATCAAGGTTGCGGCTGATGCTGATCCGATTGTAGAAGAGTGACCTGAGTAATGAAATGGGATGTATTGTAATTAAGAGAAAAAGTAGTTGAACACAGTGTGTGAATGTATTAGTGGTATGAAGGATGACTTGAGTTTGATAAGATATAATAAGTTTTTATGAGTGTTTCATGTAGTTGGGAGAGGGGATGGGATTGCTAGCTCCCCTCATGAGTAGTGAGAAGAGCTGAGTGAGTGAATGGAGAGCGAGATCCCCACATATGCAAGGGGACGAGAGAAAGGACGGAGAGGGATGTGGAGAGCGAGATTCCCTGATAAGTTTGGGATTTTCAAGAAAAATGGAGAGTGAGGTTCCTACATAGGCAGGGGAGACCGAGATCCCCAAATGAGAGGGAATGCTGGGGTGAGAGTCCTAATGGTCAGGTGTGTGAGTGTGAGAATTGAGTAGAAGGGCATAGGGAATGTACATATGTTAATAGGTGGCCGTTGAGTAAGGTTCAGTAGGAGTGCTTTAGACAGTGCATATGGAGCAAAAAACAACCAGTGTTAAAAGTGACGCATTGGAAGATTTGGGGGTGGGGGAGAGTTTTGGAGTGTTTGCTGAAAGAAAATAACTAAATCTCGCAGGAATACATGTTGCCCTGGCAGAGAGACGTTGGGCGGCTGAAATAGGGTAAGAAAATGGAGAGGAGCGATGGCAGCAAATAGGGGACGGCGACCGGGAAAAGGCAGGGGAGGAGGAAGCAGAAGAGAAGGAAGCGGACAGGCACAAGAATGGGCAGTAAGGGAGAGAAGAAGAGAGTGGGGAGGAGAATTAAAGGGTAATGGGAACGAGGATGGATGAGAGGCAGTGGAAAGAAAGAAGTGGGAAAAGCAAGGTAGGGGCAACAGCTTTAAACAAAAGGAAAAAAGCAACTTACGAGAAACAGGTCGAGCTGAGGAAAAAGAAGAAAAAAGGAGCCGAGGAGCACAATTTGCATGGGGTCCCACCGAGGAGAGGCATGATCAAAACACGTTTGTCAATAAGAGGAGGGAGGTGGCCTTTAAGGAGTTAGGGAAGGGAAAGGATTCCCTCTCACACCCAGGTAATATGCCTGGAAATATTTAACCTCTCCAGTAACTTTTGCTAAGATAACATTGATGGACAAGCACAACCAGAGACATAATGAAATGGCATTTGGTAGATCATCCCCCCAGGTTAGAAGGTGCCTACCACATTACTGAAGAAAAGCAGAGGGTGAGTATGAGTATCACCAGATGTAATGAAGTTGTTGGGGGCAAAGTTGAGAGAACACCCAGCTGGGGAAGTGTCCGGAGGGGAAAACAAGGTCCTCTGCTGAAAAGAACAATTCGGCATAAGAACCTGGAATGTTAGAACTATGACCAGAGGCAAACTGGATATGGTCGTAAAATAAGATGAAAAGTTTAAACATCCTGGAAATTAGTTGAACTCAAATCAACTCAAATTGTCTGGAATTGAACATCTCACAATCAGACAACCACCAGGTCTTCTTCTGTAGTCAAGAATCCTTCAGAAGAAATAGAGTAAACCTCATCATCAATCAAAGGGTGGCCAAAGCAGTGCTTGGTTACACGCAAATACGTTACTAAATGATTTCCGTTCAAATTCAGGAAGCTCCGGTTAGTGAGGGAACTAACTTCATGTGTTCTGAGGGAGCTAGGTGTTTTATTTTCTACTTTTGTTTTGTTTTCTTACATTTTGTAACAATGGCTACCTATTTTAGTAAAGTCTTGAAAAAGTAATTAAAGCCTCCTGTGTTGTTATTTACCACTTTAAGAGGGTAAGAAACACGACCATAAGAGAGAGAGAGAAGTATACAGCATAATATGTTAATACACATTTATTCAGGTGTGTTAACGTCTCAGGAGGCAATGCTCCTATAATTTGTACTGCTGGCACCTAAATATTTTTTTACAGTAAAAAATATCTCTATGAAGGGATGTCAGCTTTTATTTAAGCCACTGGCCTTATATTTTTATAGGATAGCTTTATGTGTATCCAATTATGTTTAAACCTTCTAAAATCGCTTTTTTAAATATTTTTGTAAAAACAAAATGGCTACTTTTAAACACATGCTAGAGAATCTGGGACAATAGTGCCCATAAAGAAATCCTATAATGAGGGTCAGTGTATATAATCTTTTCCACCTCATTGTATTATAATTAATTTGCTCTGCTTCAATCAATATCCTAATTAAAGAGCTATACTTCAGCATTTACCCAGTCATTGATTTGGTTTTGGTAACAGTTGGGAATAACATTTTATCAAGTAACAGGAAGTGAGCAGCACTTGAATTAAGGAGCTGTTTTATCATTGAAAGGAGTTTATTAAAACATTGATTTAATTTAATCTTACATTTATATAAGCAGAAGCGGTCTGTTGCATCTACACAGTCAGGAAAATCAGTTATATGAGGCTAGAACATTCAGCCAGTACTATCAATATAAGCATATTGCAACTCCGGTGTATAGATTTTGTTTGGGGTAATTCCACTGGGAATTGAGCTGAATTAATTCTTCAGCACATATAAGATGCTTACAGTAAAATAACATTACAATTGGACATTTTTTTAATCAGTCTAACAAAACTATAAAAATTGAAATTGATTGGGTCAACACGTGTAAAGTTTTTAATGTTCAAACGCAAACTTGTTACAAATTTGAGCCTTTTCACTGTAAATAAAATCTTCATCCAAATGAAAATACTTGCAGTACAATGAAAAAAATGTATGTCTGAAAAGTTAAGACCCCTATTCAATTGAGCAGTTGTTAGTACTGGAGCCCGTAATGTAGCCCGTAAACTAATGTGCTATTCAATTGGCGTCTTTTAGCTACCCACTAACGATTTGCGGGGTTACAGGCTGAAAATTCCAGCGGTTATCAAAATTTGTAACTCCAAACCAATCTAAGCCTTTGATCTTTCAAGCCTGTAAATGTTACAATCGCAAATCGCTATACAAGTGCTACAATTCCTCAAGCCGCAAATGATTTCACACCCGTAAATGGCAAATGTAGAAAAAAAATCCTTACGAGTACCAGATAGGACTCGCAAGGGGGTTAAACACCTGTTCATAGCACTGTAAATGCAAATAAAAAATCACTTTAAAAAGATGTGAAAAACAATGAAAGACATTAGAATTAATTGCACAACAGTCTGCAATCGAAAAATATTTTTTTACCTTTAATTTCCGTGTTATATCAATTTCGGTAATCGAGGAGTTAATACATAGCAGGCCACCCACATGGACTAGAACAGTTTATTCATATCATTTTTATTATTTTGTACATTGCCAGGTTGCATATCGGATCTCTAAAAGCTAATTTATTGACGTTTAACCTCCATGATTTTACTGATGTCATGATAATGGTCTCATTTACTATTTACTAAATCAGTAGTTACGGCCTTGCTTAATTGATCATGATTATGGCCTGGAAATGCTACTTACGGGTGCGTGGTTTACGGTTTAGGCTTTCGGCCATGTAGCTGCGGGCTTGTACAATTGAATCGCTCTGTAACTGTTGCAAATTTTAATTGAATAGGGGCCTAAGAGTATTATTAAGTGGGAAAGAAGATCATTGAGGCTATTTTTCAAATAGTTAAAGGATGTTTTTAAGCCTGTGCTGGACCCTGGTGGCATCCATGATACATTGATTGAAGTTACTGGCATTTTAAATCTATTAATGCAATATGCCAGTGTCTTGGCCTGTAGGTTATATTTCTATCAGAACCAATTTCTTAAAAAATCCTCCTCACCTATCCATCTGCCCTACTCCTTATTCCTCCATCCACCAACAGTTGTTGATAGAATTACAGCATGTTTTCTGAGACATGGTCCCTGTTAGGCTAGTACACTACACTGCACATTCAGTCCCACAGAGTCTGTATATGCATATGCTGCAGTGGGCAGACCCATAGAAGGACTATTTGTTTGATGTTAGGCAGCAAAACAGCTTTTAAATGCTTCTTAATAAGTTCATAAAATATAATAAATACATAAATATAATACATAAAATTCAGAAATCTTAAAAATCCATTTAAGTCTCTCTTCAGTCTATATGTTATCTCACTCTTATTTACAGTACTTATCCCATACAGCCCCTATGGCATTATCTACTGCTAGACTCTCCCCATCTTCTCTGAACACATCTCTTTAGAGAGGTCTAACACTAATTATATTCTCCTACAGGACTGTGAGCACCTACTATTCATGAATATTATGACTTCTCATCTGCAATTGCTTAATTTTTTGGTACGATACTTAAAGGATTACTGCAGTTCAAGAAAAAAAGATACTTGTTTGAGGAATGAGAGTGTGTGTTTTGGCTCTCAGTGAAAAGAGGGGTGAGGAAGAAGGGAACAGAGAGTCTTTGTAAGATAACTCAGTAAGATAAAATTGACACCAAACCTACCTTTCAGTGGCCCAGATGCAAAATCTATGCTTCTGGAAAATGCAACTATACATATATACAGACACATACAGTAGACCTCTCAGTTAACCATAACTCAAGCAACCAGAAAAAAAATGAATACTGTACTTTAGGTAAAAATGTAAGTTTAAAAGGGCTCAACAAATGCCAGGAGCCAGGTTGTCATGCCACAAAATGCTTACAGGCACCTAGATTCATCCACTGTACGTCTCTGGAATTCAATGTTACCTGGAAGCAGACAGGCATGAGTGACTGAGCCAGTGCAGTGTTGGCGTTTACATTCCCCGGGCATGAGTGACTGAGCAGGGCAGTGTTGGGGTTACATTCCAAGGGGCATGAGGTGACTGGGCCAGGGCAGTGTCGGCTGTACATTCCCCCGAGCAAGAGTGACTGAGCCAGGGGCAGTGTCGGCCGTACATTCCCCGGGCATGAGTGACTGAGCCAGGGCAGTTGTTGGGGTTACATTCCCCGGGCATGAGTGACTGAGCCAGGGCAGTGTTGGGGTTACATTCCAAGGGCATGAGTGACTGGGCCAGGGGCAGTGTTGGCGTTACATTCCTGTGCATGAGTGACTGAGCAGGGCAGTTGTTGGGGTTTACATTCCCCGGGCATGAGTGACTGGGCCAGGGCAGTGTTGGCGTTACATTCCCCCGGGCATGAGTGACTGAGCCAGGGCAGGTTGGCGTTACATTCCCCGGCTTCAGCACCGAACCCTCCAGCCCGAACGTACCTGTGTGTAAGTGAGGAGTGAAAGCTGCTGCTGCTAGAACAGCACTCACTGATAAATATGCTAAGCAGAACATCCTATATGCAGCTAATCTAGGGCCTCTTATAATAGTGACTCTCAAGCAACCAGAAACTACATTTGTCCGGCTTCTACCAATCCCATGGATGCCGGATAACGAGGTCTACTGTATTTGGTTTTCTTCTTGAAGTTTATCAGGCTCTTGGAAGTCTAATATATTTTCTACACCTATATTTGTGCAAATATCTACAGACAAAAATGGCACCACAAATCGATATTGCTGCGACCTATATAGTTTCTGCCACGTCCTGAGCCTTGTTTGCCTAGGTAGAAATACACCATTAGCAGTAATATTGTTATTCTGACCTGAGTACAACTGCTTTATATTTTCTCTCTTGTATAATAAGTATAAAAAATAATAAATTCACCGGATAATTGGACACCCACTTCAAATAAATATTTTTTATTTGATTGCAATTCTGCAAACTGAGTTAAAGAGAGATCATTATCAGTTAGGAAGACAAGCATAGCGAAGATGTTTCCACACATTTGTGTTTGTTTTCTTCTTTTAATTGCATTTGTTCCTTCTTATATCTCCTTTCACTTATAGCTTGAGTTAAAAGTAGTCCATTTCGCTTCATGCACTGCATCTCGCCAGCCACTTGCACAACCTAATCTACAGTAACTTTTGAAAATGAAGCCCTTACAGACCAAGGAAAAAAAATGGAAATGGCATACATCTGAGGAGGTTAATAGCAATTATGAACTGCACAGCTCATTATGTACTGCTCAAACCTTGGTAATACAGATACAACATGATTTAAAATCGGAAACTGTAGCTAAAGGAATTAGTCTGCTCTGCATGAAACTAGATGTATTTAATCAATATTGCTTCCACTAGAAAAAGTGGATTAGTTTTTCTTTAAGGCCACAGTTAAAAAGTTTTGCATCTAATTTATTTTAATAAGCATTCAGTCACCGGTTTCGACAGACAAAAAGGGCTAAACTGTAATGAAGCGCCAGGAAAGAAAGCATGACTTAATTATTTTTCTGGGGTGGATAATGAATAAATTATCTTCACGGCAGGTTTGTAGTTTGTGTTGAATTTATTGCTGTTGCTTAAGAAGGCGAGTCATGACCATGTCAATTTTGTCTCCCTTGGCCAACTTGATTGATAGGCTAATGTCTGGCTGCAAAATAAATCAACGTTTATCATTGTGTGTACATGGGAAAGGTATCACAAGGTGTAATTGAAGTTTCCTTAAGTTCATGTTGTGATGCTACCGAATTGCAGTTTTTTTTCTTGTTATACACTCAAAATAATTAAAGAAATTAATTACCAGACAATGTACAATGGTTTATTATTAACACTTATAAAGAAATCTCTTTAATTAAAACATGGCTCCACTTCTAGCATAAGGCAATATATCAGTCTGTAAACTGTAAATGGGAAAAATTACTGATATGTTTGTGATAATATGATGAAAATATGCTTTTCCATTCCAGATTGATGCCCATTGTAGAACAGATGATACATAATGTGCATACAACATTAATTTCATGCAATATAATTTTAATTCAGGCTTTTCTTGCTAGACATTCCAGCAACTGATTATTTTTGGTGCTTTTCTTTCTACTTTTCCATTTATTACATTTTTTACCATATTCCTTTTAATTTAATACATTAAACACAAACGAGGTACACGTACAAGAAGTGGTGCATCTGTGTTGTCTTATTATCAGATCATAATAAACTTCTCACATGTGGAACCCAAAATGCCAGAACCAGGAATGTCCAGACACTATGGGCCTCATTCAATTGCAAGGCAGCAACTCACGGTATACAGGCCGTATGTCTGCGTGCTTGAACTCTGCTACAATTACGGAGTGATTCAATTAAACAAGCCCGCAAGTTACGGGCTGAAACCATAAACCAATGCACTCCGTATGTAGCATTGCAGAGCGTGATCATGATCAATTAAGCAAGCCCGTAACTACCGGATTTAGAAGCAGCCAATAGTAAATGAGACCTTCATCATTACGGCAGTATAAGATGGGGAGGTTACATGTCAATCAATTAGCGTTTAGAGGCCCGATGTTGCGATCAGACACCGCAGAATACAAAATAATAAAAATGAATGCCAATACTGTTCTAGTCCATATCAGTGACCTGATATGTATTAACTCATTGATTCCCGAGATCGATATAACCCCAAAATGAAACATAAAAATAAATAGTTTTTTTATTTCCCTAACGATTTGCGAGCTTGAGACTGTAGTGCAATTAATTTGAATGTCTTAAAATCGGTTTCCCTCGTCATTTACAGTGCAGTATTGATTTTTTTTAAGTGCATTTACAGCGCTACAGACATGTCCCTATCTGGTACCCCGTAGTATTTTCTTCTACTACTGTGGTTGGCCATTTAAGGGTTGTGGAAAATATTTCGCAGGCTTGGGGAATTGTAGCAATTGAATAGCAATTTGCAATGTTTAGCGATCGTAACTCTGGTGGACGTGAAGGATCAAAGGCTTAGATGGGGCGTAAGTTACGGTTGACCACAGGGATTTTCAGTCCATAACCAGTGGACACCAATTGAATAGCAAATTAGTTTATGTGCTACATTAAGGGCTCCAGTAAGCTACAATTTCTCAGTTGAATAAGGCTCTTTATGCAGATCTTTTGGTGATTTTCATTGGGGCCCCTTACTCTAGTGACCATCTGGTTCTCACTGATAACCTTAATTTCAGCCTCCTGTTCACTACCAAGCTTCATCACGTCGTAGCGACATCCAATAGGATTTCCACCCGATGCACGTTTCACAGCAGTTGCTGTTTCATCAGGATCTGAATATTCGTTTTTCTAGTGGGTTCCATTTGTAAGAAGCTTATTATGATCTTATTATGATTTATTTGTTTTTAAAATGTTATTTAAAAGGAATATGATTTTAATATACTATGCCTTTTCACGGCTTTATCTCTCTCCATTTCCTTTTTTTTCCACAGAGCTGACCTTGATCATAAGACTTTGTTGTTTAGTCGTTCAATGCTGTCTTACTGTCTTTGACCCTATGGAGCACAAAGCGGCAGTGACATCTGTCAGCCCCTCCCCTTCTGAGTACTATCTAGCTCATGTTCATTGCTCCAATGACAGCATCTATCCATCTCCACTTCAGAAATCCCCTTCTTCATGTGCCTTCAATCTTTCCCAGCATCAGAGTCTTCTCTAAGGAATCCTGTCCAATGATTTTGGGAAAATATTTTAGCATCAGCCTTATGATCATATCGTCCGGTGAACAGTTTTGTCTCTTATTTCCTGTAGTAACTGATTTATTGGATCTTCTTGCAGTCAAAGAGACTCTAAGCAGTTTTCTCCAACACCACATATCAAAGGTCTCAATTCTACGGCGCTCAGATTATCTTTATACCATAGTTTTAATAATGCAAACTTTTGTTGATAATGTAATATCTTTACTTTTTATTTACTTGTCCAGACTTGCCATCGCTTTCCTCCCCCAGAAGCAAAAGTCTTTTAATTTTATGGCTTACGGTCGCCATCTGCAGAGATCTTGGATCCAAGGAAAATAATATCTGTCACTGCCTCCACTTCTTCCCCATCTATTTGCCAGAAACTGAGATTGCCGTTTGCCATGATCTTTGTCTTTTTAATGTTGAGCAGCAGGCCAACTTTTGCTCTCTCTTCTTTTACCCTCATCAATAAGTCATTTAGTTCTTCCTCACTTTCAACCATCAGAATAGTATCATCTGCGAATCTGAGGTTGTTGATAGTTCCTTCCAGCAATATTGATTCTGGCTTTGGATTCCTCCAGTCCAGCCTTACGCATGATGTACTCTGCGTATAAGTTGAATAAATAAGGTGACAATATACAACCTTGTCCGCACTCCTTTTCCGATTTGAGGATAATCCTAAAAGAATTCTAAAACTACATTTTATTTGAAAACTTGTGGACTGTGTGTATAAGAGAAAATCTATTATTTTGTGATATATTGAATTGTGGACGTGCAATTATAGAGGTAAAGAAGCAGAAAAAAGATTTTATTTGGTTGCTTTTAATATATATTAATATTAATGTTCCTTATTAAAGGTCATCCTTCCTATTTAACTAAGCCAAGGATAATTTGACACATTTATAATTTTTCATAGCTCTGGCAGAATCTTTTTACCCTATGATTTGACTGTTTTTACACTCTACAAATGTAATTTATCTTTATAATTTAGTAACTAACAACTGACACAATCGGTGGAGATGTAGCCATGATTCAACACAGGTGTAGTAAGTAAACTGTCAATTTTAATTATAGTAAAATCTGGCAAAACTGAATTTCCCAGTGATTGCAATATTCATCAAAACATTACGATGGTAACACATATTTTATACTAACTACTCTTTAAAATATATTTTTTATATTGTATCTGTTAGGGCTGGCTCTACATGTTATGGGAGGAGTACCAAAGTTTTTTTAGCCAATATCAGAGTGATACAAAAACAGCATGTACTTATGGATAGCTTATAAAACCTATATTTATATATCACCTTAATCAGGAAGCAAGAAGTCTTTGTGATAGAGATGATGTGTTAGAGACATTGCTGGAGTGTGAAATACTGTTGGGAACAGAGCTGTTTGTCAAGTTTTAGAAGCTGCCGAGAGTGTGTCCATTGTTTTTAGACTCCAAATAGTTGGTTTATATTGAAAATTCCTACATTCTCCTTTTCTGTGGACTCTCATCACTTAACACAAAGACTTCTTGTTTCCTTCTATCCTCTAGATATATATACTTCTTACTACCAAGCTGATAGTAGGCGCACATGGCTGGTTTACCCATTCGGCAAATTAGGCAGCTGCAGAGAGGTGCTTCCCTGTGAGGGGCGCCATTTTCTTTAAAAAAAAAATGGGTTCCTGTAAATGCTGCAGTTCATAGACTGGCTACTAGGGGTTGACCACCTAGAGCAAGAGAGTTACAACAGGAAAAGGAACTTAGGACACACAGAAAAGGCAAAAATGGGTCCTGTGCATATCTTGTGTACTCCCTCCACTTCACTGCCCTAGGGGCTCCAAAAAGGTAGATCCAACCTTGCCAATACAGTAATCTGTACTTTTTGTTACTCCAAAAGAAAGGAAATGTAATATTAATCTCTCGTGGCTGTGATGAGACAAGAATGGCACTAAGTTTTCCCCATAGGAAATAGTGCATAGTAAATCAAAGAGATGCATATCTCATCGACTTGAAATGCTTTGTAAATTACCCTGATGTGTGGGTGCACTTTGTGCATGTACATAGAATCAGCCTGAAAACTGGATTATTATTGCTAGAAAACACCCTAGTTTCACTTGTTCATATTCTTAGTAAATGAGTTGGTTTCTTTTAAAACAAATTCCAAATTTAGAAATGGTAATACACATGGTGGGTTCCCTGGTGGTCCAATGGTTAGGATTCTGTGCTTTCACAGCTGCGACCTGGGTTTGATTCTAGTCAGGGAAATAAGAGGTCACACCAAACTGAAGCAAGCAGGGTTGGTCCTGGTCAGTACTTTAATGGTAGACCACCAAGGAATACCAGGAGCTGTTAATGCTGTGGCCCACTGGAAACCGGAACTGGCCCTCACTCTAGTATCTATGCAGTGAATACCAAGTGGAATCAGCATGGGTGTTGTTACATTCCATGTGGTCACGGAGAGTCGGGACACGACTGAGCGATGCAAACAATACACATGTTATCTACATTTCGGATATGAAGTAGACAAATACTTAAAGATGTGAGATTTATGGATGTTAAATGGGAAAATGCTAATAAAGTAGAAATAGATGTTGTATAAAAATATATACAAACAGAGCTGTTCCCAAGTTAAGGGACATGGAAACAATTGTTTGCTTTGTTACAATGATGGGCATCAATTATCTGGAATCTGGCACCATCTTTTAATTCCAGACATATTTTAAATTAGCACAAATATTTCAGTTTCATTGCTTTCTCAAAAATAAGAATCCTTTGTAAATAGATGGACGTTCAAATGGAACACTTTGCAATTTAATTAACTTAATTCTCTGAATTATCACTCCCTTAAATAAACAGATAGAACTGCAGTATTTTTTTAAAACATTATAAACCACTGCTGGTTTGGCAAAATCGATTTTTCCGGTAAAACTCAGCGTTTCCTGTCGGTGTGGAATGGAGTTTTTAAACATCTTTTGCTTAATTTTTTTTATTCAAAAAAACACATTTTTGTAATGTATATAAATTGCACTAAAAATGCCTGGGAAAAAAAAACAGTTGTGCCCCATGTACCCTTTAAATTGATTGCACAGTAAATGTAATATTAGCTAGAAATGCAAGACATATTGCATTGTATAATTTGTGATATCAACTGCAGATTTGAGAAAAATCTTACTCACTTTCTTGTATTACTAGATTAAAGGGACTCATATCACCACAACAAAAAGTTGATTTCATTGTACCAGCACTTTTTCTCTACACGTAAATAAGGGTGGGAGAGGGGGTCTAAACAGCCAGATAACATTGGGGGTCTTTATTTTGGTCACTACAGAGACAGACAAGTAAACTGTAATTCTAATTAGCACACTGAAGCAGCTAATTAATATGCATGAATCACTGATTTGCATATAAATATTAAATGCAGCTATAACAAACATGGAATTCCCATGGAGGTTCACTTTATAATCTTTCCTGTTGTCTGCCTGCCAGTGCAGCAGCGAGCAGCTGGCGTGCCACTGCACACCATGGACTTTGTTGAATTTGTTTTGCGGGTAAGGATTTAGCACAAACTAAAATATTGTCAGGCATGCTACTATTTTACTATGTGTTATCTGCATCTACCCCTAACCCCTAAACCCTAACCCTAAGAACAAATTCAACAAAGTCTCTGCTGCGCTGGGCGGAGGTCGCGGAACGTCACAGCGCTGACGGGCAGATAAGAGGAAATATTTTGCAGTGACAGTCTTTTTGTGTGCATTATGGCAAGAGAAACTACCAAGTCAAATAGTTTTATAGATTTATGATTAAACTAGCGACTTGCTTGTCAAAAATGACGACAATAAAATTTGAAGGCTGGCAATGCTGTTTGACAACAATGCAAAGCTCTCCCATTGCGAGCTTCTCCCACCATGTACTTTACGGGCCTCGCCGATGAGCGCCTTCGGCACTCATTGCGAGTCCCCTCAATGAGTGGCTTCGCGCTCATTGCTTGGCCCTCGATCAACCCGCCATTTTCATGGCTCGCAATGAGCACCTTTGTCGCTCATTTGCAAGCCCCGCACTGAGCCCCTTCGGGCCTCTCCCAGCGTCTACTTTACGGACCTCGCGATGCAGGCCTTGGCCAAGCCGCCACTTTCATGACTAGCAATGAGCACCTATGACGCCCATTGGGAGCCTCTCCCACGCCAATGCAGACATTGTGCAACTCGCCACTTTCGTTTCCTCGCCCTGAGCGCCTTCGCCCTCTACCCCACTCTCTGTCCCCTGTGTCTGTTTCCCCTCTCTCCCTTTGAGTGTCCCCCCCTTCTCCCTGGCTCCCCCCCCCCCCTTATTTCCGTCTCTCTTAACCCTTGTGTCCGCGACGATCGGCTAAGTGTTACGGGCTTCAACCTCATTTTGAGACTTTTTTCAAACATTTACACTTTTCGGCCACCATTTTTTTTTTTCGCTTAGTCGATTTTTGATCTTGGGAAAACAGCAATTAACCCTTTAAATTAGCTTGGAACCTCACTCCCTGGCTCTCCCCCTGTTCTGTGTGTGCGGTTTTAAGTACATTTACTACTTAATTGTCATCTTTTGGAGGCCTTCTGACGATTTCCAAGTTACGCTCTTGACAAAGTATGGCCATTAAAGACGTTTTTTTTTTACGTTTTGCGTGCCTTGCCATCAACGGCAAAGTCCTACGGCTTTTGGCGCTGAACACAGGTAATGACATGAGTATCTTCGGTGCTCATGTCGAGCCTGTTTCAAAGTCTGGTGTGCCTTGCGATGAGCGCCTTTGTCGCTCATTGCAGCCCGCGTCATTTAAAATTTTGAAAGCCCTGCGGGTCTCTTTTTGGTGCTCATTGCATGCCCAGTCATTTGAAATGGTGAAAGTCCTGCCGGCGCTCATTGCAGCCTAAGTCCTGTGGGCATCGCAATGAGCCTTTGGCGATCATTTTGCATGCGCAAGCGCGTAATATTCCAGACCGTTACCAACAAAATTGCAATTATGACTATTATATGTGACAATCATACAAATATTAACTTTGATTGTAGTTACTACTGCAGCACTAGTGGCATTTATGATGTCCAAATGTCCCTTTTTCCTCACAACCCTTTTTATTAAACCAGCATTTTATGTGTTAAGTTGTATTTCAGAACTAATACCTTTTTATTATGTGTACAACTAAGGGCCCCCTTGTTCACCCGTGACCCTATGTAGCTGCCTGTAACAGAATTGTCATTTGAAGTACAGGCTGTTATGTCACCATGGAAACTTGTGAGAGCAAGAAAGGACTCTGGAGACGAGAGGAGATTTAGTTGTCTCATGTGGCCCCTGACCCCCACACACCATTTTAGCAGGTACAGACATTGGCTGCTTGGAGGGGGTCTGAAGGAAGCTGATGAGTCAGTCAAGCTCCTGCTGCTATTGTCATCTACGGCCTGAAAAGCAGAAACAAACATGTATTTGAGACGAAACCGAACAGACACCGAAGGGGCATCATTACAGAGCTATTCTTTTTTTAATATTATATTGTTTTATTTACAAGACCTGTTTCTGTGTTATTATGTTATTATTAAAAATGTTTCACAAAATAACCTGAAGCCACAACTGACTGTAATCCATCACAATTATCACAAGCATCCCAGTATTCACTAAAATATGTTTCCTAGTGGCAATGTTGGGGTGTGTATGCAGTAAAAAGGAAAGAAAATTCAAAATAATTTTGGAGCCCATCTTGCAACTTGTATATACATAGTGGGTGCCGGTCAATAAAACACCAAAAATATATATAGGTGCTCAAATTATTTATAAGGTGATCAAGATCACATTTCTATAAAAATATTCACTAAGCTGTTGTTGTTAAGTCCTTCAGTTGTGTCCGACTCTAGGTGACCATATGAACCGCAGCACCCAGGCACATTTCTCAGTGTTTCTGGTTGCATTTATCCATATGTTTTTTTATTTTATTTTATTTTATTTGTGTAAGTAAATCACTCATTGTATTCACTAACTATTTTTCTTCTCTTCACCCCCATTCAAAGCAGTTATCTAACATAACAATCTGAAACACAGTGGCATATATTCAGATAATTAAAAAAAATATATATCACATATAATAGTTGTCTTGTAAAGCGATGGATTCCCAAGAACAAAACTTGCAGGTTAACGAACCTCGCGATGAGCACTACGAGTGGGAGAGGTTTGCAATGAGCGCCGAAGGTGATCATTGCAAAGCAGGAAAGTTGAAGTCTATGGGGGAGAGGCTCGCAATGAGCGCTGTAGGTGCTCATTGCGAGCCATGCGATGAGCGCTGAGGTGCTCAGGGGAGCAAAAGCCTCACATTGTGTGGCAAACAGCATTGCTAGCCTTACAGTTTATTCCCGTAATTTTTGACAGTTAATTTTCTAGTATATACTGTATATATTCACTACAATATATGAATACAATGTTCTAAAACTGTATTATATTTGCCATTTTATGCCAAATTCTTATTTTAATAAATGGTGCTAGGTAAACAAATTTGTAACTCTGTCTGATTTCTATTAAACAGAAATCAAGCAGTAAATGCCAAGTATACAGTGTCATGCAAAAGTATTCAACCCCCTTGGCATTGTTCGTGTTTTGTTGCCTCACAACCCGGAATTAACATGAATTGTTTGAGGATTTGCATCATTGAATTTACAGAACATGCCCACAACTTTGAAGATGTCTTTTTAAATTTTTTCATTGTGAAGCAAACAACAAAATAGTACAAAATAACTGAAAAAATCAATGTGCATAACTATTCACCCCCCTAACGTCAATACTTTGTAGAGCCACATTTTTGCTCCAAGTCGCTTTGGATAAGTCTCTATGAGCTTGCCACATCTTACCACTGGGATTTTTGCCTATTCTTCCTTGCAAAACTGCTCCAGCTCCTTCAAGTTGGATGTTTTGTGCTTGTGAACAGCAATCTTTAAGTCTTACCACAGATTTTCTATTGGATTGAGGTCTGGGCTTTGACTAGGCCATTCCAGCACATTTACATGTTTCCACTTAAACCACTCAAGTGTTGCTTTAGCAGTGTGTTTGGGGTCATTGTCCTGCTGGAAGGTGAACCTCCGTCCTATCCTCAAATCACACATAGAGTGGTACAGGTTTTGCTCAAGAATATCCCTGTATTTAGCACCATCCATCTTTCCCTCAACTCTGACCAGTTTCTCAGGCCGAGCTGCTGAAAAACAGAGGGATGGTGTTCTTTGGGTGATGTGATGTGTTGGGTTTGCGCCAGACATAGCGTTTTCTTTGATGGCCGAAAAGTTCAATTTTAGTCTCATCAGACCAGAGCACCTTCTTCCATACATTTTGGGAGTCTCCCACATGCCTTTTTGCAAACTCAAAATGTGGCATTTTGTTTTTTTGCTGAAAGTAATGGCTTTCTTCTGGCCACTCTGCCATAAAGCCCAACTCTATGGAGCATACAGCTTATTGTCGTCCTATGTACAGATACTCCAGTCTCTGCTGTGGAACTCTGCAGCTCCTCCAGGGTTACCTTAGGTCTCGGTGCTGCGTCTCTGACTGGCTGGTTTGCTATTGTGCCATGTTCTTTCCATTTGGTTATGATAACTTTGATGGTGCTCCTGGGGATCAACAAAGATTTGGATATTTTTTTATAACCTAACCCTTGTACTTCTTGACAACATTGTGCCTTACTTGTTTGGAGAGTTCCTTGGTCTTCATGGCAGTATTTGGTTAGTGGTGCCTCTTGCTTAGGTGTTGCAGCTTCTGTGGCCTTTCAAAAAAGGTGTGTATATGTAATGACAGATCATGTGACACTTAGATTGCACACATATGGACATCATGTCACTAATTATATGACTTCTGAAGGTAATTGTTTGCACCAGAGCTTTTTATGGGCTTCATAACAAAGGGGGTGAATACATATGCACATGCCAATTTTCTGTTTTCTATTTCTAAAAAATAATTTTATGTATATATTTTTCTCATTTCACTTCACCAACTTAGACTATTGTGTTCTGATCCATCACATAAAATTTAGATTAACAAAACATTGAATTTAAGGCTGTAATGTAACAAAATAGGTAAAAAGTCACGGGGGGGTAAATACTTTTGCAAGGCACTATAATAGAATAATAAATATATTAATAACACTTTATTTATTTCTATAGCATCACAGATTTTCCTGTGTATTAGTAATTCCTATTCAATGCAATTATCACACAAGTACAATTGTGGTGTACTAAGAATAGTCTATTGGAGTGCTAGAAGATCCAAAAAAGGTGTGTATATGTAATGACAGATCATGTGACACTTAGATTGCACACATATGGACATCATGTCACTAATTATATGACTTCTGAAGGTAATTGTTTGCACCAGAGCTTTTTATGGGCTTCATAACAAAGGGGGTGAATACTATGCACATGCCAATTTTCTGTTTTCTATTTCTAAAAAATAATTTTATGTATATATTTTTCTCATTTCACTTCACCAACTTAGACTATTGTGTTCTGATCCATCACATAAAATTTAGATTAACAAAACATTGAATTTAAGGCTGTAATGTAACAAAATAGGTAAAAGTCAAGGGGGGGTTGGCCATATAATGAGACAACAGGATTCCATAGAGAAGACACTGATGCTGGGCAAGTTTGAAAGCACGCAAAGAAGGGGATGACATTGGCGGACATGGATAGATGAGGTCACTGAAGCAATGAACATGCACTTGATGGAGCTCAGAGGGGAAGTGACTGACAGATGTACCTGGTATGCTGCGCTCCATAGGATCACTGAGAGTGATTGAACTACTGGGCAACAACAAGAAATTTAGTTGAGAGTTTGTGTGAGTATGGAGTATGCTCAGATCAATCTTAATGAATATACCAAACTTAACCCCAATCATTAGCTCACTAGGCCCATAGAAAAGTTATCTTATTCCTCTAATATGAGATAAAAAGAAGAGTGAAACTGCTCGGTGTAAACCTACAAAAATAAATATGCTTAAAGGAGCAATACTATATTTGTTTTTGCTTCATTCAGTATTTTTTTACTTTCTGTGACCTCATAAACTGTAACACACCAGGCACATCTTTATGATCCACCCGGTATTCATGGCAGAGATACTGGAGTTGGTTGCCAGTTCCTTCTCCAAAGGGCCACAGTATACAACTCCTGGTATTCCGACGTGATCTTCCATCCTGACCAGGCCCAACCCTGCATGGTTTCGGGGTGGTGTGACCGCTAGGTTCCCTGATTAGAATCAAACACAGGTTGCAAGCACCAAATCTGAACCACTTCACCAAAAGGGAACCCCTAGGCTTCCATTTTCTAATAAGCTTTTCATTTGAGCCGGTGAATGCAGTGGCAGTTGTATATTCCACCACCCCATCATGCAGATACAAACTTCATGTATATTCAAAATGTCTTCCCTACTCAGAAGTAGATCAGTGGAAGCTAAAACGGTAGATTCCACAGGCACATCATTGCAGGTAGAAGCAATACAAGTAATTGGGTATGTATTATTGTATTCTTTACATTCTGTAGTTCCTCCAAAATTTCAAATGTTTGACCATAGTAGCCCTGTAACAACTGACTGCAATAAGGTCACTATATGAAAATTTGAACTTTTGTATTGCATCATCCAAAACATGTCTGTATGTGTGCATATTACATTGCATCATCAATGACATCTTACAATCAAGTGAATTATATAACACTAGCGACTTGCCCGTCAAAAATGACGGCATTAAAAAGTAAAGCCTGGCAATGCTGTTTGCCACACAATGGGAGCCTCTACCCCCTCTACTTTACTGGGCTTGTGAAGAGCGCCTGTGTCTCTTTCCCCCCTCTCCCTCCCCTGTGTTTCCCCCCCTCCCCTGTGTCTCTTTCTCCCTGTCTCTTCCCCCTCCTCTCACTCCCCTGTCTCTTCCCCCCTCCTCTCACTCCCCTGTGTCTCTTCCCCCCTCCTCTCCCTCCCCTGCGTTTCTTTCCCTCCTGTGTCTCTTCCCCACCTCTACCTCCCGTGTCTGTTCCCCCCTCCTCCTGTGTCTCTTCCCCACCTCTCCCTCCCGTGTCTGTTCCCACTCCCCTGTGTCTGTTCCCCCTCTCCCTCCCCTGTGTCTCTTCTCCCTCTCCTGTGTCTCTTCACCCCTACCCTGTGTCTCGTTCCACTGCCCCTATGTCTCCCGTGTGTCTCT
This sequence comes from Discoglossus pictus, assembly GCA_027410445.1. Lineage (NCBI taxonomy): Eukaryota > Metazoa > Chordata > Amphibia > Anura > Alytidae > Discoglossus > Discoglossus pictus. The sequence goes on along the minus strand of CM050170.1, from coordinate 180,323,760 downwards.
TGACCACCCTCTCCCTCTCCTGTGTCTCTTTCCCTCCTGTGTCTGTTCCCCCCTCCCCTGTGTCTGTTTCCCCCTCCCCTGTTTCTCTTCCCCCCACCCGTGTGTCTCTTCCCCCTCCCCTGTATCTCTTTCCCCTTCCCCTGTGTCTCTTTCACCCTCCCTTGTGCCTCTTCCCCCTCCTCTCATTCCCCTTGTGTCTCTTCCCCCTCCTCCTCTTTGTGCCTCCCCTCTTCCCCTGTGTGTCTCTCCCCCCTCTTCCCTTGTGTGTCTCTCCCCTCTTCCCCGTGTGCCTCTCCCGCCTTCCCCTGTGTGTCTCTTCCTCCCTTCTCTGTAAAGTGCGCCAGCCGGCCAGTATCCACATGCAAGCGTCCGTCGTAGTGCGCATGTGCAGGGCTTTATACGACCGTTTGTAGTTGTCAAACTGCGATTTGTCACAAAAGTTTGACAACTATTACATGTGACGTGATACAAATAATTGATCTTTCAAGGATTTGTTTCTTACGTGTAGTTTTATTTCTAACAATCGGACATATTTTGCGCTGTAAATAATAATATGCATCGCTATGTAACAGTTACTTTTCTCGGTTCGCTTACGTTGCAATTGTACCAGGATTGTGTTTTTAATTAGTTTTATAATTATCTAACTCTATGGTTTATGATAAAAAGGAGTTCAAGCATTTCTGATTTAATCAATAAAGTCTACAACTGACAAAAGACTTTGCTTCTCCGATTACTAAATTGAGCTATGTACTGTAAGTGAAATTGCTTCTCTTGGATATCCAATATCTCCCTCAGCCCCGTCTTAATTCAGTTTTCATTCAATCATATGGTTCAAGGATTTGGAGCTATTTGCTGTGTAAATAAAGCAATCATTGCGCTGTTTTGGTGCTGATAGCTGACAATATACTAATACTGAGAAAATGGAACTTAAGATTAAGGTTCTATTATGTGATTTATAATGTTTCGTTGAAGAACACTACAGTATATTAGATATAAAATAATGTACCTTCAAAGGTCATCTTGTAATACCCCTGTTTTCTCAACCAGCAATATGATTTATGGCTTTTGTAGAGGTTTATTATTGTAAACTGTGTCACATGTGATTTTCTAGTTTCGTGTAATTTGTTTACATGACATGTAGAACCATTTAAAGACGCCATGACCTTTTTTTTCTAACGATCGCCAGTGGTTGAGTTTCAGATGACTTTACTTTTATTTACCAAAGAGCAAATAGTCTTATTCAGTGCTGTGGTGAAAGGTGAGCAATATTTGAATAGCAGAGGCATGGCTCCTAGATTATAGATCTTCTATTGGTTCATTTTTCATTTTGGGGCGTGTTTTATAATGTGTTAAATGATAGTACTAACTGCTTCTTAATCGTCCATCATCACTCTCCACCCCATTGTCTCTAAGCTTCCTTACAGTAGTCAGTCTGTAATAACTAGTGCAGTTCACACGTCTCGCCAGCAGATGTCACCCTCACGCTTCTTTCTTATGTGCCTCAACCAAGATGGCCACTTAAACTGGACATGCTTCCAACTCCAGAATAGAACCCAAGCCAGAAAGTGAGCCTCTGTTTGGGTTCACCTACTGTATACTTTTAGAAGTCACTTCCTGGTACAAATTATTGCCGTTGTAAAGTTTTCTATTCCTTAACTCATTTGTTTTGGTTGTGATTTTTGGATTTCCTAGCCAATCTCTGATGTGCCACCTGCCTTGATCTAGTGATTGTACCCAAATCTTTTCTGCCAGTCTCCTGGCTCAAACCTGTGCCTGTGATCAGTTTGTTAACTTTCTCTGAAACTATATTTCATGGCTACAGAGACATAGGCCTCAAGAATATATATATACTAGGAAATTACTTGTAAAAAATAACGGGAAAAAAATTGTAAGCGTGTCAATGCTGTTTGCCACACAATGCGAGGCTATGGGCCCTCTGAGCACATTCACCGCTCACTGCTGGTTTTTGAACTTTTCTGCTTTGCAATGATCACCTTCGGCGCTCATCGCGAGCCCCACGATGAGCGCCTTAGGTGCTCATTGAGAGCCTCTCACCCTGTGTACCTTATAGACCTCTCACTTGAGGACCTTCGGCACTCATCGCGTGCCCCACGATGAGTGCCTTCTGCCTTCGGCGCTCATCGCTTGGCTCTAAATGAGCGACTTCGGAGCTCATTGCGAGCCTCTCCCCCCGTGTATTTGGGGACCTTCCAATGAGTGTTACTGCCTTGGTTTAAATGTTACTGTCTTGTGTTAAGTGTTACTGGCTTTGTGCTCTTTTTTTTACTGCCTTTGGCCTTGTTTTTATTTTGTTGGTTTTTTTTTGTTTCCCCCCTGTGCTGTGTGTAAGTGTGTAAGTTATTTTGAGGCATATTTGTTTTTGTCTTTTTTTGGTGTTCCTTTCAGTTCAGTGGTTCGGCCATTTAAATCGTAATTTTGCGCAACCGCGCAACTGTGTGCCTCGGTTTGTGAGGCCTGCAGTTGCATCTACGTGCTTTGATGCTGATCGCGATCACTGCAATGAGCGCCTTTGGGCCTCACTGCAGCCTAAGTCCCCACGGGGCTCGCTGTGTGCGCTCATTGCAACCCTGCAACTTTGTGAGGGCTGCAAGTGTGTGACCAACATCGTAAACGTCACCAACATTCGTAGGATCCACAACTATATATATATATATATATATATATATATATATTTATTTATATATTTATTTATATTTACAATATATGAAAACACACTTTCCCAGTTGAAACAACTTTAAGGATGGGAATCTCCATAAATAAGGAGCGCAAAAAGTGGCTGAATCTTCAATATTGTAAACAAAGTGTATCACTCTTTTTAATATAGTCACTGGAAATAAATGCAGTGAGGCGACACATTTATATTTTAAATGGGATAGTTCGAAAAAATGGATCAAAAAATAATTAAATAAATAAAAAAACACACACAAGTGGTTGTAGGGCATATCATACACAAGTGGTAAATATATAGAAAAACATTATGAATAATCCCACCTCAAAAGTACCGTATGTATAAAAATGTCTCAAGGAAAAAGAAACATGGATAGGTCCTTGATGAATAGGTCCTGTAATGGTGTGTGGGTGATCCTCAGGAATATTCCTTAGTGTGACGAAATCCAATGGCATCCGCAGCTCCTCAGACACAAAATATGCACCTCCATGGGTTCTTCTTATTTTTTCCAACTCTAGCATTGTACTTTGGCTGCACCATAACAATGTTTCTAAGTTCTATATGTATCGTGACGTCAGTAATGGGAACAGATTAGTTGAATTGAATTAAGAGAGTGAAATGCATGCAGGAGGTGGTCGGGGTCGGGGGGGGGGGGGGTTTGAGGAGAGGGGTAATGAGATAGAGAGAAAATTAGGTGTTCACATAATAGTAGTGATAAGAGTGAGATGATACAAGATGGGTAACAGAAGAAAATAAAATGAGAGGGACAATGAAATGACGGAATAATAAGGGGTATAGAAAGATGTCTTTTGTATCAGACATATTACTCATCTATTATAAGTTAATGAATTAAGATATCCTATTATAAGATGTGTGAGGACTTAGCTGTTACATTTGATCAGAGAACCGGTGGATTTCTGATGGCAATCCTGTTCTTATCCATTAAAAGTAAAGTTGCACTCTACATGCTGCAGGATTAATGATAGTCGTTATTTATGTATTTGCAAATCTTTACAACATGCTTCAGAGGTAACATATGCAAGTTCTCTATTAAATGTAGCAAATCAGTTGTAAAATGTCACTGCATGGTTATCTGAAAGGGACATGGAAGGTTTCTGGATTTCCTAGGAATATAATATTTCTGCGTATCTATTTACTTTTATGTACTTTATTTTATTAAGAAGCGCAAATAAACTGCATTAAATCTTTCACTTCCGTCCAGTACTGTACAGCAGTGGCCATTAATGGGGTAACTTTTTAAATTATATTTACTGGCTAAAGATTTGGGGCCTCATTCAATTGTGATTTGCCCAATTGAATAGGGCTTAATATAAGGACATAGCAATTTTTTTTTACAGAAGTTTTTAGTTAGTGAAGACCTTGCTTTTGGATAGAAGTTGGCTAACTAAAATCTTCTATAAAAAAAATATGCTCTGTGCTTATATAGAGCCCTATTCAATTGGCCAAATCGCAATTGAATGAGGCCCTTGTTTTGCTGTTGTTTGTACAAGTATTTTAATTAATGGTGAACTAAAAATAGTTTTACCTTGAAAAGTGTGTACATATTAGATCAAAATAAAAGAAATTAGGAGATTCACCTGTGTACATGTGAAAAGTAACTTTTTTTTTGTCATTATTCAGACAGAGAAAAGAATAAACATTTTAATACTGTCAACTTTCAATCCAACTCTAAGGGCCTCATTCAATTGCGATTTGGCCAATTTAATAGGGCTCTTAATAAGCACATAGCATATTTTTTTTAAAGAAGTTTTTAGTTAGTAAAAATCTCACTTTTGGATAGATGTTTACTAACTAAAAACTTCTTTAAAAAAATATGTTACGTGCTTATTTAGAGCCCTATTCAATTGGCCAAACTGCAATTGAATGAGGCCCTGAGAAAATAACTTCTGAGCCCTACTGTATTTTTCTTCCCAATAAAATCTTAAATCTCCATTTCCTGTCCCAGAATTCCCAGTTTGTCACAACTTTATAGTTTGTTGGATGCTCTCCAATATAAAAACACTGACATCATCAACGTGGAATCTAAAAATCAGCGTATTTCCCTACATCAGGCACCAGGGATTTTCATCTCAATTAAATTATGGTCAAGGACAATTTAAGAGTGGTCTGGAGGTTTGTGATGTTAATATAGCTTTATTTTGGCAGGGTCTATGGAACTTCAGGTTAGGTATTTGTTATAAATTATCTTGCAATTATAGTACCACAAGCATTATTTTAACTACTTATTTCACCAGTAGCTTCCCAGTCATCTCGTTCTCACCCCATGCAATCTTCCCATCTCTTTTAAATCAATGATCACAACCCACTGTATGGTTGGAGAATCCCAGTGAGATAAATTTACTATGGCGAATGTACTGTATATCATAGTCCAGTATATGTAGTACCCTATGTTAAAAGACACCGTTGCCTGGATTAGTCTTAAAAGTGATACTAAAAACAATCTTGTGCAAGCAAAATTACAGCAGATAATCTTTTAATCCATCCAGTTGGTAGCTGCCGCACCCTGTCCGCCATTATGCTTTCAGATGAGATGGCATTACAAAGTAATGACGCCGGCATTGACAAGGTGACTCTGTAGTAGCAATGAATGATTTCGTTTATCTAGGCATTTCACCCACTATAAGACATTTTTAGGAGAAGAAGCCCTATAATAGGTTGCAATGCCATGGAAGCACTGTAGGAACCAGGATCTGCAGCTATCAATTGGATGGATTTATGGATTACCTAAAGGGCCTTTTATATTGTGAAAGAGCACAATATTCTATGTTAAAATGATCTATTGATTTTTTTAAATTATGCTAATAAAGCTAAAGATGTGCAGTCTTAGGTTTGTTTACATACACACTGCTGACTGCTCCATGATTTACAGCATCTGACAACAACGGCAGTTCAAAGCACTGTGAACAGAAATAATTATGGTTTCCTCTGCTTTCAGTAATGAAATCAGCCATCAGTTAACCCCCAAGTAGTCATTTCCCTGCACAGATGAATTTGTGAATGGTTACCCCTCTTTCTGTTTCTGCTCTCTGCATAGAGCTCTTGCTGTCAGTCTTCCTGTGGGACTTGCCAAATTCTCATGTAAACAGAACTTCATTTACGATTTTTTTTCTGTGAAAAAGGCATCTATTTAAAAAATTCAAAAAGTATTTCAACTTGTTTTCAGGAGTACATTACGGTGGTGTGCTCCATGTTGTGCTGAATTAAGGACTGCTGTAGGTCTGCTTTGCACAAAATGTTGTTTTTAATAATATCTTAGAAGCTTCAAAACCTGTCCAAACAACAGTGCTTTTTAATATATGATTCTACATGTCTGAATGCTAAAAGACTGAATATGCTGCATTTAACTTGCACCTTACGTCTACCTAGGTCAGTGATACCTAATAGTAAGGTATCTACATGACAGAATAGCTGACATTTTGGGAGGATGATGCATAGGATTATACTACAGTACGTTTTATTACATCCAATGAAGAAACAGGATAAGGAGGGGAGTGGAAGATTAATTCTTCATCGCAAGACACTGCACTTAATATATTGCAATAATATTTTACAAAATATTCATACATTTTTGCAACAAAATGCTAATTTAAACATTAAAGGGATATTTATCTGCACAATGATGACGAACAATCAAAATTAAGTGGAGAAGCTGTTTTATAATTGATTTTCAGTAGTACTAGTCTAGTTTTTAAAGGCCTCAGTGTGTCTCATTGCCATATAGTTATATTGAGTTCAGCTGCACTGGTTGATATACTGAGTTTATGGGGAAAAAATGCTATAAACTCTCCCACCCTGAAGAGACCATAAATTACAAGCTCTCTCGGAATCCATATATGCTATTCACTGCAATAATACATATCATTTTTTTTCCTTTGATGTTAGTATGTTGGAAGAAACCAAAAGAAAAACCTGACATTTTTATTGCAGCAAATATGAGCATTTGCAGAGAGCTCATAATATTTGGTCCTTTCAGAACTTGCAGAGACAATACAGCCGTGAGAAAGGGCAGCTGGAGGAATAACTGATTTATATAAGAATCCCTATAAAACAATGAAACATAATGGTGTTCTACTTGGTTTTTAGTGCTTTGGTTATATAGAGCAGAAAAGTTAAATAATGTATTTATATAGACTTGGGTACTTTCCCGTTTCGTCTGCGCTGATGCTGCGCGCCCCCGTCACTGACGCAATGCGGTACTACACTTAGTTTAAAATAGATTGCTCTAGGGGAGAAATCTATTTTAAAATGAATTGATGTAGGGGTTAGGGTTAGGCATAGGTTTAGGATTAGGCATAGAGTTAGGGGTTCGGGTTAGGCATAGGGTTATGGTTAGCCATAGGGTTAGGATTAGGCATAGGGTTATGGGTTAGGGTAGACAAAGGGTTAGGGGTAAGGGTTAAAGGGTTAGGCATAGGGTTAGCATTAGGCATAGGGTTAGGGGTTAAGGTTAGGCATACTGTTAGGCATAGGGTTAGGGGTTAGCTTTAGGCATAGGGTTAGGGGTTAAGGTTAGGCATAGGGTTAGGGTTGGGCATAGGGTTAGGATTTGCCTTCAGTTAGTGTCCTGCATTAATTCTTTTATTTGTAATGTGTAGCTTTGTGGTGGTGTAACATTCCAGGACGCTCACTGTGATTACAGTGATGTGGTGCAGGGATAATGGGAAAGACCCTAGACCTGAACTTTGTAAAACTATTTGTGTGGTCCTTAAAGGGATACAGACAGTTTGTGGATTGTATTAGTTATACAATATATCTATCTATCTATTTACTTTTATGTACTTTGTTTTATTAAAAAACGCTATTTTTACTGCCTAAAATCAAACAAAATAGTCCCTGCCTGGGTCTGCCCACTTCAGCGTATACAGACTGGATGTGCAGTGTAGTGCCCTTGCCTATCAGGGACCATGTCTCCACAGCACGTTGCAGAATGTTTGGGCCCTGATAGGCTAGGATATCACACTGAACATACAGCCCTACATAGTTCATGTCTGCATATGCTACAGAGGGCAGACCCCTACAGAGACTATTTGTTTGGTTTTAGGCAGTACAGAGTTTTAAACTGCTCCATAATAAAGCAAAGTGCATGATAGTAAATAAATACCTAGCTATTACATGCCTTGTAAAACCAATAAATCTTCCATATGCCTTTAATTCTAATCAATTGCACTTAAAAGTTAGGCCCCTTGTCCATTATAATCCAGAGCTTTTAAAACATTGCTAACCAGTGAAAATCCCCATTGACGTGTTTTTCAGCAGCTGCAGGCTTCATGGAATTAGCTCCTGTAATGCAAAATGAGGACTTGCAGTGACTGTTAAAGAAAGCCAGGCGACAACTCCCAAAGCAAAGGTTTACTCACATACAGGAAAAAGGAAATTAATTTTGAAATGGATTGCTTATGTGCCAACTAAATTGAATATGGTTCCTGGAATCGCAACATGTGATTGCATTGTATTGAACCAGAAAGTTTGTTCAAATAAATAAAAGCAGGGCTGTGCAGTACTTCTAAATAAGAGAACAAAATAGTTGTATTTGTCATACTTTCCTTCCTACTGTGAAAAGAATTAAAAGGGCCACTGTAATAATTTAATTTTTTGACATTAAAATTATTTTGATATTTTGTGAGAAAACATAAACTGAAAATAGCGGTTTTCTTTAATCTTCAGGCTGGAGTTCCTCACATCATTTTCACTAGTGATCGAGTATACTACCACTTCCCTGCAGCTGCACCATTTCACACCAAAACAAAGTAGTTTTTGAAAGATTAGGTCCAATTTATATATGAACATATATAAGGAAAAATATTTGTAATAAAAAGGGGTTACTTTATTGAAACTTGGGTAACAACGGCGTAATTAAAAACTCATATAAAAAATCCAGGATTGGAAAAGAGTACTAAAAAATAGAGGCTAAATTGTGTGAGATAAATTGACCACTGGGTAATGTATTGTTTTTGCTCTTTAATAGAGGGGTATTTTTATCTCTTTCTGTTGCTTGTGTGTCAGGATATAGATGGTAAAACCTGGTGTGGGGTCCTCCTAATATAGTCCTTAATTCCTACTGACCTTTAAGCAGTATAAGGGGACAAACGATCACAGAAATAGAAACAGGGGGATTTCACTAGGTAGTACCCCCAGCACTATCTGTATAACTGTTACCTCTTTAATGACTGAGTGGGTCCAGATTGTAAAGTGCTATATCTCTGGAAGGTGTGATAGCTTTTATCTTTATCTGAGTTTTACCAGTATTTGGTTAGTAAACTCTTTCCTAATTTTAGAGTACAGGTAGCTCACCTGTTTGATAGATGTTTGTGCTCTAGATCTTATCTCTTGTATAGATCCCTACTGGGAAATTGCAGCCATCACGTAAGCTCCCTATGGGCTCTCACAAGTCAGACTGCCTTAATGTAAGCAAACTGCCTGTTAATACAGAGTCTGTGCTCTATCAGTAATTAATCCTTCCATTTCAGCACTTATATGACCTTTCTCTCATTTGGATAAGGACAGGAAGGGTAACTATGCACACTACACACATGCACTCAGAATAGAAAACGCCAGCGTGCCCTACACGTTGGGACAGGCTGCGTCATCAAAAGCCGACGCGTTTCAACGTCATCAGACGTCTTCTTCAAGGGTAAGCCTGCTGGGGCCGTTGGAGCCCTTTTTCAAGTGTTGCCATCTCCATGGCAACTGATTAGGACACAGACGCCCTCTCTGGTTGTGGGCGAAATAGCATGGTGCTTGCTGCCTGCTGAGAGTATGCTGGGAATATAGAGAAGGGAGGCAGGGCAAATTAAATGTTATTCTTATTATATGAGATCCTTAACATAAAATTATGAAAGGAGAATGGATGGTATTATTATAACCTCAAAGGGGCTATATGTAAAGTGCTAAAATTATTTTATATCTTTGTAGTAATAGTACTTCGCAGAGTTATAACACATAAGCATGCTTATGTACAAATGTTTAAAGCGGAAGAGATGTCTAATGTGTATGAGGGTCTTGTATAAAATGTCAAGACTTTTATCATAGTTTACCAGGGAGAAAAAACAGCTCCCATATTTATGGCACTGAGACTTTACTTTGATTAAAGCGCTATATAACACTTTAAACTCCCCTAGTTATGATATGTACCCAAGTTAGTATCTGTGTGTTAAAAGGACACTGGTAATATCTACTATAAGTAGAGAGTGGTAAGTCTTGTCATTGTTTGGCAGGGAGGTCAAATGGGCTCTTATGATCCATGTTAGGATTATTTGAATTATATTGATTTAAGAGGTGATGTAATATGTACACCAATAGTTGTCAGAAGAGAAGTACTATTATTTGCCACATCCTTTCAAAATAAGTAGAAAGGAAAAAGAGAGAAGAAAAACTTCTATATTTGGGTTTATTAAAGGTATCACGGAGTGCTTGTGAATATAGATTGTGCATAATAAATATATATATATAATAAGTATTAATCCAAGATTTGGCTTTGTTGCAGAAAGTGACTGTTTATGCATAAATGTAACCTGTGATAATGATGCTAGAAGGGAGAAAAAATCCTAAAATAAAAGGAAACTTTCTCCCAATAATGCCAAATTGTTCAAAAGTGCTAAGAAATGGACAAAAAATCCTATCAAAGTAATTAGTGTAATAAGGAGGATGGGAGGTAATGACTTGTATATTCCTCTTGTGTAAGGTGACAAAAGGTTATAAAGTGAGTGTGTGAGAGGAAAAAATAATTGTGAACGGTTGAAACCCCATTTGATAATAAAGGTATGTGATGTGTGTATGATCACATATAATAAAGATTTGCCCAAATCAAATAAAAGACGTAAAAGTGAAACCCTCATTAAGACCTTTGGGAGTCAATGCTTTTAATTTGTAAATCCACCGAGCTTCATGCTGTAATAGTTTTTTATCCAAATCACCCTGTCTAGGGCCCAGATGTACCTTTTCCAATACCGTGAAGGTCAAGACTTAACTTTTTCCTTTATGATAATATTTAACATGGCGTGCTATGGGTGTGTCCAGATCTTTTTGGATGGAATATACATGTTCCCCTATGCGTCTCCGTAGCTGACGCCGCGTTTTTCCTACGTAGATTTTCCTACATACGCATGAGGCTACATATATCACGTTTGTGGAGCAACAATTTGAGAAATCCTTTAAAATAAAGGTTTCACCACTCTGTGGATGTTCATAAACTTTGGTCGGTTTTATATATTTACAAAATTTACACTTTCCACACTTGAAACACCCAATTGGTGGATTCAGCCATGTATTTGTAGATCTATTTTCCTTAAAAAAACTGTGTACCAGCATATCCTTTAAATTCTTCCCTCTGCGATATGTTATTGATACATGAGATGTGAGATCCTTTTCTAAGTCTTCATCACCTTTTAGGATATGCCAATGTTTTGATAAAATCTCTTTTATTGCCGGTGAGTCATACCCAAACGTCATTATACATCTGGGTTGTGTTTTTGTTGACTCTGAGTTTTTTGTAGATTGCCTATTCAGCATTTCTGTTCTGTCACAGCTAAGAGCATATTGGAATGCTTTTTTGAGGCACTTATTTGGGTATCCCCTCTCCCGAAATCTCTGTCTGAGTTTATCTGCTTCTATCTTGAATTCAAAATCTGAGCTGCAATTTCTTCTTATCCTTAAATATTGTCCTTTGGGAATGCCTCTTTTTAATGGTTCAAAATGTTGGCTATCCCATAAGAGCAGAGTGTTGGTGGCTGTGTCCTTTCTATAGGTGGTGGTAGTGATTTCCCCCTGATTGTCTTTCCGGATATATAGGTCTAAGAAAGTAATTTGGGAAAGGTGTATTTCATATGTAAATTTGAGACCTATCTCATTGTTGTTCAATAGGTTCATAAAAGTCTCAAATTCTACTTTTGAGCCAGTCCAAATTAACAAAATATCATCTATATATCTACGCCAAATTAAGGCGTGACCAATAAGATGTTCATAAATTTGGTCGGCAAAAAGTTTTTCCTCCCACCATCCCAGTAAAAGATTGGCATAACTGGGTGCACAGGAGGTTCCCATAGCCGTTCCTTTCTTTTGATGGAACCATTTTCCATTGAACAAGAAGAAATTGTGTTTCAGTATGTATTCAAGTAGTTGAACAACAAAGTTGTTGAATTTTTTGAGGTTGTTACTTTTGGCACTCAAAAAATGTTGTACTGCCTCTATACCAAAGGTATGTGGTATACTGCTGTATAAGGCTTCCACATCTATGGTTGCAAGCCATGAATTATTTGGTACTGTTAGATTCTCAAGTTGTCTTAATATGTCATTGGTGTCCTTAACATAAGAAGGTAGATTTTGAACTATGTCCCGAAGGTAAAAGTCAACAAAAGTGCTGGCATTAGATGACAAATTGCCTGTTCCTGATATTATACGTCTTCCTGGAATAGGAACTATTTTTTTGTGTACCTTTGGCAAGGCATAGAAGGTGGAAATGCAAGGGTATTTTGGCAGAAGAAAATTATATGTTTGCTCATCTATAATATTTTCTATTTTTCCTTTCTCTAATATAGATTTAAGTATTAATCTATATTCTGTGGTAGGATTTTTTGTTATTGTTTCATAGGTTGAATTATCCTCCAGGATCTTATAACACATTTTTTTATAATTCTCATTGCTCAATATAACCAAGTTACCACCCTTGTCTGCAGGCTTAATTTGTATGTCTTGAAGGGATTTAAGTTCATTTAGTGCTTGATATTCCTTTCTCGTTAAATTGAAACGTCTTTTGAGTCTCATATAGTCAAGATTTTCTATTTCCATTGTAACTTGTCGAAGGAACACCCAGATGTTCGAGAACTCCTTAAAAACTGGTGTGAACTGACTTTTATTTTTCCAGATCTTTTGTGGTTCCTCCCTATTTGCAGAGCTGGAAATGTTATCTTCTAAGAGGGACATAAGGAGTTCAAAGGTTTCAATATCCTCTTTGCTTATCCCCAATCTCATATGTTCTCTTTCTTGTCTGATTTTGTAAAATTTTTGTAAAGCTAGTTTACGAGCAAATAGATTAATATCCTTAATATGTGAGAATTTATCAGTTCTTGATGTGGGGACAAACATAAGACCTTTTTGTAATACCGATTTGTGATCATCATTCATAACAAATTCTGAGAGATTCACTATTTTGAAATTCTCATCTGCTTCTGGTTCTTTTATTTGACTATTGTCATGTGTATTTATATCTTTTTCCTTTTGTCCCTTCTCTCTGGGCCTTTGTCTGGAAACTGGCCCTCTTCTAAAAAAGCAGTAGTATTGTGTTGATTTGGTATTCTTGTCTGAGAAGAATTTCTTGTATTGTATGCTTCTCCCCTATAAGGCATGACGGGTCGTCTACCTCTATTATGCCGAGTAGGGAGTTCATCTATATCTGAGTTTTCATATTCCGAGGAGCTTATGTCTGAATTCCTTTGTAAGGAAGCTCCTATAGGGAATCTCTTAAAAATTCTGTTTGTTTGGAAATCGGTTTTATCTCTCCAGAATTTCTCCTGTTTACGGTCTTTTATCTCTCTTTTAAATCTATCTATGTTATCATTCAACTTTTTACAGAATACCTGATATTCAGAGGATTCATTAAATTTATTAAATTCTTGTTGGCACAATACTATCTTTGGTTTCAATAACTCTAGGTTTTGTTTTTCAGTTTCAACAATCAGGGTCATCAGCTCAGATGAGCATTTCAAAAGGATCTCTTTCCATTTATGAATAAATGTCTCATCACCTAAATTCACAGCAGGATTAATGTGGACTCTCAAGCCCCTAGGTACAAAGTGATTTTTCAAGTAGTTCTGTAAACTGCTTATTTCCCATACTGAGCGTACTTGTTTCCTCAATATTTTTAATAGTTCACCATATATGTTTTTAATGTCTTTATTCCCTTCAGCTGAGGGTTGTGTATCCGTACGGAAGCTCTCTTCTGCTTCTTTTAGAAGAGAGTCTAAGTCCATATTTAACATGGGGGGAATGGACATAGTAAAAGTACCTTTGCTTGAGATTATCCTCCAGGCTCAGCGTTAGGATTAGGTCCAACCTGATGGGGAAAACTGTTTTTTTTTTTTTATTGTAAGTTTTCTTACAAAACAAGCTGTTTTTAGTCATAGCATGGCAAATATCAGAACAGTTTCACATGCAAGATGCCAAAGAAGTGAAAATGCCAATGGAACCTGATTACCAGAAAAACATTGGAATGGAAAACTTATTACCCAACAATGATAATTACAGCAAGGCCATTAGAAAATTGCTATACATTGTTACTGTAACAAGACCAGTAAAGATAGTGATACAGTATCTAAGGTGAACAACTCGGATGAAGCTACGACTGTTAGCAACGTCAACCCCCAAATTAATCGGATATGTAGATGCCGATTGGGTTGGAGACATCACTGACCCCAAATTTACAAATGGTTACATCGTTCAGGATGGAGAAGGAAGCTGGTCTAGTCTTCAAATGAAGTGGAATATGTAGCAGCAGCACAAGCATGTCAAGAAGCAATTTGGATTTGCCAACTTCTACTAGATATGGGACTTGACATGTCCATACCCTTACTTGAAGATAATCAGGGATGTATAAAATTGGCGCAATCGGAAAGGGTAAATTCCAGAACTAAGCACATTGATGTTAAGCATCATCTACTCAGGGACAAGAGCAAGAACTATTGACATTCAGTATTTTCCATCGGAAGAGATGACGCACTCAACAAACCATTGCCAAAGGAGCTCTATTGTTCCCTAAGAAAGGGACTGAATGTCATATAATAATGCACACGCCGTTGAGAAGGGGTGTTGGGAAATACAACAGCATGTATTACACAATATGTAATGTTAATGTTATGTTTACTGTATGTGTAATTGTGTCCAGTCAATAAGGGGTTATGTGACAATTGGGAAGGGGTATGTAAGCTCTGTGTCTGTTAGAGATGTGACAGTTATAGAATACTGCTTGATGCTGCAGGTACTCGTTATGTTTATAACCTGATGTATATATGTTTTGTGGTTTTATCCAAGTTAGTAAAGCCATTTATTATTCTTATCTATCTATTATTGCCTCTTTGTGGACTGATTAACCAACACAGATAAGATGACATTTCAACGTGATCATATTAGCATTGGCATTACCAAGCAGACATTGGAGTGGCAATCTCTATGCTAATATCTCTACAGGTCTTACCTGTTATGGGGCTTGTTCAGGAGTTCCTGTTGTGTATCTTTACTTCCACCAAACATTGTTTTATAATATTATCTGAGAAATAACAGAGTTTTTTTAAAATATTTTATTCTATATTTATGTTGTTTACCTGAAACTGCCCAAACATGAAACTTGGGCAAAAATCTGACTCCTCTCACTTGATTGCTGCTTTAATTGTCTGCCGATGATGTCACCACATTATAGGTATTCCCATGGTGCCATATGCTTTTAATTTGTATTGCAAAGGGTGATTGGCTACCTCCAGTTACAACCAGTTCCCTATCATTTATCATTTTTTGCGTCTCGAATGAAGTTTTGTCAACAACACTAGCTATGTACCTTCAGTCAATGTTGTTGGTTTCAATATATTGTTGTCAGCAATGCATGATCTTATCTTATTTAACATGTCTTGGCAACAGGCTTTCACATAGATTTTTCCATAGCAATGTTTCACTGGGGATGTGCTGATAGAGTACCTCTCTTGAAACGTCCTTAAATGCTGGTTATTGAGTTTATATGAAGACATCATCATCTTACACAGGTCCTTGGAAACTGATGTATTGCTTGGCATGGATTTCTTGTGTAACACTTGTTGCCGCCTCGATGCAGAACTTCAAGCCCCACTGCTCGTATGTGTTGAGGTGCTGCAGTGTTGTTCTACATCAAAACGCTTCTCAGCAGCAACGTTTACTTTGCATACTCTACGAATATCCCGCCATTTGTAATAAATTGCTTCTCTCCAAACTCACATACAAACTATCTAAAGTTTGTATTTTTTGAAGACTTCTATTATATTCAGGTCCAGTAAGAACAGTGGACACGAGGAAGTGGGCCATATTGGGACAAGGCATCTTTTAAAAGGTAAGGAGTGGGGATTACAAGGCAGCCCCCCAAATGGTTGCTGAAAGGAGGGAAGGGAGCATGGAGTGTGACAAGAGAGACTGGAGAAGGAAGCCTTCCTCTTTGCTGCCAGCACTTACTGGCTTAAGTAAGAGTGTGAGTAGACCTTCCATATAGGCATAGACAGCCTTATTAAATTGCAATTAGGCCAATTGAATAGGGCTCTATATAAGCACAGAGCATATTTTTTTTACAGAAGTCTTTAGTTAGTGAACTTCTATCCAAAAGCAAGGTCTTTACTAACTAAAAAATTCTTCAAAAAAAAATGCTCTGTGCTTTTATAGAGCCCTATTCAATTGGCCAAATCGCAATTTAATAGGGCTGAGAATGAGATAGACAGAATGTGAGCATGTCTGCAGGACCACTCAGAAGGAGGAACAGCCAGGGTGACCGTGAGAGAGTGACAGAGAGAGAGAGAGGGAATGAGTAGAGATAGCGGGACACACACATAAAGAGATACAAATAGACTGAGGGTGAGAAAGGGTGCAAGTGCGAGAGAGAGAGAGAGACTAAGAGTAGATCTGTAGATTTCTCAAGACGTTGATGATGATGATGCTCTGGTATAGTTGCAGCAAAGTAAAGTAGACGCAGAGAACAGATAGATGACCCTTCTTTCTTCTGATAATCCCTTCCTTTGCACCTTCCCCTTTATATGGCTGCCTAGTGATTCATGCCAATGCCTCACAATTGGACTATTCATTACTAAAATTATAATATTTCTTATCTTCAACAGCTCATCACGTAAAGTAAAGGGGGGAAAAGCTCACAATGAGCGCCAAAGGCGCTCATCGTGAGGCCCGCAAGTTAGAAGGGGGGGAGAGCCTGTATGGCAAACAACAGCATTTGCGAGACTTCAAATGTTTTTGCCGTCATTTTTGCCGGGCAAGTCACCGGTAGAAATATATTCTTGACAGGTCAGAAAAATTATTAATTAAGTTACATTTGCATATAAATTTCACAACATTTAGTTTGAAAAGAACAAAATGATATATAAATTACAATATATGCTGCTAAATTATCAAAATATGACTCAAATCCTAAAAACGCCAAAAGATGCGAATGTATGCACAATGAAGACCAAAGAGTAAGCTACAATGTACTGAAATTATCTTTTTAATGATAATAAGGGTAAGGAAAAAATATGTCATGTCATAAACATTCTTACCATAATTATAAGCGTTAAAATGTAGGCGAAAAATCATTAGCTGGTCCCTGATGACCCTCATTAAGGCGGAGTCAGCATAAAGGACCACTGAAGTAGACAGTATGCTCTTTTGTAGAACTTAATTTATTTTATTTGTAATTATTCAGTTTTTCATTGTTGATGATAGATATTTTTCCTTTGCTACTGAAAGGATTGGAACGAGTAGGTGTGATTCAGATAAGATCTGTATTCACTTCTCTTGAAAACTGCTTACTAACTAAGCCCTCATAGCATAACACTCCTCCTCAAGCTACAGACAGACTAGCAATCCCAGATGGAATCATAAATGACACAATCAGAGTCATAAAATATAAAATTAATACAGGTACACAATTAATATACCACTGCATATTGAGTGATATTGTAATTGTGTACCAGCAATAATAAATTTAGACTCTTCAAACAGTAAAACCACGTAAATTACAGTACTTATTTACTCAAAGGTTACGTCTTAGCCCCAAAGCAAAGCAAAGGAAGGTCCATAGATCATCGTTTAATTGCTATAATTTATGTTGTATTCCAAGACATTACTGTATTGGTTTTTGGTTTTATTGTAATATAGTAATTCCTCTTTCTGGAAAGAATGTCCATTTTACGGGAGGATTTAATACATCCACATCTGCTGCAAAAATAAATTATACTTAAGACTATGCTGATTGATTATAATAAGTTGCAATCATGTATTATAATTACATTGCATTATAGAGTCTGAGAGAGATTACGTCTATTCAGCATTCTGCTATATAGGGACTGATACTTTCTTTCTGACAGTTCCAGTGAAGATTTAAGTATGAATATTTAGCTTCTAATAAAAATATGTTGAATTAGAAAAGCTGTATTCACTGAGGCTAGTGAATATTAAAGGAAAGCTGACGGTAGAAGATGTTTAAATTTGTTTCTTAGATGCTACTTACCGTAGTAACTATGAAACAAAAAAAAATTTGACTTAAAGGGACATGAAAGTTTTCTGGATTTCACATATAATATACACTAGGAAATTGCCCGTCAAAAATGATGGGAATAAAAGTGTAAGGCTGGCAGTGCTGTTTGGCACACAATTTTGCTCCTCTGAGCACCATGTTGGTTTTATTTTCAAAGTCCTGCGTGCCTGGCGTTGTTGGTGTAAGTGTTACTGTCTTCTGAGTCATGTATTTTCTAAGTCCCTCATGCCTGACGTAGTTCGTGTAAGTGTTACTGTCTTTGGCGTCGTGTATTTTCTAAGTTTTGCGTGCCTGGTATTATTGAGCCACATTTTCAACTGCGTGCCTCGCGCGCATTGCAGCCTAAGTCCTGCGTGCTTCAACTGCTCGCCTTGCTTTGTGAGGCTTGCAGTGCAATGAGTGCCTTCGGTGCTCGACAGCTCACTTCGCTTTGCTTCGCGAGGTCCACAAATGTCACCAACGCTGACAACTATTATAGTGATATCTATCTCTGTACTTTTGTCCACTTTATTTTATTAAGAAGTTATTAAAAGCTCTGATTTTTCTGCCTAAAATAATTTCGTTTTTTTGTTTATGCAAATGACTCTTAGGGATTTGCCTCCCTAAGTGTGATAGGGGAATCTAGACATGGACCCCTTGCTCACTATGCTTTAGGGAGTTATCAGCTATACCTCACTGACGAGGCGCAATTAAGGCCGAAACGTACGTCTGGGGTTTGCTGTTTCTCCTGTTCAGGGTAGAATTGCCTGTTTTTTCAGGGCTGGAGAACCCTAGTGAGTGAGACCAGACTGATATACTACAGGATATTTCTCCCTGTGAAGGGCACAAGTTATAATATAGTACAATGTTAAATTATATTTTTTTCAGTAAATTTTATTAGGTTTTTACTATCCTGTACTATACTGTAGTGAACAAAAAGAGGCTGATCTGAGTGGGTCACTATGCCTATTGTACAAACTCATTTGGGTTAGTTTGTTCTTGGATTAAGCACCTATGATGTTTTTTGTCTCCATGCATATGTTCCTTGGGATTTGGTCTACCTAAGGGTCATATGGGGCTCCTTATGTTGGACTCACTGAAAAGGCTCAAAAAATGCTGAAACATATGTCTGGGCTTTGCTGTTGTTTCTTCTTTACAGGGTAGAATTGCCTGGTATTTTGGGGCAGGATAACAATTTTGAGTGAGACCTGACTGATACGCTATAGGATATTACTTTCCTGTGAAGAAAAAAGTGGGTACAATGTCCATAGGTAATTGGTAATCACTATATAGTAATTCCTGAGTGCCTAACACTCTTGTATAAGTTCATATAAGTTGTAACGGAAAATGGAACTATATAAATGGCTAAGTGGATATTATAATTCAATAGCTAATAATCTCTGCCATATCTAATAACAAATGGATATAATTCAATAGAAAAAGTATATTCTTTTCACACCCAAAACATATTGGGAAAGTATAGAATTGTCTATATATATATATGAGTACTACTATATATAAATCAAGATCCAGATGAAAAAATATCTAGATATGTTTCTTTTGGATGTTATGTTAACTTACCTCATAAATGAATTTGCTTAACCCTTGGGAAGTTTGGAGATTTTATTAATAGCTAAAAACAATTGTTGTATAAAACAACAAAAAAAGAGATAAGTGCAAGTACTATGTGGTTGGAAACAATAGATAAGAAGAAAAAACAAATAATTAATATGATATATTATTTGTCAGTATATATTGTAGGGGTGAAAAAAATGTGTAAAGGCTGGTGAGAAATCACTGCCAGTGTCATCTGTGTTATATACACCACTTGATCATTAATGCACAACATGCAATTCTTGGTGGTGATTACCGAAATACAATCTGTAAATACAGCCTTACAAAATACAAGTCTAACTTTAACACCCCAATCAATACAACACAACCAAAGTATTTGCACTTATCTTAGAAAGTAGTCCCGACGGCTCGTTTCGCCCTGCTTAGGGCTTACTCATGGGTTAATGAACTTAATTTAGCTAGTGCTTTTATAGCACCTCCTATCCACTTACTGCCAGTATCTAGACAACCTCATTGGTCTATCTATGTACGCGTTACTACATCACCACGCTGTGCGTATATTGCCAATCATACGTCCTTTTGCCCTCCATATCTTTTGTATAACCGCGTAATGATGTGATTACGTCACTACGCGCATGCGTCCTTGCGTACTGACGCCAGTGCGTCTTTATTACTTCCTGGTTGCCAAATAAACATATGACTCCATCAGGAGAACACACCAATATCTTAATAATGGCTGTGCCAACCAAATGCTCAATTCAAACAAAGGGAACAGAAGAAACATTGCCAGACAGACTCTCACTAAGTGAATTACTCATATTTATACATATAAACAATTCAACATCTCCCCCTCCAATAAATGGGTATGAATTAAAATTATACATCCTAGTAAATCAATGCTCTAAGTTAATTTATCCATTTTGCCACAACCAAGTGATAAAGGTATTACTAAATGTAATACTATACTCCACTACTTATTATGGACAAACTCACTTGGGTTAGTTCCTTCTTGGATAGAGCGCCTCTGACTTTGTTTACTTGTCTCAACTATCTTGCCATAATTGGGACCTTTTATATCAACTTCCTAGCTGTGTTCTGCATTGTTATGTAGAGCAATAGAAAGCTACCGTGAGACACATGTACCCTTCAGAGGTTTCCTATTTCTGAAATGGCATGCCTTTCTTACACAGCAAATAGTTAATTTCCTAGCTCAAAAAATATAGATACAAAAGTTTAAGTGTGTATGTGTGAACATATGGGGCACATATCCTTAAAAAAGATGCATGTTTAGGTTATGTTACTGTCACCCTTTATGATGTTTTAGAGATACACACACGTGGAGGCCACTTTTGTGGTCTAATAAGACAAAGAAAACACTTTATTGAAAAAAACTTTTATTAAACTTTTACTGTGCATTTAAACAATTAATTATTATTTTTTTTTATCATGAGCTGCTTATCTCTCCACCTCCTAAATTATTTATTGTCTCTAAAGTGGAAGCTGTCCATAATGCAATGCTGTTCAACCAGACATACCATACTTTGGTATGATAGTGGGAGGCGACTAGAAAGTGTATTTGTGTACATTGCTAGCAGCTCATGTTACATTATTGTCTACTACTGTGTGAGTGGTCTCCAAGGGGTTTCTGATTGGTACTATAGAGACAATACATCATTCAGAGGATGGAGAAATTTAGGCTTGTGCAGGCTGTGGCATGATTAAAAAAAAATAAGTAATTTGTTGTTCATATGCACAATACAGTTTTAATAAAGGTTTTTTTTCTTATCAAGCCCTACAGAACTATTATTTAAAGAGACATTTTATAAGACTGTTAAAAGGCCAGTTAATTCAGCACAACTTAGAGCACGCTGAAATGTACTCCTGAAAATATGTTGAAATACTTTTAGAATTTTCAAAAGAGGTGCCTTTTTCACAGAAAAAAATCATAAATGAAGTTCTGTTTACATGAGAATTAGGCATGCCTCCAGAGAGACTGACAGCATGAGCTCTGTGCAGAAAGCAGGGCATAAAGAGGGTTAACCCTTTCCAAATTCATCTGTGCAGAGAAATGACTGCTAGAAACTCACAAATATGTTATTTGGGGGTTAACTGATGGCTGATTACATTCCTGAAAGAGACTAAAACCATCAATCTTTCTCTTCATGTAGCTTGGAACGACCGATGCTGTAAATCATGGGGCAGTCTGCAGTGTGTCTATAAACAGAACTAAGACTGCTAATTTTTAACTATTCTTAGTTTAATTAAAAATAAAACAATAGGTCACTTTAACATAGAACACAATTAAGAGCACTTTTAGTGAGGTAAATTGCCCTCTAAGTAATCCTTTAATGTATACACATATATTATATACAACTGACACTCCAGTTCTCTATCTTTCTCATTCGAGAAAAACAAACAGGAGGAATCTGAGGACATAGCCAGGGCTGGAAAACAGGGATCACACTTAAATGTGGGACTTCAAAAGAGGGTTATATGGAAAGCCAAGAGGGACATTTCATCGAAGAGAAACACTTCCCTTCTTTTGGAAGGATGACTAGGAGATATGTGTAATTATATATATATATATATATATATATATATATATATATATATATATATATATGCAGTATGCCTGAAAATGTCCATAATACTTACATAAAAAATATCACAGACATTGATGTGTACAAGTCCCCATTATTCCCTGAAAATGTTGGTTCTAGACAAATATACTCAACTGACATCTAGTGTTCCTTCTTCATAATTCACTGAGAGACATAAATTCTCTACATACATATTTATAAAACTCTGGTATATCTCAGAGCATTGTTGTGATCTTTTGTGCTGGGCCCCCCATATGACATTACAAGATAGAACAATTAATAACCTGTGTAATTGTATTATCTGTATCCTTGTCAATAAAATGATCATTATACAGTCTGCAACATATCATACGGAATAACTACCACACAAGACAAATCCAGCGCTCTTCTCAGCTAGACAATCAATCACATCGTATAGCCCTTTCTTATTAATTTTGATTATAACTGCCAATTTATTTTCCAGATTCCAGACTCTCATATAGACTAATGTACTTGTGGTTTATTAGGTAAAGGGGCCCTAGGATAGGATCAGAAAGTTTAATGTACCAACGATTTTCAATAATTCTCTTCACACTAGAGGCTGTGTAATTAAACCTAGTATTAGATGGTATTATAGGCTTCTTATCCTGAGATTTTTTTTCATTTGATATTTAATAATCTATACCTATCTAAATTAAAGCGTCTAACAAGGGATTTATCTAACACTTAGGAAAAATTATGATCTTTGGAGAAATGTATGTATTGAAGTAATATATGGATATGTCCATTAATAAATATTTTAAGATAATAAATTATAGTAATTTTCCCAGTAATGGGTTGTTTGTTGATTCAAGAGGTTTAGTTTACTGTTTATGTCTTAGAACTTTCTTTACTATATTAAACTTGATGTGCTTATGCTGCCTTTCATTTATAAGACCAATGTAGTGCCATATTTGCAATAGGCTCTTTATAAGAGCTAGGTTTGATAATCCACAAATGTTTTAGAAAGTTAAAAAAGTAAGTCTAACTTATTATCTATTATAAAAAATGATTATATAGTGAGAGGTGGTATTTTCTTTCTATGTATCTTCTTGTATAGGTTGGAGGTGACTGCTTCACAATATGACAATCCTTAAAGCCAGTACTTTTAATATGATTAAAGGACCACTGTAGTTAAAAAAGGCACCTGTTTGTGAAGTATATACCAAAACAGCAATGTAAGCCATGGACATAAAAACTAAAAATGTTTGGGGACAATAAGAATTTTTAAAGACTCTGTTTATGAATAGAATCCATTTTGTGTTTGCTACATCACTTCTTGAGATTTGGATCATGAGGGTATGTTTATTTACTTAGCAAAGAGAGGGAGATGCCTGAAGGCTTTGTTAGATAATTGGATATGACTGGGATTTAAACCACTCCCATTCCCCTTACCTGGCCCAGATGCATCACTAGATGCAAGCATTGCTTTCCAGAAGCCTAACTCTCACTAACAACTTCCACCAGGTTCTGGGTGCCTCCAAAATACAAAAGAGGTGTAAAAAAGTTAACCAAAAACAACTTAATTAATTCTCCCAGCCTAATTATGCTTTTAGACTCAAAAATGTTCAAACTAAAAATTTTTTTTCATTGTATGCAACTCCTGCTAAGAAAACATCTTACTCAAGAAGCTCAAACAAGACGCTCTGCTCCCAGTGAAGAATAATTGAAAATATTTATTAGTAACGTAAAAGTTTTATGTTTTTTATTTTTACTCTCTAAAGATATTTTTACATTATCAATTCTAGTTCTTCAAAAGTGTTTGCTGTAAGTGTGGGAGGGGGCTACAATTTGTCAGTGCTTCCCATTTAGAAATAAATCTGAAAGTACCAAGTATAAACTTTGATATTATTAAAGAACGTGGCAATTATTTATAATGTTATATATTTTCATTGATGAAAGTTAGATTGTAAGTTTGAGAGTTTTCAATCTTGTAAGGTGCCTCAGTGAAAGCTCCACGCACACTAGATTCTAAATGCAAAGGCAGGACTCTCCATTTTTTGCAATGTGTCAATTTTGGTTTTGCCTCATACTTAACCCTCGTTCAGCTCTACTTCTTTATTGTATTTGTACACAAAACATAAAAATAGACTAATTTCCACAAATTCTCTATAGCAGGAAAGAAATTGCTTAGCCTGTTGAAGCCCAAATATCCATGTAATTACACCCAAAATCATGAACTTCCTGTTGATCTTCTAATGAACCATGACAACAGAGATGCTATTAATTATGAATTTGGGTTGCAACCACATATTTTCATTCCAATCATCTGGATCAATCTTATTGGTAATATTAGCCACATTAAATTCCAGCCCCGTAAGTGTAACGTGAACCTCGCAAGCTTGAAGAGTTGCGGATTTACGGGGCTATTAAATTAGAATAGGCTGGGAGTTACAGGTTTCAGAGGCAAACCCTTAAACCATTGTTGGATGTGAGGCATTGAACAGGATCAATTAGTCTTGGAATGGAGCCAATGGATAAAAAGAGATCGTCAGAATTACTGTCACTGAAAAATGGAGGTGGGATTTTCAAAGTCTTACGGGGTTCAATTATGTGTTATGATCGGACCCACATTCCAGATATGATGCAATATTGATAAAGCCATAAATATGATATTCTATCACATGCGAGTAACAGTATATGTATTAACACATTGATTGCCGGGATCGATATAACACAAAAATTGAACATGAAATAATGTATTTTTGGGGCTGATTTGCGAGCTTCAGAATATTGTGCTATTAATTCTAAGACCTGACATCACTTTAACTTTTAATAAAAGTACAGTAGTGTGGTGATATGTGCATTTAAAGTGCTACGAGTTGGCTTTACCCCCCTTGCGGGTCTTTTCTAGCACTCATTGACTTCTTGGCTCCATTTGCGAGTTACGAGTTTGAACGCCAGGGATTTTGAGGCAATTTAATAGCTCAATTTGAACGTAGCGGTTGCAGTGAATAGACAGTCACAGTCACTTACTTGCTTGAGACACACACTGTCAGTGTCATTCTTTCCACCACTTTCAAAGTACTTACTAAATTTGATATTTGATATAATAAATCAAATGAATATTATTTTTATGATGATACCAAGTCGGTGACACTGATAAAGGTTTAAACAATGCCCATTCTTCATCCTGTCGCAGATAAAGAGGGAAATAGAGCTCTGGTTGCTACTTTGTTCTTCTTAGACTTACTCTCTTGATTGCCCGATCACTTGAAGCAGCTCATTGACTGTTTGGAGAATGAGCTTCTTCAGTTGCACATGGTTAAAAGAAACATACATTTAAAACACACTTTATAATAAGTGTTAACACATGATTGAGAGTAAGTAATGCAATAACAACATTAGTAGGCATGCAAGATAGGAACTTAATGGGCCACTAGAGTTCAAGAAAAACTACTAACAATATTAGCATATGCTTTTTAGGAAAATCTGAATTTTTGAAGACTTTGAGTACAGGAATGCATTTAGTTTTAGTTACATTGCTTCTTGTAAGCTGAATCATAACTGTATGTTTTGGCTCCAAACCCCTTCCCACCTCACTGTCCCAGAAGGAGACTACTTGCTTCAAGAAATGCAACATACCTCACCAGATCGTCTTACACAGACAACTTCCACCAGTGTATCAAGACTTCCAGGGCCAAGCAGAAGCATCCACATGTATTTTTATTTTCAAATAAACATGTCTGTCATCATCAAAGCAAAATTAACTTGCACCTAATTTATTTTATTTTTCATTGCATTTGTATTGTGTTTTATAAATTGAAATGTATTCTAGCTTACATGACCTATTGAACAAAAATCTGATATTTTATAGATTTTACAGAAATTAATTAATAATTAAATAATTTCATAAAATTATTTAATAATTAACATTTTATAAATTGCTCAATTATATATTTTTTCAAATATTTTTATTGTAGCTAAATCGAAATACACATAATTAACAATTATGTTGTAGATATACATAAATACAGACATTTTGTTGTTCTTTTATATAATTTTTTAGAACATTACAGTGATAAAGCCCCCCCAAAAAAAACTATTGGGGCAGGAAGAAGTGAAATAGTGGGATAATTTAAGAAATTATTCTATTTCCCCTTTTTTTTTCCTTTTTCTTCCTTTCTTTTTTACTGTTCTTTTTTCTTTTTTCCTAAGTCATTTTTTTTTTTAAACTGTGCTAACATGTTTTCCACCTTATTTAGCCAAGGTGTACAAAAGAAAATACTATAAAATATTTAGTGGTCCTATACATTAAAAAAGATAAAAGATATGAACATCAAAACACAAAATGTGGAATCAGGACTAAAATCCCTTTGTGAGTCAACTATAAACTTGCTCTTAAAGTTTGAAGACACTATATCTAACCTCAAACACCAATCATATAAATTCTGCTTCTGACAGTATAAAAAATAGAGTTTCAAGGACAATTACTTTCAATATCACAACAACAAAATCAACATGAAACCATCCACCACATGCTTACAAAGTTAGACTGGAGGTTAGAGCTGACATAATAATTATATTCCTTTAGAAAAGCTGCAATAAAATTGTTGCTGCAGTGGGCTGTTAACCATGCACTGAAGCAATTTAAAGTCTGCTAAAAGAGATCTGTAAACGCTCTACAAATGTTTTTCAGTGTAAACTGCTGATATTGAAAGAAGGGACAGATGAAACAAGGCAGTGACACAGAAGAGAGCAAACCGTTATGAACCTGCCATCTGTTCCTATACTGAAAAATCAATTTTTCATAGGTCAGATATAGATAAGAAAAGGAAGAAAAAGCATGTAAGATACATGGCAAAAATGTACCAGTAAAAATAAATTAAATAAAAATGGTATTGTATGAATATGTTTTGTTTTTGGAAACTTATCACAAGTCGTGTCTCAGTAAAAAAAAATTAAAAATGTCATTTTGCGACAGTATGCAATTTTGAGCTTCAATCAGCATTTCTGATCAACCTACTGAGATTTTTCTCTTCTGCTAATGAGCAATCATTGCTATTAATTTCTGGTAAGTTATCTGAGGCACTGGGTCCATTTTATTAAGTGTAGTTGCCAGCACAAAAGTGACTAGGCAATCTCAGATGACAGCACTCAAGACAATGGACCTAATGGCTCGGGGTCTAGTCACTAATTAATGGCAATGATCTCTCACTAACAAAAAATTAGATTGGGTGTGATACAGGAGGGTGATAGATACAATATGGCAGTGTGAAGGCAATAGGTTCAAGCAAGTGGAGGTGGATGTGTGTTGCACTGCAGATAGTTGGAGTGAGTGATATAATGATGTGGAGTGTGCGGTTGTGCATAATAATGCTAAAGGTGATAAGCTTTTTTTAAGCAGATGTGTTTTTAGTGGTTTTTTGAAGGTCTTGAGACAGGAGGATGTCTAAGGGAGCTTCATGGAGTAGGGGCAGCACTAGAAAAGTCCTAAAGTTGGGAGTGAGAGGAGGGGACAAGAGAGGAGGAAAGAAGAAGCAGAACAAAGAGGGCAGTTGGGGTAATATTTTGAGACAAGAGCAGAGATATATGGGGGAGAACTGATATTGGGTGTTTTTATATGTTAGGGTCATGATAATAAATTTGATTCTGGAGGCTATGGGAAATCAGTGGAGAGATTGACAGAGAGGAGCTGCAAACACTGAGCATTAGGTATGGTAGATGAATCTAGCGGAGGCGTTCATTGTGGATTGGAGTGCAGACAACGAGTGATGGGGAGACCACCAAGGAGCAAATTGCAATAGTCACATAGAGTATTAGAATTTGTCTTGTGTCAGATAGTGACGTATTTTGGAGATGTTTTATAGGTGAAACTGACAAGATTTTGTTATTGATTGTATGTGAGGAATAAAAGAGAGGGCGGGATCCAATAGATCCCTAAGAAAATGGGCCTGGCTGGTGGGAAGTGATGATGGCAATGTCATCAGTGAAAGATATTTGAGGAGTGGAAGCTGTAGAAAAGGGTGGGAAGATAAGAAGTTCAGTCTTTGAGATGATGAGTTTGTGTTGACATCCAGGAGGATATGTTTGAGAGGCATTTAGCAACTCGTCCTAGAAGAGAGGGAGATAGATCTGGTGCTGAGAGGTAGATTTGAGTGTCATCTGCATAGAGATGATACTGAAATACAAAAGATTGTATTAGAGTACCAAGGGAAGATGTATAGATGGAGAAGAGGAGAGGGCCTGACTGAACTTGGTTTGCTCCAACAGAGAGAGGGTGTGGTGAAGAAGAGGTGCCAGAGAAGGAGACACTAAATGATCAATCTTGGAGGTATGATCTGAACCATGAGAGACGAGTGTGCCAGATGGCAAAAGAGTAGATATTTTGGTTAAGAAGGTGGTGGTCAACTGTGTCAAAGGCAGTAGAGAGATCTATGAGAATTAGGATAGAGAAATGACTCTTTGTCTTGGCGGTGAGCAAGTCATTAGTGACTTTTATGAGGGGGTCATAAGCCAGATTGGAAGGAGTCAAAGAGTCACTCATACGTTTTGAAACCAGGGGAAGTAAATAGATAGGGTTATAGTTAGATGGAGAAGATAAAGTTTTCTTAAGAATGGGTGTTCTTATGGCATGTTTTAAAGGTGATGGAAACTTGCCTGTGTTAAGCGAAAGATTGAATATATGTGTGAGGTTGAGATAAGTGTGGTGGGAAGGAGAGGGATAAGTTGTAAAGGAATATGGGGGAGCTGTGCTATATTCACAGCCGTTCCCCACAGAGCCTCCCATATAGCAGTGTGTAGTTATTATTCACGTAATTAAAAAGAATATCGATTAAACATATATAATACACAAGCATGAAGAGAAGTTACAGTGAGTTCATTGGCCCTTTATGTGCAGGGACAGGGTATACGTTGTCATAATGGAGAATTTGTACATGGTAGTATGCCATGTATTGTTCCAACAAACATCTTAAATAATTATTTGTTAATTACTATTAATGCAATAAAGGCCATGATAAGATACAGACTTCATGTTCTTTAAATGGAAACAGAAAAGGTTGAACATTATAATCGAAATGAAAACTTATAAATAAGGATATTCGCAATTGGTTGTCATTACAAAAAACAAAACAAATCTAGGTACTTGACTTTAAAGACTGCTATTTTTAAGCAGAAATACATTTTCAAGATCTTCATTCCTGGATCTCTGACTTGGTGCTGTTTAAACATTAGATTTGGGTGTTATTAGCAGCAAGAGCTACCTACTAATGACCCCTTTTGTAAATTTATACATTGCTATATTTTTTACATTCAAAGAAATATAAAGAAAAGTAATCACTATTGTGAGTTCAATCTCAAATCTAGGGAAAAAAATATACATTTTTTTAATAACTTTTCAAATCCAAAAGTAATACAATGTTAACAAATGTGTGCAGCTTATACATTTACATTTTCAGATTTTAAGATGTGTTAATAATAATAATAATAATGATGATCTGAAATTAGACAAAGAACTTGGAGGGAGGGTCTTAAAAAGTAATTTCTGGCTAAGGGAACAACAATTCAAAGTAAATGACCTAATACTTATTTCAATTTTTTTTTAAATAACTATTTCAAATATCCTTATTTATAGGTAAAGTTGTGATATTTTACCATAATTGCAATCTTTACTATATCCCAGCAAGTACTGCTTTTGTAGGTGTTTTGTAAGTGTATTATTTAAAACTGTCTTTTTATATTATTGATATTGTTATTTATTTATTTCTTTTACAAAACTCTAAAACTTTTTGTTCACTAAAAGTGACTTTTATTGAATTTAAATAAAAAAAGATTACCTATCAAATATAGTCTGCTGCTTTACACCCCTCATAAACTTATCCATTTATTAAATTGACATATAAAATTAAAACTATGCCACAATGTGTTACATAAAATCAGTGCTTTTGACCCCTTAATAATAATTGTAATTATATCACCTGTATTATAAATGGTAATTTTTTTTTTCAAAACCTCATTTGCATTTCGAGGTGAGTAGGGGTAATTTTATTAACGTAATCCTCATATGCTTAAAGAAAGCTAATCCTAGGATTACTATAGGTTTATATAGCACAAACAAAATAATTTATTCTTAAAAACAAACTTAAATGGGTTAAGTCTCCTGTTGCTGCTTGATGGCGCTAAGCTATTTTGAGACAACGGCTTTGGTTTTATCAGCCTTAATGTAGCAAACCAAAAATATTTGCGGCTGGGCTGCCCCTAGGGGAACCCCATTGCTGTAATAATCAATATTATAATAACCAGCGCTCACAAACGTGCATGGGTTAAATCCTCTTTTAATAAATGATGGCAGTAAGATATTTGAGAAAACAGCATTAGTTATGTCAGCTGTGATGCAACAGATGAATAATTCTGAAAACTGTGCTGCCCCTGTAGGAACCTAATTACTGTAATATTCAATCCATAATAGCAGCATTCACAAATAAATGTGCATTGATAGCCATATGGTATTTGGAGACACGGTATTGGCTATATCAGCCTTGATGCAACAACAACAGAATACTTGTGATTGTGCTGCCCCATAGAAAACCTTAATGCTGTAAAAATCAATCCAAAATGAACAGCGCTTATTTGAGGGACTATCCCTACAAGGCAAGGATCAGGATCAAATGCCGATGGTCCGTTTCGCCTGTAAAATTCAAATTTCCTCAAAGGCTGTATCGTTCTGCGTTCGCAGGCTTTTTAAAGCTGTCTACTTATGATTTCATTACTTCGTCATTGGTAATCACCTATTGGTTAATTTTCGGACAGGTCTTCACTCCTTCTAACCTGGTCAGATGATTTTATGCTCATTATCTGACAGTTGCTTATTTCCATTATGCAGAATATTCAATGTTCTATCAAAGAGCAACGTTAACAAAATCAATTACGTTAATATGAAGATGCATTGACAAATAAAACTCTCCATTTCTTAATAATGATTTTATATGTCAATTTAATAAATTTAATATTGAATTTAATTATAGCAAGAAGTCCTGGGAAATTGTTATTTTGCATATTTGTAACATATGTAAATAAACCTTTTTTTATTTTTTTCCCAGTTAAAAACAAACTTCTATGAAATGTATGGAGAAACTGCAAGAATTGGAAACTGAGAGCAAATGTTATGAATTAAATACTGTATAAATTAATTTAAAATATATAACTTCATAGTGCTTGTCACTCAAATCCACCAAAGAAATCCCTGTGTGTAAATGCAATCTCTGCAACTGTGAGAAAATGACAGGATTCTTTAAATTTTTATACCTCAATTAAGAAGCAAACTTAGCTCTGTTTAAGTGCAGTAACAAAGTGAGGGTACAAAAACATAAAAGTTCTGTTTGAAGCTGTCCATCAAATGTTACATTGCTCTACACATTATTTATAGGATAACAACAAAAATTTCTTACTAGCGACTTGCTCGTCAAAAATTACGGCAATAAAAAGCGAAGTCTGGCAATGCTGTTTGCCACACAATGGGAGCCTCGCGATGAGCGCCTTTGGATCTCATCACAGGCCTCGCAATGAGAGCTTTGGCGCTCATCACAGGCATCGCAATGAGCGCCATTGGTGCTCATTGTGAGCCTCCCCCTCTACCTCTCCCACCCTCTACTTTATTGGCTTCGCGATGAGCGCCTGTGGCGCTCATCACAGGCCTTGCAATAAGCGCCTTTGGTACTTCCTCCCTTGTGTCTCATTTCCCCCCTACTCTCCCTCCCTTATGTCTCCTTCCCCCCTGTGTTTTTAACCCCCCTCCCTCCTATGGGTCTCGTTCCCCCTCCTCTGTGTCTCTTTCAACCCTTCTCCCTCCCCTGCGTTTTCTCCCCCTCCCCTGCATCTCTTCTCCCCTCCCTTGTGTCTCTTTCCCCACATCCCCCCTCTGTCTCTTCCCCCCTCCTTCTTGTCTCTTCCCCCCATTTATCCCCTGTGTCACTTACCCCCTCCTCTCCCTCCCCTGTGTCTCCTTCCCTCCTGTGTCTCTTCCCCCCCACTTCCTCCCCTGTGTCTCTTTCCTTCCTGTGCCTCTTCCCCACCTCTCCCTCCCCCGTGTCTTTCCCTCCCTCTGCTGTGTCTGTTCCTCCCGCTCCCTCCCCTGTGTCTCCTCCCCCCTCCCATGTCTCTTTCTCCCTTCCCTGTGTCTCTTCCCAACCTCTCCCTCCCCTGTGTCTGTTCCCCCCTCCCCTGTGTTTCTTCCCCCCTCTCCCTCCCCTGTGTCTGTTCCCTCCTCCCCTGTGTCTGTTCCCCCCTCCCCTGTGTCTCTTCCCCCTCTCCCTGTCATGTGTCTCTTCCCCGCTCCCTCCCAAGTGTCTCTTTCCTCCTCCCCCTCCCTTCCTGTGTCTCTTTCCCCCTCCCCTGTGTCTCTTTCCCCTTCCCCCTCCCCTGTGTCTCTTACCACTCCCTCCCATGTGTCTCTCACCCTCCACCCATGTGTCTCTTTCCCCCTCCACCTCCCTCCCTGTGTCTCTTCCCCCCCTCTCCTTCCTCTGCGTCTTTTCCCCCTCCCCTGTGTCTCTTTCCTCCCTGTCCCCCTGGGTATACCCCCCCCCTGTTTCTTTTCCCTCTTACTCTCCCTCCCCTGTATCTCTTCCTCCTCCTCTCACTCCTCTGTGTGTTTCCCCTTCTCTCACTCCCCTGTATCTCTTCCCCCTTCTCTCACTCCCTTGTGTCTATCCCCCTCCTCCCCTGTGTGTCTCTCTCCCCTCCTCCCCTGTGTGCCTCTCCCCTCCTCCCGTGTGTGAATCTCCCCTCCTCCCCTGTGTGCCTCTGCCCTCCTCCACTGTGTGTCTCTTCCTCCCTTCTCTAGATCCCTTCTCTTCCCCCTCTTCCTTGTGTCTCCCCCCCCCCCCATTTACCTCCCTGTGCCTTTTCCCCTCCCCTCTGTCTTTTCCCTCTTCCTCTCCCTCCCCTGAATCTCTTCCCCATCCTCTCACTACCCTGTGTCTCTTCCCCATCCTCTCACCCCCTGGGTCTCTCCTCCCTCCTCCTCTGTGTGTCTCTCCCCTCTTCCCCTGTGTGTCTCCCCGCTCCACCCCTGTGTGTCTCTCCCCTCCTCCCCTGTGTGCCTTTCCCCTGCTCCCCTGTACTATTTGTGCTGAACTTTTATGACAATGAGCAGCACCAGAATGATAATTAGCTGATTTGATGTGCTAATTAGAATCATAGCCTGCTTGTCTGCCCCTTTGGTGGCTATTGCAATAGCTCCGAATGTTGTTATTCAGTTAGAACCCTACCCCCGCCTTTAATATGTAATTTCAGTTGCGAAGAAGCATATTGATATGCACATTAGACACAAAATACAAACCTGTATATTTCAGAAATTATTTACAGCAGAGAAAAAAAAATTGTTGTTGTTGCAGTTGTTTTGTTGTTCAGTCGCATCTGACTATATGTGACTTTATGGATTGCAGCACGCCAGGTACATCTCTCAGCCACTGCTCCTCTGAGCTCCATCAAGTTTGTGTTCATTGCTTCAGTGACGTCATCTATCCATCTATGCCTCTGTAATCCCCTTCCTCTTGTGCCTAAAATCTTTCCCAGCATCAGAGTATTTTCTAGGGACTCCTGCCTTCTCATGATATGGCCAAAATATTTTAGCTTCAGCCTCATGATTATAGCTTCTAATGAACAGTTGGTCTTGATTTCCTGAAGTACTGATGTATTGGATCTTCTTGCAGTCTAAGGAACTCTGAGTAGGTTTCCCCAACACCACAATTCAACGGCACCAATTCTACGGCGCTCAGACTTCTTTATGGTCCAGTTCTCACATCTGTATGTTACTACTGAGAATACCATAGTTCTAACTATGCAGATGTTTGTTGACAGTTTAATATCTTTACTTTTTAGTAGCTTATCCAAGCCTGC
Source organism: Discoglossus pictus (assembly GCA_027410445.1). Taxonomy (NCBI): domain Eukaryota; kingdom Metazoa; phylum Chordata; class Amphibia; order Anura; family Alytidae; genus Discoglossus; species Discoglossus pictus. The sequence continues at coordinate 180,289,790 of CM050170.1, read as the reverse complement.
AATAGCTTTCCTCCCCAGAAGCAAATGTCTTTTAATTTCATGACTAAAGTCACCATCTGCAGAAGTCTTGGATCCCAGGAAAATAAAATCTGTCACTGCCTCCACTTCTTCCCTGTCTATTTGCCAGGAACTGAGATTGCCATTTGCCATGATTTTCATATTTTTAACGTTGAGCAGCAGACCAGCTTTTGCACTCTCTTCTTTTACCCTCCTCAATAGGTCCCCTAGTTCCTCTTAACTTTCAGCCATCAAAGTAATATCATTGGCGTATCTGATGTTGTTGATATTTCTTTCAGCAATATTTCTTCCGTCTTTGGATTCATGCAACCCGGCCATATGCATGATGTACTCTGCATATAAGGTGAATAAATAAGGTGACAATATACACCCTTGCCGCACTCCTTTTCCGATCTTGAACCATTTTGTTGTCCCATGTTCGGTTCTGACCGTGGCTTCTTGGTTCACATACAGATTCTTCAGGAGGAGGATGAAATGATTAGTGCAATGTATATCCACGTTTTCCTGCTCTTTAAGATGAAATTAACTTTTGGTTTGGGTACTGGTGTCTCTTTAATAAAAGTTCATGAGCCTCATTCAATTGCAAGCCCGCAAGTCACGGGATGTAGGGCGTAAGTTTGCGGGCCTGCTGCAGTGTCTGCAACTTACGGTGCTATTCAATTGACCAAGCTTGCAAGTCCTGGCCCGATAGCGCACATCTTAAACCATGCTATCGTATGTAGCATTTCGGGTGCGTGAACATGATAAATTAAGCAAGACTGTAACTCCTGAGTTAGAAACAGCCAATAGAAACGGAGCCCGTCAATATTACATCAGTAAAACATGCAGCCCTATTAAATTCCCCTAACGTGTAAAACCGTAGTCCATAACTTAGCCCGCAAGACTTAGAGCTATTAGATCAGACCCGCAAATCACTAAATATTAAATATGAATGAACCCAATGTAATAGTACATGTGGGTGCCCTGATATGTATTAACTCATTGATTCCCGAGATTGATATAACCACGCAAATTACACATTAAAAAATGTATTTTATATTACATATTTACGGGCTTGAGACTGTTGTGCAATTAATTCTAATGTCTCTCTGTTGTGTTTCCCATCATTTACAGTGCAGTATTGAATTTTTATTTGCATTTAAAGTGCTCCGGACATGTCGTTAAGCCCTTTGCAAATCCTCCTTGGTACCCATAACTTGTGGTTCGCCTTCAGCCATTTGCGGCCTTGGCGGTTTGCTTAGCAAGGGGAACTCGGAGCAATTGAATAGCGATTTGCAATTGTAACTCTTGCGGCCGTGAAAGATCAAAGGCTCGGAGGGGCCTTAACTAGCAATGTTAGCTCTTGCAAGGAATTTGAGGCCAATTGAATAGCAAAATAAGTTACAGCCTCCATTTTCGAAGCCAGGACCTCCGGATGCCTCAATTGAATGAGCCTCCATGTTTGCAATGTATTTGTAGGGCGAGTAGTTTGGATTTTTTTGCCCCCCCCCCCCCCACTATTTTATGTTTGAGGGTCCAAGTAAAGGGTTTTTGGCAACCAGCTGAGCTACTTGTGACATTATCTTCAGCCCAAGCCCATGCATTTTAATTAAAGTCAATAGGAGCAGATTGACTGCATCCAAAGCAATTACTATTGGCTGGAATATTGATTATTCTAATTGAGCTTGGGATGCTCTGCACCTAAATGTACAATAACAAGCAGTACAGCTATTAGCTCAAACTGAGGGGGATTTACTAAAGAACTGTATGTGCATACGTGGGTGCCATAGCCCGATCTAACTTCCTATCCAGCATCGCAGGTTATCTTACCATTTACTAAAACCTTTTTCCTGTTTAAAATTGATCCTAATGCTGCTCGTAGCAAGTTATCATAAATAAGATGTTTATTGGGCGTGTTAAGGCTTGATTTGGGCATTTTCATTTACTAAAGACAAATCTTCCTTGTAACTACCCCTAATGTTGATATTCTGCATCACATATTTCATACCAGAGAAAGCATTATATATAATAGTTACATAAAATGATATAATCAATATTCAGCCATTAACATTGAACATACAAGGCTAAATATAATTGGCAAGTCTATCAACACAACTTATGCTTAAAGTAGCGTAAAATAAAATTCCTTCATTTTATGATAAATATTATTTATATTCATTGTGACATAGATTGTACAATTTCTTAATATAATAATTTAATAATATGATTGCCATACATTATAAACACAAGTGAATAATATATAGTGCTGATGCACGGGCATGTTATCATTGTACCTGGTTGTGTTCATTATTAATGACGAATGCCAACCATTGCCTCTTTGTCATCCAATATGACAACTTTTATGGCTCTTGCACAAATATAAATACGGATGCATTTTCATTGATCACTACAGCACTATGAAGCTTATTATATCACATGAGATTTAGTAAATCTTGTGTAGACATGAGTGGAATTAATGAGCGATGTGCTGTAGTACATTGTGGATTAATACGTTTCCTCTTAGCAAATTACCCCCACTGTTTGTGAGCAGTGTGAATTTATAAAAGTAAGACATTTCTCAAAGACAATAGGTTTACAACATTATAAAAGCTAGACTTTTTCACTGTAATTGTTAACCATGTTATTTTAAAGTGACCCAATCATGGGCACAACCACTTCACAGCAATCACTACACCATGGCTAACTTTATAGCTTTGGCCCATTACACTATATTCCAAATAACTTCAATTCTGAAGATATAATCGACTTGCGGCTGCTTTCCTCCTCCCTGCTCAAACCCGGCCAATTCGGTCACCTACGATTACCCATCTACATAACCATGGCGGTCCATTGAGACCCCTCTGGCATAGAAAATATTAACCCAGTACCATTGGGATCCTTAAATGACCCCCATGGCACCTAAATGTTAACAATACTACGGGGCTCCCTAACAAACCCCAGTAGCACAAAGAATTAACCTCAATGCTGCTGGTGTCCTAGAAGGACCCCTGTGGCACCTATTAACGCTTAAAGAACCTAAGCATTTATTAAATTAACCTCTCCCATGGAAGACCCTTAAAGGACCCCCGTGGCATCTCTAAATAATCCCCATACCATGAGGGTTTGTATACCTACAAACCCTTAACATACCATGGAGGTCTATATAGACCACAATGGTGTACCTATTAACCCCCTAACTACCATGGGGGTCTATATAGTATGCCTATTTTCGAATGTTATTCATTGGAGTATATCTTAAATATTAGATCATAGTGGTTCTTCTAAGGACACATAATGGTATTTCCACTAACTGACAGCCACCTATATTCACTAACCTGAGCAGAGAGAGGTATTACCCTTCTAAACCAGGTCATGAAGTAATTTGTTGAATTAAGTCAAGTGGTGTATAGCCACTGCAAATTATTATCTCTCTCTTCCTCTCTTTTGCTCTCTCTCTCTCTCTCTCTCTCTCTCTCTCTCTCTCTCTTCCTCTCTCTTTCTTTCTCTTTCTCTTCCTGTCTCTCTCTTTCTCTTTCTTTCTCTCTCTCTCTCTCTTCCTCTCTCACTACCTCTTTGTTTCTCTCTCTCTTCCCCCTCTCTTTTCCTCTCTCTCTCTCTCTCTATTCCTTCTCTCTCACTACCTCGTTGTTTCTCTCTCTCTTCCTATCTCTCTCTCTTCCTCTCAATCTCTACCTCTTGGTTTCTCTCTCTCTCTCTCTTCCTAGCTCTCTCTTTTCCTCTCTCTTTGTCTTTTCCTATCTAACTGTCCCTCTCTCTCTACCTCTTTGTTTGTCTCTCTCTTTCTTCCTATCTTTCTCTCTCTTCCCCTCTCTCTCTTGCTCCCGCTAAAGAAAACAAATACATGATGTGCGTTTAAATAAGTCCTCAACACATTTTAAAAAATATTTATTTTCCAAAACAAAAAAAAAACAGTATCAAATAACACTAATGTCTACATCTGTATACATATTCAAGAAAGCATGACAAAACATAAAACAAACTGCTTTTTGATAATCCTTTAAATCCCCAAGCGCTAAATACAATGTAGTTTTGACATGTGATTCATCACTTTTCGAAATATAAATTAAGAAAAAAACAAGCATAAATCCACAAAACAGATTGGGGTATAGATAGGACAAAGGTTTTTGCATGCAAATAATGAACAACTCTGCAATTTTATCTATTTGATGATCAGGCGTAAACACTGCAAGATTATTTTTGTATAGCTTAATTTTTAAGAACCTTGGAAGAAAAGTTTTCTTTGTTGACCTGACATTTTCTTTTTAATGGTTTTGTAATCACTAATATCTTCTCATTTGTATGCATCTTCCTGCTTACACAAGTGAAATGCCTCTGGCACTTTGGAATGAGAGTCTTAGTGGCTCAATACTCCCAAAAAAGCATTAAAATGGAAGTGGGACGCGTTAATGCCTTATCACATTTTTTCCCCTTAATGTTTTACGTCTAAGAAAACAGAAAACAAATTAAGGACATACATCACAATATTTAGGCACTTATATCTACCTTGTTCAGTTTGTGATTTAATAATTTTTCATTTTATTTAAATAGTGCCATACCACATATTACAAACGTAGACAGCTGAAATATTTGTATTGCAAGTGTAAATTGTAATATTTCCTTGTCAAAGTTGAATTATGTCTGGGGGAAACTTTTATAACATCCAGAGTAGTCTGAAAAATTATCCTTTTTAAGTTATTGAAATAAAATCATATTTGGTGTGCTTGAATATTATTTTATATATTGAGAAAACAAACTAAGTTCTGTTTAGAAGTACAACTTTTAGTGAATTATATTATTTACAGTTTATGAAAAAAAAACAAAAAAAAAACGACGTATTGAAGATACTGCAGTAGTCACTGAATGTGAATGTTTGTATAATTCATTTTGAAAGCAAAATAACTGGGTTTATAGGGATTTGGAATTCACAATTTTTTTTTTGTGTTGTTCAGTTGTTTCCTATTCTCTATGACCTCATGGACAGTAACCACCAGGCACACATTTATTTCCATGCTGATCCACTTGATTTTCATGGCAGAGATACTGGAGTGGTTTACCAGTTCCTTCCCCCAGTGGGCCAAAGCATACAGCTACTGATATTCCTAGGTGGTCTCCCATCCAAGTACTGACCAGGCCCAACTATGCTTGGCTTCAGGGTGGTGTGAACTCTTGGTTCCCTGACTGGAATCGAACACAGGTTGCAGTGTTGAAAGCACTGAATCCTAACCACTGGACCATCAGGGAATTTGGATATTTATCTATTAGGCTTTAAATATTCAAAATTAATATAAAATAATTGGGCTTTCAATTTCTGCAAACTGCATATGCAACAATGTTCAAATATCCTCCTGACAGACTAATTACGGTGTGTCAGGGAAAGTTATGGGACGCTTTTGAGATATAATGTACCATATCTAGATTAACTGGCTGTAGCTAATCAGAATATGTCAAATGACATTAATGGCAGTGCTGCAAAACTGAACTTCCAAGACGTATTAATCTTTACATCACCACTTTCCTATAAATAAAGAGTAAAGTAGAAATTAAAGATGGATTTCCACTCCATAGTGTATTAGATATAGGTAGAAGGAGTGCACTGGATAATTAGAGAGGGAGTATTGATCCAGGGAGGAATTTGATTACCAGTATATGGGGTCAGGAAGGAATTTTATATGTTTTCCCCTTTTGAGACAATTGGCAAAGTTTCCCTTGGGTTCTTTTCTGTTTGCCTTCCTCTGGATCAATTAACAATTAATCTGCAAATTGCAGATCAGAGGAGATCTAAAAATATTGAACTTGATGGACTAAAAGTCTTTTTTCAACCTCAATCACTATAACAGTTGTGGATCTGCGGGACTGTTCGTCATACTTCCTATGTTGGTAACGCTTTGCAAGCCTTGCGAAGCGAGACGAGCCGTCGACCATGAGCCCGTGGGATTGAGGATGCAATGAGCGCTGAAGGCGCTCATTGCAGACCTCGCAATGAGCGCCACAGGTGCTCATCAGCAGCGGCGCTGGCCTCTCTCATCCCCCTCTACCTCTCTCTCATCTACCCCTCTGCCTCACTCTCCTCTCCCCCTCTGCCTCTCTCTCATTCTCCCCCTCTGCCTTCCTCAGAGCCTGGAAGCTAACTACTTACCTGGATACACTGCCAGTAGTTTGTGGCACTACCTGATTCCAAACCCTACCAGTAGCTTGCAGGCCGTACTCACCATCTTCTCCTCCTCTGCGGCTCCCGTCCTTCTGCCTGAACTACTTTCTGGATCAAGCCGCGCATTGCGAAGGTGGGATGCACATGCGCAATGGGCGGCTTGATCCATAAAGTAGTTCTGGACGGAGTTGTATTCAGGTAAGAGACACAGGGGAGGAAGAGGAGCGGGAAAGGAGACACAAGGGAGGGAAGGGGAAAGGAGACAAGGGAGGAAGAGGAGTGGGAATGGAAACACAAGGGAGGGAGGAGGGGAAACGGAGACAAGGGAGGGAGAGGAGGGGGAACAGAGACACAGGGGAGGGAGAAGGGGAAAGCAGACATGAGGGGGGAACTGGGAGAGAGGGAAAGGAGACACGAAGGAATGGAGAGGGGGAAAGGAGGAACAGGAGAGGGAGAGAGGGGGGAAATGAGCCACATGGGAGGGAGATGTGGAGAAAGGTGACACAGGGGAGGGAAAGGGAGAGGGGGGAAAGGAGATACAGGAGAGGGGTGAAAAAAACACAAGGGAGGGAGAGAAGGTGGAAAAGGAGACACAAGGGAGTGAGAGTAGAGGGAAAAGGACACACAAGGGAGAGAGAGGAGGGGGAAAAGGAGATACAGGGGAGGGAGAGAAGAAGGAAAAGGAGACACAAGGTGGCAAACAGCATTGCTAGCCTTAAAATTTTATTTTTGACAGGAAATTTCTTAGTTACTATATAACTATGTAACTATGTAACACTTAGGGCCTATTAAATTCCTCGATTTGTAGTTCCAGAAACCTATAAATTAACCAGCAAATGAAATGGCTATTAAATTGGCCTCTTTTAGTTACCCGCAAACGATGCTTACAGCCTACGGGCTGTCAAAATTTAAATCCTGACCCAGCTAAGCCTTTGATCTCTCAAACACGTAAATGTTTCAATCGCAGATCGTTATTAAATTGCTCAAGTCCTCAACCCCCAAATGTTTTCACACCTGTAAATGGCAAATGTAGCCAAAAATCCTACGAGGTACTACAGAGGACTCGCAAGGGGGTTAAAGTCCTATCCGTAGCAACTGTAAAAGCAAATATATACACATTAAATTACAGGGAAAGTGATTGAAAGGTATTAATATTAATAGCACAACATTCTCAAGCTCGCAAATATGCAATATAAAATATTTTTTTATGATTAATTTCCGTGTTATATCGATGCCGGCAATCAATGTGTTAATACATATAATAGAACTCGCATGGACTAGAATATTGTATTGATTTTTTCATATTCTATTATTTCTGGAATGCGGGTCCAATCGCAACTCATACTTCAAAACCGTAACTGATTGAAATGTAACCTCCTCTGTCTAAGCCCATAATTAGGGGTTTGAATAATTTATCATGTTCACGTCCGGAAATGCTACATTCAGAAGCATGGTTTACGGATTTGGATTCCAGCCATGTCATTGCGGCCCTTTTCTAATTTAATCGCTCTGTAACTCCTGCAAGTTTTAAAATAATCAATGTTACTTCATCCTCCATTTAAAGGGACATTATCGCATAAACATGAGTTGTTCTTATACGAAACATCACACTTTTAGTCGTTAAAATATATGTGTTAAGGCTTAAAAAGTTCATTTTTATTGCTACAAGACTTCTGTATTTTAGTTGATGTAAAGAACGCAGAAGAATGTATGAGACTTCTATTATTAATAAACTTCTAAATGCAGAATATTCTCCAAGTTCCATGCCATTTTTTTCTAACAAATTAGTGATTTTTTTCATTAATAATACCTGCAAACTTTACTCTTTTTTCTCTACTTTTTAAAGCAATTTTTACTAAAACATAAGTTTAAAGGGATGTGGAAATCAATTTATTTTGTTATTATTACATCTGAAAGAGGGAATTTGATAATGTGTCAAATTGTTTTCTTTTTAAAAAAATGTATTCACATTTTTAACTGTACTTGGAGGCTTGTCCTCTGCCAGCCAATGAAACTAAAGTATGCTCTCTGCATTTGTTTTAGTTTGAATAAACTTTAAACAGGTTTTGGTTCATATTTTTTCATTCAAAAAATATTTTAATTTAAACATTATAATTTAACTAAACTAAAATATTATTAATTTAGTTTAACTGGTATTTTCAGATGATAGACCATTCACTAAAAAAAGCTCCAGCAAGTTTTAATCAAGGCAAACTAGGCAATTTCTATAAACTTACATTGATAGTTTAAGGGTCACTGTACTGTATTTACAGGTAAAACTTATATGTTTGTTTATTGTGCCTATACTTTTAAACAAGGTATAGGTGTTAAAAAAAAAGGAGAGCTGACTGTGTCTTTCAGGGGTGTGGCCAGTTTTGCCTTTGTGTTGGACTATCATGGAGATTGGCTGATGTCACTGGCACTTTACATTATTAGCTTCACCCCCACTCCCTACACAGAGGTAACAGCTCTATTGTAACATGCTTGCAGCTACCCCACAGGGCCTGCCTTTACTAAACATGCGCAGTCGGAAGCAGAGCCTACAATGGTCAGACAATAGTCCAGCCCCAGGCAGAGCTGGTCATGCCCACTGATAGACACATGTAGGAGGAGATACACAGCTGTACTTGAGGAAAAAACACACAATTTAAAAGCTGAGAAAAATGTTAACTGTTAATTTTAAACTGCATACTGTTTTGAATAGTTTGTGTTTAGCATATACTGTAAATGCACTACATTGGTCCTTTAAATGGACAGTGTTAGTCCAACAGAAAGATGATTTAATTTAATAAAACTGTAAGTTTTTATCTAAAGTAAATAATTTCTGACATTTTTAGAACTGATTTGGCTCATTTGCATATAAATGCAGCAGCAACAACAAGGAATTTCTTAGGATTGATTCACTCTAGAAAAAATTGATAATACAACATAAAGACAGTTTTTCATGCTTGTTTAGAATAACTAAAAAAAACAGCAACTTGATTTTGGGGTGATTGAGTCCCTTTGATATTCTCTAGGTGTAAATTTTAATATAAAGAAATGTAAATGTACAAGGAACGTGTCCTTTGACAATTAATTCAATTACATTAGACTTGTTATAATACAGAACTATGATAACATAATTCTGATTATGGCAAAGTTAAACAGTCAAATTATTTAGTATTCATGAAAAATATTGTTTTTTGCAGAACATAAAAAGCAACAAAATATTTCTCATTTTCCAGTCTAGGTCTCATTCTATTAGTCAAGATAATTACTTTTTTACCGTATAGTTTATCATGCTTTAATTAAGAAGTAATTTTGAAGTAATTCTATTAACTTATCAGCACTTTTTTATTTAACAATAGTTTTAATAACTAGAGAACAGAAAACACAAAAATACTTAAGTTTATTTATTATTGTCATTTTGTATTTTATAAAGCATCAACATATTTAATAATTATTATTATTATTTCACTTTATTAAGATCCAACATTTTCAATAGCGCTATCTAAAATATAGAATAAAGTACAGTGGGAACAATTAGATAATTACAAAGTATAAACACATTTTGAAGTAATTAGAAATACAGGTACAATGCAAAACAATACTGATATGATACATATGGGTCGGCAGACAGCTTGACACCGAAAATAGAAGTTTTAATTAAACAAATTAATGAAAGTAAGTTTAGATACCTAGATGATGCATTGTAGTCATAGGAGTAAGTTCACTAAGTTATTAATAAACTTCTCAAATGCAGAATAATCTCCAAGTTCCATGCCATTTGTTTAATAATAAATAAATGAGTATTTTTAATTAATAATACCTGTAAACAAGCAAACTTTACACTTTTTTTCTCTCTACTTTTTAAAGCAATTTTTACTAAAACATGAGTTTAAAGGGATGTGGAAATCAATTTATTTTGTTATTGTTACATCTAAAAGAGGGAATTTGATGTGTCAAATTGTTTTCTTTTTTCAAAAACGTATTCAAATTTTTAACTGCTCTTGGGGGCTTGCCCTCTGCCAGCCAATGAAACTAAAGTATGCTCTCTGCATTTATTTTAGTTTGAATATTTTTTAAACAGGTTTTAGTTTATATTTGTCATTATATTATTATAATTTAACTATTATTATTTAACTAAATTAAATTATTATTAATTTAATTTAACTATTATTTTCAGATGATAGTCCATTTACAGCAAATTTTAATCAAGGCAAGGGTAATGAAGCTACTAGCCCTGTAATATTATCATGAAGAATATTTATATTAGTTCATCCGTTGATGCCTCCTTAAATACCCAATAACCATAAAAAATTATTGGGTTAACCTCAGCTTCACATTCAGTACACATTCACATTATCAAATTCATTAGCAGTCAGGCCTTTATAATTTTTAAGATTAATAGTTTCTGGTAGCAGGCATTAATAAAGTAATAATGCCAACACATGGCCAAATTGTTAGTAAATGAAGGCTATTTGTCTGTTTTTCAATTGCAATTCCAAGTCGATAATTGAAGTTCTATAAATTAAATAACTTGTCCAACAAGTTGCATCCATAAACATTAAAGAGCTGGGGCCTCATTCTATTATCGGCCGTAAGCCGCAAAGCTGCGATTCCTTGCGGCCGTCTTACAGCCCCGTGTAGAGCTACCTTTACCTTGCAATTCAAATAGACGGCGCCGCAAGGATATCCCCCTTACGGCCGGCCGCATATCATGCAACCGGCCGCAAGGTCTGAAAACTTTAAATGCAAATATAAATTCAAGATGGCACTGTAAAGCTCTGTAAATGCTAGGGATCATAATGGGGGACATGAGGATTAATAGCAACCCCCTCTCAAGCTTGCACATCAGCCCAAATCCGATATTTCATTAACTGTTTATTTTCCGTCCCGCAGCCTTTGCGGGTCTGAGGTGCTCCAAGCCCTCGGGACTTTGTCCACGGATATTTGACATGAATTAAAATAAAAATTATTTGCGGATTTGAGTGTAGGGGAATGTTGTGCTATGAATGCTAACACCCCCAATCACTTTATCGTCTCATAAGAGTGCAGGATGGCTTTATTATGTGCTTAATTGTGTGCTTGCGGGACCTTTTTGGTGCAAGTCAGCTTCAGCTCGGTTTTAGCCTTGCAGAGAGGGTTCCCGGAGCAATTGAATAGCAACCGGGGATTTCTTGCGGCCGAAACTCTTGCGGCCGTTTAAGATCAAAGGCTTTCCTGCGGTGCGTGCGGTCGCAAGGGATAACAAGGCGCCGGCCGCAAGCCTGCCGGAAGGGAATAGAATAGGCAAATAGCCTGCTGCCGGTCCTTGCGGCCCCGCATCTCTTACGGCCGATAATAGAATGAGGCCCCTAATATGTAGTCTGAGTTCTGAATAAATTGTCTAATGAGAGATGTTAAAATGTATTGCTTTTAATGTGAAGCTAAATTTTATATTATTTTAGTGCGTGAACGATCTCTAAACACTCACTGGATAAGTACTTAACAAGAACAAGATGTAACTTTTTATATAAAAAATAACATTTACTAAGAAGGTTTAGATTGAGCCATAAGTGAATACATTGTAGTGTTGAACAAATCTTATTCGGCTCTCAAACATCTCAACTTCGCTCTAGATCTAAATCTAGCACTTGTAGATATCGTCTATATGTGAGCCAATCACATTAAAAAATGAATTTCTTATAGGGAACTTATCACTCATTTACTTAATATAACAGGATACTAGAAACACTTTGAAAGTAAAATATAGGAGTACAAAAAATATTTGACAATATAACATTTACTTGGCAGGTGGCTACATGTTTTACTGTCCAAGAAAAAATGAACTGCAATTTTTCATATTATATATTATGTTTGTTTTTCTTTTTAAATGGTCTGCATAATTAATATGTAATTGAGAAATTACCTTTTCTTATTTGGCAGAAAATTAAATTTTATTGAATATTCAGTTTAAGATGCAATTTTGCCTTATGCTATAACACCTCTTTTATGAAAAATACAAATTTCAGAAAGATTTCTAATTAAGAAAAAAAAATGTCTGGGCAAAGATAAAGGATTTTATAATGGAAGTAGCCAGTTGAAATGCAAAAGTCCATATGGCAGATGAGCAACATTTAATAAAAATAGCTCATCTTGCTTGCCAGAAACTATGAGCGTAAAAAGAGGGAAAATCAAGTTACATAATTCATGATCTTTATAGCAGACACATTTGGGTTCTTGCTTGGGAACAGTTTCAAATTTAACTCATAACCAGCATATACCACAATTTGAGTAATGCATAATGAAAATAGTACATTTGAACTCTACTTCTAAAATAGTTGCTGACTTGCTATCTAAAACAGCTCATTTAAAAAGAAATGTTACAGTGATTAAAACTTGTGCACTATACAGAAAAAGGTATGAACATTATTTTTGTCTTTTTTTATTTTATATACTTTATTGAAAACTTTAATTGAAACATAACAATAGTAAATTACGTTTTCATCAATGTACATGACATCATTATTAATATAATAGTACAAAATAATACATTATTATAATTAATAAATAAAAGTTTAAAAAAAGATACAGTTATTTAAAACAAAATGTAATGGTATACCATCTGCAAAAAGTTTCTGTCCTTGACATACATGAAAAAATAAACTATGCAGCAAAGAACACCTTGTGCCTGGATCATATATAATTACCTGACCCATTTACATAAAATTTAAAATGTGTTTTACATATAAAGGGGCTGTCTTAAATTTTTTTGATAAATATACTAGCTCAAGAGAATAGTAGTGAAGAAGACAAACTACTCAAGCTTATGTTTATTTGCTTTTCCAAGACAGGGGTTCAGGATAAAGGGCATTTAAAAATAAGATATAATTGATGGAATACATTTAAAAAACACAGCAGTTATGCATTATTCTTTTGCAACTACAACTCAATACTAATCACTTGGGAAATGTCAAATTTTGCATGATAATGAGAAGCTTCCGGAATTTTGCATAATCCATGATCAGTAATCTAAAAAAAGATATCAATGTATAAAAATATTTTACTGAGTTTTTTGTCACATATTATGCCAGAATAACTGTGCCAAGATTTATAATCATGTAAAACTAAAGCTATGCTTATAACAGGTGAGAAAGAACAATGTCAATGAATTCCTTATACTAAGAGTTATAACAGGACAATGAAAAGTGAGAAACTATAATTAATACATTGTGATATGTTTTTAGAAAATAACAAACAACACTGCTTTTAAAGTATTAACTATAATATGCAATTATGTTATACTGGACATAGACATTGCTGAGTTTGTTTAGTTGCATTCTCTAGAGGGTGGGAACTTCATAAACTGATCAGTTTTCAATAGACCTATTGAATGCACTGGAACTAGGAAGTGTCATATTTTAACAGAAGAAGCTAAGTCTTTTCCTTTGTTCAAGGTCACCTTCCACTTCCATCTTCCAGCAATGCTGGATTCCACTACAGAATAACTGCACAAAATAGTTATTACTTTAGAGGTGTGTGTATATATATATATATATATATATATATATATATATATATATATATATATATCATTTTCAAAATATTTTGCCCAATATAAATTATAGTTCTTCAAAATAAAATAAGGGTCTGCTCAATAAAAAAAAGTTGACAGTAAAACAATGCTTTCTTCTTTCTCTCTGCTTACATATATGTACATATATGTATATATGTGTATTATTAACATATTGTTATATTATTGTTTCATTATATATTATTGTTAAATTATCACCAAAGTATTATTAATGCTATCTATTAACTATTATACTATATACTAACTATTATACTACCTATGTTAATGTTAATGCTTATTATGTATTATATATTACTATTAATATTATTACTCTGTTACTACCATTTTTATATCTTTTGTTAATGTGAGTATTACTATTACTGTTATTGTTGTTAATTTCATTAGCATTATTTTACATTTTAAATTATTATTTTTCCCATTCTTTTTTGCTGAAATGCTTTGCTTTATTTAGTTACAGCAGCTAAAGTAAAGAAATAGCGCAACTGTGTTCAAGAATATGACTGCTGGTTTAACAATAAAGTTGCAATAAAGTAAAAAATAAACAAAATATGATAAATGAATAAAAGAATAGAAACAACAATATATATCTCCAGTATCTCACAAAAGTAAGTACACCCCTCACATTTTTGTAAATATTTTATTATATCTTTTCATGTGACAACCAGGCACGGATCTGTCTTTTTGGAGCCCCTGGGCAGTAAAATGGAGGAGGCCCTGTGAGTGTGTGCGCAAAGGGTGCACGCACCCATTCTTCCTTTTCCTGTGCGTGTATATCACAATCTTGTTGTATGAGCAAATTGCAGACATTTACGCAATTTTTACAGCATAGATACTCATACACATGTCTCCCTTCCTCTCTTTTTTTCTCCCTCTTTCTCCCTATTTCTCAATCTGCCTCTTCCCTTCTCTCTCTCTACCTCTTTATCTCCCCTGTATTTCTCCACCCTCTGTCTTCTTTTCCCTCCCTCTCCCAAACTCTCTCTCCCTCTCCCCCTCTCTTTCTCTTCCTCTCTCTCCCTTTTTCTCTCTATCCCTCTTCCCCTCTATTTCTCTTCTCCTCTCTCTTTCTTATCTATCGCTATCTCCCTCCCCACACTTTCTCTCTCTCTCTCTCCTTCCTCTCTAACTGTCGTCCACTGTCTCTCACTGTCCCCCACTTTCTCTATCTCCCTCCCTCTCTTTCTCTTCCTCTCTCTTTCTCTCCCCTCTCTTCCCCTCTTTCTCGCTCTTTTCCTCTCCCTCCTTCTCTATCCCCCTCTTCGTCTCTCTCCCCCTTTCTCTCCTTATCTCCCCTACCGCTTTCTTTGTCTCTCTCTCCCTCTCTCCTAGTCTCCTCCCACTCCCTCACCATGTTTCTCTCCCTCCCTCTTCCCCTTTCTTTCTCTCCCTCTTCCTTCCAATTTCTATCTCTCCCTCTCTCCCCTCCCTGCTTCTCCCCCACCTCTCCCTCTCCCACTTGCTCTCCCCTCTCTTCCTCTTTCTCTCTGTCCCCCTCTATCTCTTTCTCCCCCTCTCTCTTTTTCTCCCCTCTCTCCTCTCTCCCTATTTCTTCCCCCTCCCTCTCTATCCCCTTTCTTCTTTCTCCCTCTCCTCCTTCTCTCCCTCTCTCTTACCCCTCTCTCTCCCCACTCTCTCTCTTTTCCCTCTCTCTTTCACTATTTCTCTCTCTCCGCTCATTATCTCCCCCTCCCTCTCTCTACCTCACCCTCTCTTCCTCTTCTCTCTCCATCTCTCTCCCCCTTTGTCTCTCTCTCTTTCCCCCTCTATTTCTATTTTCCTCACTCTCTCCTATTCTCCTCCCACTTCCTCACCATATTTATCTCCCTCCCTCCTCTTCCCCTCTCTTTCTCTCTCTCCATCTCTCTTCCTATTTCTATCTCTCCCTCTTTCCATCTCACTCTCTCTCCCTCACTCACATTTCTCCCTCTCCATCTTTCTCTCCCTCCCTCTCTTTCTCTTCCTCTCTTTCATCCTTTCTCTATCCCTCCCTCTCTTTCTCTTCCTCTCTTTCTCCCCCCTCTCTCTTCCTTTCCCCTCTCTCTCCCTCTCTTCTTTTCCCCTCCTCTATCCTCCTTCCTCTGCCTCTCTCTCCCCCTTCTTTATCTTCATCCCTCTGCGCTCTCCCTCTTTCTCTCTCTTCTTCCCCCCCTCCTTCTTTATCCCCCTCGTTCTTCCTCTCTCTCCCCTTCTCTCTTCTTCCCTTCTCTTTTTCTCACTCCCTCTTCCTTTCTCTCCCTCTCTTCCCACTCTCTCTCTCTATCCCTCTTCCCCCTCTCTCTTTCCCTAGTTCTCTCTCTTCCCTTCTTTTACCCTCCTTCTCTCTCTCTCTCTCTCTCTCTCTCTCTCTCTCTCTCTCCCCCTCCCTCACACACATGTACATGCCTCTCACCTCACCACAGCTCCTGCCTCCATCTTGTGTTGAAGATCTCCTGTCACTGTTTGTACCCAGCCTTGCTGCCATGCCTGAGCAGAGGAAGGCTTCCTCTCCCTCCTCTCTGTGCTCCGGTGCAGGGAACGGGCTTAGGCTCCCTGCAGTGTAATCTGAGCTTCCTGTCTGGAGCTCACTGTTAACTCTGGCAGCGCTGGCTTTTCAGAGAAATTAGGCACTGCACAGAGCAGCACCTGCTAGGAGGGGATTTTGAGGGTGTCTTTGGTGGAAGATGGGGTGATATTGAGGTGCCCCTCTCAGAGGTGCGCCTGTAGGCGGGAGCCTAACTCGCCTAATGGATGATCCGGCCCTGGTGACAACACTGGTTAAATGACACTCTGGTACAATGTAAAGTAGTAAGTGTACAGCCTGTATAACAGTGTAAATTTGCTGTCCCCTCAAAATAACTCAACACACAGCCTTTAATGTCTAAAACGTTGCCAACAAAAGTGAGTACACCCCTACGTGGAAATGTCTAAAGTGGCCCCAAAATGTCAATATTTTGTGTGGCCACCATTATTTTCCAGCAATGGAGTTTACCAGAGCTTCACAGGTTGCCACTGGATTCCTCTTCCACTCCTCCATAATAACGTCACGGAGCTGGTGGATGTTAAAGACCTTGCAGTCCCCCACCTTCCATCTGAGGATGCCCCACAGATGTTCAATAGGGTTTTGGTCTGGTGACATGCTTGGCCAGTCCATCACCTTTACCTTCAGCTTCTTTAGCAAGGCAGTGGTCGTCTTGGAGGTGTGTTTGGGGTCATTATCATGTTGGAATACTGCCCTGCGGCCCAGTCTCTGAAGGGAGGGGATCATGCTCTTTTTCAGTATGTTACAGTACATGTTGGGATTCATGGTTTCCTCAATGAACTGTAGCTCCCCAATGGCGGCAGCACTCATTCAGGCCAGGCCAAACATATATACATTTATGTCTATATGTGTATATATATATATATTTTCTATAGTATGTTGTGTTGGTTCCCCCTATATGCATTAACCTGATGATGTCAGATGCTGCCTCCGATTTCTCTGCATCGCTGTTTATGTTCAAACTGCGGGTTTCAACTCATATCAGTGTTTTTGTGTTCTTTGTGCCTTATACATATTCTGTCATTTAGGGATTATTTTAACTACCTTTCCTCAGTATAGATGTATACTTTTGGTGGTGGGAGTATCATGATCTGGGCCTGCATGAGTGCTGCCAGCACTGGGGAGCTACAGTTTTTACACTGTTATACAGGCTGTACACTTACTACTTTACATTGTAGCAGAGTGTCATTTCTTCAGTGTTGTCAAATGAAAAAATAATAAAATATTTACATAAATGTGAGGGGTGTACTCACTTTTGTGAGATACTTTATATATATATATATATATATATATATATATATAAATATATATATATATATATATATATATATATATATATATATATATATATATAAAAAGAGTGCGGTGGCCGTGAATGTCCAGTAATCCAGTTGAATAATCAGAGTATTGCAGTGAATAGTGATACCTTTTTTATTGGACAAACGTATAATACATTTGTACGATAAAAAATGTATCACTAATCACTGAAATACTCTGATTATTCAACTATATATATATATATATATATATATATATACATATATATATATATATATATATATATATATATATATATATATATATATGTGTAAACATAAACATGAATAGTTTATCTTCTTCACTACTATTCTCTTGAGCTAGTATATTTATCAAAAATGTTAAGACAACCCCTTTATATTTAAATTTTCTGTAAATGGGTCAGGTGATTATATATGATTTAGGCTCATGGTCTTCTTTGCTGCATAGTTTTATTTGTTGTGTTTGTTGAGGACAGACACTTCTTGCAAAAGATAGTATACCTTTACATTTTGTTTTTTTAAATATCTGTATTTTTAATTTTTATTAATTAATGATTATTATTTGTCATTTTGTACTATTATATTAATAATGATAAAATGTAAATTAATGAAAAAGTAATTCAGTAAGATTATGTTTTTATTAATTTACAGTGCTCAGTTGTTTTGCTGTGTGCTGTAACTCTGTGTACCTTTTGGTTTGGGTTGACTCTTCTGGTTTTGATTGTGGCTTTGGCTAATTTTTTCTCTTGATAGCCAACTACCTGCCTTTGGCTTGTTTACTGGATCAGCTATCAGCCTGCCCTGATTATTGGACAGTATGGCTATTCTTTAACCTTGTTTGAATGAAGTGAGTCAGTTACTGGTTCAGTCACTTCTATTTACGTCACACCACAGGAATATTCTGTAAACCTGGCCAGGCTCTGACTGTCCATGGGGTGATGTAGGTAACAAAACCTGTTTTAGCAGAATCCTTTTAAATCTTTGACACATAAAATGTGTTTATGCCATTTGGGACCCAGTGTAAGCTGATACTTGATCAGTTCACTGTATTTTTTCCCAAGTGGGAAGATGCAGGTTCAAATCCCATCAACCTGTCCAAATCCACTAGCTCCCATATGAACATTTTCAAACATCATCACGTATTACATTTTGTCCACCCTCACCATGAACATCTTCATAAATCATCGCCTCTTACAAATCAACCACCCTCTTGCTGCACATCCTCATAGATCATAATCATGTCATCCTGTATATATCATCTACCTTCATCCGGTACTTTCTCCTAAATCATTACCCCTGGTAGACTATCATGCACTATCTCATAGATCCCTACAAAATATTTCACCATCTCACTGTCCATCTCAGATCATCAGCCCAAACACATCTTACACTCTCTCTGTTCCCACCATAAGATCATCACCTTTTACAGAATATTCAGTCTCTGCTTCTTAGCCCATATGTCACATTTTATTTTATTCTATCTCTAATTCCATTTGACACACTCACCTGTTGGTTCTGACACACTGGTTAAGAATTGCTATTCTACAGCATTTGTACGTATGGCTTCTCAAGTCTATGAAAAGTCATGAATATATATTAGTGTCTTATAAAATGTATTGTACATTCAGTTATTTGCTTAAGATTCAGTTACTAAACATCCACTCTTCTCCATCTTGCGCCCAGCATCTACTAAAGGCATGTGAAAGTGTTATATACATTAAAGGATCACTGTGGACATTTTTGTCTTTGAATCATTTGATTAGCAAAATTATACGAACTAATCCTGTCTGTTAGTTTCTTCAGGAAAGTATGTCCTTGTAATCTAATGAGCTTTCCATTAGACCTAATGAACACACTGGAAGTTGTAGACCTACTTTCTGTGTGTTCAAAGTTTCCTTCCACTTTAGGAACGTTATCAACAAAAACTAAAATGATAGATCTCACAGCAGTATAACTACATAAAAAAGGGGATTAATTAGAGGCTACATTATTTTTTTTTTCTATTCTAAAAGCATTTTCAATATTTTCAAGTGTAGTTCTTCAAAATAGTTCTGGTCTGCAATCCTTTATCCATAATTCTGACATATGAAAAGCTCTGAAAAACAAATGTTTTTATATTGTGGAGAGTCACTCTTGAGTACAATAGTCTCAAGTGGCACCAAGTTTGTACCCTTATGTTTTCTTAAAGGGTTCAGCCACAGACCCTTCTGTGGTGTTACCATAATAAACAGTAAATATAGGGCCTCATTCAGATGGCGTTCAACAGGCCGTATGTCTGCGGGCTTTGAATTTGCTACAATTACAGAGCAATTCAATTGAATAAGCCCGCAAGTTATAGGCCAAAAGCCCAAACTGTAAACCATGCAATCGTATGTAGCATTTCAGAGCATGAACATGATCAATTAAGCAAGGCCGTAACTACCGATTTAGAAACAGCCAATAGTAAATGAGACCGTCATCATTAGGTCAGTAAAACATGGAGGTTATATGTCAATCAATTAGCGTTTAGAGTCCGATTTGCTATCAGACTCGCAATCCTGAAATGTATAACATAATAAAAATGAATGAAGAAAATGCTCTAGTCCAAGTGGGTGGCCTGATATGTATTAATTTATTGATTCCCGAGGCTGATATAACAACGAAATGACACATAACAAAAAATTATTTTTGATTGCATATTTGCGAGCTTGAGATTGTTGGGCAATTAATTCTAATGTCTTTCATCGCTTTCCCTGTCTTTTAAAGCGCAGTATTGATTTTTTTATTGCAATTATAGTGCTACGAACAGGGGTTAAACACCCTTGCGAGTCCTATCTGGTACCGGTAGGATTTTCTTCCACATTTGACATTTACAGGTGTGAAAATATTTGCGGGCTTGAGGAATTGTAGTAATCGAATAGCAATTTGCGATTGTATCTCTTGTGGACTTGAAAGATCAAAGCCTTAGATGGGGTGTAAGTTCTCGTTGTAGCCACCGCAGGGATTTTCATTTTGTAACCCGTAGATCGTTTGCGGGTCGCAAAAAGACGCCAATTAAATAGCAAATTAGTTTGCAGGCTACATTACGGGTTCCCATAATTTCTCAGTTGAATGAGGCCCATAATATACTACATTACTAAAATCCAAAAGAAATCTGAAACACATCTGGCCCCAAGGGCTTTGCAATACGGAATTGTGGAACTGTATTTTAAATATTAGACCATGATAATTCGTTAATGTAAGCAATCTTGGAAAGCCTTAAAATATTTAATACCAATTTGTCTGATTTAGACATGGTTTTGCTTTTATATCTTCCTTCTCAATACCACTGAGCTCGGTCCTCTTCAGTAGAGGAAATAATAAAAAAAAAGAAATTAACAACTGGATCAAAATTACTCTAATTAAAAAAAATCTGCAAATCTTTTATTATTAAACTAATTAGGTTAATACTCCTCCTTAGTTTTAGTCACAGCATTTGAAAAGCCCAAGGCTTGTGAAGAGAAATAGCTCACCATATCCTTTTTTTTGTGCCAAGTAGACATCTTACATTCACAGATTTTCCGCACTCTAGGGGGACATATTAACAGATGTAGATTTAAAGCACTACAGATGATATTTTGCTGCAACAACATGATAGTGATAAAAGGAATTAGCAGGGAGCATTTTTACTCCTAGAGCTATCAGTATATTACAAGATGATCCTTTAAAATACAAAAAAGATCCTTTTTTTTTTTCTACAAGAAATATATTTTTCTTTCACCCTAAAGGCAGTTATGATCTAAAGTGGGTTCCCTGCTGAGGCAGTGCTGCCAACTTCAGTAAACATGGTTAACAATAAGTTTTATTCATTTTTAGGGGAGATAGCAATTACTTTGAATAGAGTCTATGTGATTTTCGAAAAGAAAGACATTGCTGCAGTGCTAGGTTTCTCCTTTCCATGACCTGCAGCTGCTTTCCTCTTTATTTCTGTTTCAATACTTTTCTTAAACTATTGCCTAAGAAATTCAATAATATTATACATTGTTTTAGGAGTGAAATATTAAAGGACACTGATAGATGATATTGAGACAAGGCATAGTGACCTTGCATTTCAACCTAACCCCAGGGATGTGTTAAGCCTAGACGTATGAGGGGCTGGTCTAGTGCAGCACTTCTAGGGGCAGCAGACCACCCGAAGTTGGCATTGCAATGCCATGAAATATTCAAATAACTGTATTAGCTATCCTCTGCTTTCTCCTGATTGGCCAAAATTAATTATGAATGTTATGCTAATCTTAGCAGGGATTTTCAGGGGTGTCAACTAACAATAGACTCAAACTGAAAAGTTTTAGCAAACATCAGGTGAGTTTGTAAAGTTTATTTTGGTATTTTTTCATGCAAAAAAATGTTTGCATACACTACTGATTCTCCTCAGATGAATTAATAATCCAGGAAACTTAGCTTATGCCTTTAATTTACAATTAAAACAAAATATACACATAAAAGTAAAAAATTAATTACACTTACAAAATAAAAAAATTACACAAAATATAAAAAAAAGTTTTATAGAAAATAAAATATAATTTACACTAACACATGGATAAAAAATGAAATAAACTACCAAACTGAATACTTACCTACCCTTTCATGCCCTCCAGGGAAGATCAACAATGCCCATGTACTCATACTTCTGCCCTGGATAAATGCGCTAACCTCATTGATTGCCTATATGTAGAGAAAATTCTGTATGTAAGTGTTCCTAATACTTTCTGACTTACTGTATACTTGCTCCAATCTTTTGCTGAGCTGATTTACAAGTCAAGTTGACTCATAAGCCACTACCTAGCTATTCCAGGCCTGCCAGAAGTGCATGATGCATCAAAAGATGAAATCTAGTTGTTGCTCTACAAGTCAAATTTCACCAAAGCCATTCCAATAATAAAAAGTGTGTGAAACACATTACCTCATGTAATTCCTCAGAATGTACCAAAATCCTAAGTGTACTCATACATACCATAAAAAATGCGCCTGAAAATCAAACCAGTGTCGTTTCTGACGCTATGATCTGTTTAACACCTAGAGTCGGACATGAGGCTTGACTTCTCAAACACAATTAAAGGGTTAATACCCCCCAAAACCCACTACACTAACATACCATGGGGATCTACTGGATCCCCCCAATATCAGTACCCCTGTGTGCCCAGGTATATAAAAGTTAAGACCCTCAAAGGACCCCTGTGGTATCTGTGGAGTATGACCTTTCAAGGGAAGTACTTGCTTCAGGATGGAATCACATGGTTGGGTGGGGTCTGAACTCACAGCTGAATCAGAGCACAAGCAGAGAGAGAGAGAGACTACATATCCCAGGCTACTTTGAAACACAGGAACCACAGAATATGATACAAATGTATTAGCTATCCTCTGCTTTTTCCTGATTGTCCAAAATAAATTATGAATGCTATGCTAATCTTAGCAGGGATTTTCAGGGGTGTCAACTAACAATAGACTGAAACTGAAATGTTTTAGCAAACATCAGGTGAGTTTGTAAAGTTTATTTTGGCATTTTTTCATGCAAAAAATGTTTGCATACACTACTGATTCTCCTCAGATGAATTAATAATCCAGGAAACTTAGATATGCCTTTAATTTACAATTAAAACAAAATACACATATAAAAGTTAAAAAAAATTACACTTACAAAATAAAAAAATCACACAAAAAATAAAAAAAGTCTTCTAGAAAATAAAATATAATTTACATTAACACATGGATAAAAAATTAAATAAACTATCATACTAAATACTTACCTACCCTTTCATGCTCTCCAGGGAAGATCAACAATGCCCATGTACTCATATTTCTGCCCTGGATAAATGAGCTATTCTCATTGATAGAAGTAGTCCTCTTTAATTTTGCTTGAAGCCAATGCTCCTCATCTTCTGACCCATAGCAAGAAGCTTCCACCTAAAAAAACAATGCTCTAAAAAAATTCTAACGGAGCCCCTCCCATGAGGAGCTACCCTGGTGCAAATTATATTTGCCTCACTTTTCCTACTTAAATATGATTTTCTGGCTGAAATATCTGTTGTGGAAGGGTTTTATATAGATAGAGTGTTTGTTAGGGCTAGTATGTTGTTGTGCAGCACCGCTACATGGAAACTTCTGAACTTCAGACTCAAGCTCTTGTGTGAGAACAGCCTTGATGTGTGTTCCCCCAAATTGATGGGGGGTTTTAGGGGGGCAAGGTTGTAATAGCTACGTACAGAAGGGGTAAAAAAAGTTCCCACAGCTACGAGGGAGCCTTTGTTCTCAACTTTCTCAACACTTATGATTTTCTATATAGGTATGTGGTAAATGTATGGCTTGGATGCAGGAAGAGTAAAGCAAAAGCAATAACTGGATTATTGGGGGTGCACAAATCTAAATGTGCAGCATAAAAACTAAATACACAATGTCTATCACCGAAAATACTAAGAGCCTCATTCAATTGATCAATTGTAAGTTATAGTAGCCCGTAAGGGAGGTCGTAAGTTAATTTGCTATTCAATTGGCGTTTTTTGCAAACCGAACAGGCTTGAAATTATTGTGGTTGTTAAAACTGGAACTTACAGTCCATCGAAGCCTTTGATCTTTCATGTCCGCAAGAGTTACAATCGCAAATCACTATTCAATTGCTACAATTCTTCAGTCCCGTAAATGTTTTCACACCCATAAACTGCAAATGTATAAGAAAATCCTATGAGTACTAGGGAGGACCAGCAAAGGGGTTAAAGACATATTCGTAGCACTGTAAAAGCAAACAAAAAATCAATACTACCCTGTAAATGGTGGGGAAAGTGATTAAATAAATTGCACAACAGTCTGAAACTCGCAAATCAGCAATACATTTTTTTTTTACTTTATGTTTCATTTTGGGTTTATATCGATCTTGGGAATCAATGAGTTAATACATATCAGGCCACCCATATGGACTAGAACAGTATTGGCATTTATTTTGTTATTTTGTGTTTTTCGGTTTTGCATATAGGACCCCTAAACTGTAATTGATTGACAAATAACCACCATGTTTTACTGCCATAATGATGACGGACTATCAGTACCAATGGGCTAAAGAACTTATACAATATCTAGGCCTGAAAATCACTACCCGCTTAGACACCTTATATAAGGTGAATTACATTCCCTTCTTTAAGTCTCTGTGTGAAGACATAACAACATGGTCTAGATACCCTTTTTCCTGGCTAGGGAGGACTAATTAATTTAAGATGAATGCCTCTCCGAAACTATTATATTTGTTCAGAAATCTCCAAGTTTCTGTGAATATGAAGGATTTGAAGTGTTTTCGGAGTCAGGTTTTTCGGTTTATTTGGCAAGACAGACCCCCAAGAATCAGTAAAACTACTATGTTTAAACACAAAACTAAGGGGGGCTTGTTCTGCCCGGACCTGATAAAATACTATAGGGCTGCACAACCTTCTTTCATCCCTATCATGCACTCACCCCTGCACCAACCCTCGTGGACGTTTATTAAAAATCATTCGATGCATCCCTATTAGTGAGATACTATGGTTCGGCTAAATAGTGCACCGGAGCAGGTCATTCGATTAAAACACCCGGTTATTCTGCATACAATTTTAGATTGTAAGTCTGCGAGTTTCCATCCTGCGCGGTGCTTTAGGGAAAGCGCTATGGACACCGAAATTCCAAGCTCAAAGACAGGGCCCTCCATTCATTGCAATGTGTGAATCGTGAACTTGTCATTGCCTGTAACTTAACTTATACATAGCGCTACGGAATATGTTGGCGCGTTACAAATAAACGATAATAATAATAATACAATTCACTGCTTGAAGTGGGCCATTAAACACTCCCCCTTATTCTCCAATCTGTCACATTTGACATCAATAATTTCCCATTCGAGGGGACCTAAAGACCTTAATAGGGAATCCATAATTTGGTAGAAGTCAAGGTGACTAGATAGACTGGGCGCCTGGATAGAAGAGGGACTTGATATAATTAAGGATAAACACAATCTCCCACTAAATTCAGACACTTTGTAAACTCTTTAATAAAGCTCCAGGGCCTAAAGGAATAATAGGGGGTATATATGACATCTACAACTCTCCTCTCAGCAACGCGAAAAAGACAAATATGTTAGGGAATGGGAGAAGGATTTGAATCAAATCTGGGATATGGAGAAATGGGAAACTGTCTGGAAAGGCATTTAGAGTGGGCCCCTTAATCCAAATCTACTGGAAACTGCAGTAAAGGTACAGCACCGAACATATATAAAACAAAAAAAGTGGAAACGAACAGAATAGTAATCACTGTTTAACCCTCAGATAGAAAAAAGAACATTTGGAGAGGAAGACAGATAACTATAAGTGTTAGATCATAAGATATCACACTGCGTATTGTATCTCTATTCATTTGTTGTCTTAAATATCAGTGATGTTTATACACCTTACTATCTGTCTAATAAAAATGTATTGAAATAAAAAAATCGTAAATCTCTATTCAATTGCTACAATTCCTCAAACCCGCAAATTTTTTCATACCCCTAAACGGAGTGCTAGAGAGGACTCACAAGGGGGTTTAACCCCTGTCTGTAGCAGTGTAAATGCAAATAAAAAAGCAATACTGCACTATGAATGATGGGGAAAGCGATGAAAGACATTAGATTTAATTGCACAACAAGTCTCAAGCTCGCAAATCGGCAATTAAACATTTATTTAATTATGTATAATTTCGGGTTATATCGATCTTGGGAATCAATGAGTTAATACATATCAGGCCACCCACATGGGCTAGAACAGTATTAGCATTTACTTTTATAAATTGTATTTTGCGGTTTTGTGAGTCCAATCGCATATCAGACCCCGAAGCGTTAATTGATTGACATGTAACCTCCATGTTTTACTGACCTCATGATGACAGTCTCATTTTCTATTGGTTGTTTCGAAATGGGTGGTTACAGTCTTGCTTAATTGATCATATTCCCGCCCCGAACTGCTATGGATGAGTG
Organism: Discoglossus pictus; assembly: GCA_027410445.1. NCBI lineage: Eukaryota > Metazoa > Chordata > Amphibia > Anura > Alytidae > Discoglossus > Discoglossus pictus. The sequence continues at coordinate 180,263,270 of CM050170.1, read as the reverse complement.
GATGGTTTAAGGTTTCGGCTTTCGGCCGTAACTTGTGTGCTGGTTCAATTGAATAGCACCGGAATTATAGCAGACTGCGAGCCCGCATAGATAGGGCCTGTATCATGCAAGATACGGGCATCTAATTGAATCGGCTCAAGGTGTCCAAAGTGCTTCACCACCTTAAACCCAGATTGTAAAACCTATGCCAGAGCTGTGAAACATCAAACTCAGCCAATGGGATCCTTCTACGAGTGTGCACCACCTGAACCTGGCACATAATATTTTAATATAGGGATGGGTATTGAGTTTAGATACAAATTGATGAACTCTGCACTACTTCCTGGTGTGAGTTTTAGGTTGATTGTTTGGATTCTGGATCTCACTACTCTTTGCTTCCTGCTTAGACCTCGTTGTTATGTCAACCTTCCCTAACCTTGAAATGTTCCCAAAAACCATTGTATAACTTTGTATAAAGCTGAAACAGGATTTACATTTAACTCTTTTTTGCAGATGTTTTATCTCATTATGTACTGAGCGGCAGTGTTTTTATTTCACTAAATCATTCTAATTAACATAAGGTATTGAGAGAGAATGAAAAATAAATTTTAATTCACCTACACAGACACTTCACTTTAACATACACTTCAAAAATAATAGTTTTTTCTTTGTACGTAGTTTTCTTTTGTATCAGCCAATTACATTGTCCATAATTTCTTTAGTTCACACTATAGGGTGCTCAGAAGGTTTTAACAAACTTTAACAGATGTTTTAAAATGTGGATATTTTTTATGTCAGTCGGAACCAGATTTTTTTCTGCTTTAGCATTTCAAAATAATTACTCGATTCTAGCCAATAATAGTGTTTACTCAACTTTTTTTCTTTTTCTTCTTTATTTCATTTATCGCTTTTCAATATACTTAAATAAACAAAGTTGATCAGTTTCATTAAAAAATAATTTGATAAAATTAAAACATTTAAAAATATTAATTGCATGCAAAATTCATATATTTTAGAAAACACTTTTAAGCGGCACAGACATTTGGAAATGCCATGTTAAAATGATTGAAAATATAATAGTAAATTCTAACTGCTTTGTAATACTACAACATAATGTCAGAATATTGTCAAACTGGCTAACAGTTATGTGGTATTAGCAATGACATGCCTCTATTTAATCACAATTGTTTCATTTAACAGACCAAGTTAAAATATTATAATGCAACATTTTTCTCTATATTTTTTTCTTCAATAAGTTAACATGAAGATAGGCAAAGTGTTTTAGAGAACAAAAAAAATAAGTAAAATAAAGTAAACACAACCTTTATAATTTGCAACTTTTACACATAACTGTTTTTTTACTGCGTGGCTCCACTTTGATTTCTCCCCTGCTGACGGTGGGCCTCATTCAACTGCGATCTGGCCAATTGAATAGGGCTCTATATAAGCACAGAGCATATTTTTGATCAGAAGTTTTTAGTTAGTGAACTTCTATCCAAAAGCAAGGACTTCACCAACTAGAAACTTCTGCAAAAAAATATGCTCTGTGCTTATAAAGACCCCTATTCAATTGGCCAGATCGCAATTGAATGAGACCCTTGGATTTCAATTGTCACTAACCTGTAATTACATGCTGACAACAGCCCCAACACGCAATCCATGAACCTGTAAGTAGTATTTCAGGGCATGATCATGATCAATTAAGCAAGCCCGTAGGTTACTTTTTAGACAGAGACCGTCATCATGACGTCAGTAAAACATGGTATTTAAACTACAATTAATTAGGCCCTCATTCAATTGCGATTTGGCCAATTGAATAGTGCTCTAAATAAGCACATAACATATTTTTTTTAAATAAGTTTTTAGTTAGTGAAAACCTTGCTTTTGGATAGATGTTTACTAAGTAAAAACTTCTTAAAAAAATATGTTTTGTGCTTATTTAGACCCCTATTCAATTGCCCAAATTGCAATTGAATGAGGGCCTTAGTGTTTATAAGTACAATTTGTGATCCGATTTGCAATCCAGCAATGTAAAAATCAACAAAAATAATTAAAGCAACTGTTCTAGTCGATGCGGGTTCCATGATATGTATTAACTTCTTGATTCCCGGGAAATAAAACATTGCAGATTTGCTAGCTTGAGATTGTTGTGCAATTAATGCTAATGCCTTTCATTGCTTTCCAAAAAATGTTTAAGTACAGTAGTGTGTATTTCTTTGCTTTTGCAGTGTTACAAACAGGTGTTTAACCCACTTGCGAGTCCTATCTAGTACTCATAGATTGTTTTGATACATTTGCCATTTACGGGTTTGAAAGCAATTGGGGGCTTGTTGAATTGTTGTAATTGAATATGGATTTGGCATCTATAGCACTGGTAACATTTACGGGCTTGAAGTTACGTTTTTGACAACCGCAGTGCTTTTGAGCCTGTAACTCGCAATTGGAATGCGAAAAGCTAAAAGTAGCCAATTGAATCTAATGGCTTCATTATGGGCTCATGTAATTGCGATTTGGACAATTAAATCGGGCCCAGACACTTCATATACAGTATATTCAATGTCTCCTCCTATCCAAACTGATCAATATGATAGGTTGTACAGCAGCAAAATTGCCCATAAAAGGTAATAAATTAGAGGCTATCAGCCTTATTAAATTGTGATTCGGCCAATTGAATAGGGCTTATTTTTTAAAGATGTTTTTAGCTAGTGAACTTCTATCCAAAAGCAAGGTCTTCACTAACTAAAAACAAATATATGCTATATGCTTATTTGGAGCCTTATTCAATTGGCCAAATTGCAATTGAATGAGACCCTATGTCTGCCTCAAAATGTTTTATAATAAACAGAAGAAAATATGGCAGCTAAGACACCCCGTGCTGTACACATTGCCTTTAAATATAAAGAGTATTCTTCAAACATGATATTGAATGTATTACAAGTTTATTCTGCCTTGTTTTATATGGACATTTATATAGATGTAGACAGTAATGATCAAATATACATTTTATTGTTGGACTATATCCAGCCAAGCTAATAATTATTCTATTAAGTAATGTTTAACTTAAAAAATTTTAATTCAACCATTGATCTTCTAAAAGTGTAATATTACTTCAACTTAAATAGTAACGTAATGGCTTACAGTGACATGAAAAAAGATTAAAATCACAAATTTCAGACACTTAAGGTATCATTTATCAATTGGTAAATGTCACAAATTGAAGATATTTGGCACAATACTAAAAGTGCACTTTAATGTTAATCACACTCAGTTTAATACTACATTATCAAAACAGAAGAATTGTATTAAGATATATAAAAGGAAATTTCAATGATATGTGCCTGTCTTTGCCTTGGTGATTAATCTGCTGCATTAATTATAAAGTTCCTTTTTACAGAGAATTATTGGATTCTTTAATAATGTTCATATTTGATAAAATTAGAATCATTCTTAAAGAGGTACAGAAGTGTCATATTTATAGTAATCTTTTTCTGAAGAACTTGACTTGATAATGAGCAAAATGTTTTTTACATACAGTGGTACCTTGGTATGCGTCTGCCTCGAAACTCGTTTAATTTGATATTCAACAAGCAGAAATTACTTTGACACTCAATGCTTTCTTGGTACTCGTCGTGGTTGGTGTACCCTGTATGAGCGAAATTACATTATTCCTTATGGGAATTTGGTACTCGTCGTGCTTGGCACTTGTCGTGCCTTATGGGACCAATTAACGACAAAAACCAAGGTACCACTGTATTTTCAAATCAATAATTACAGCCTTGAATTATTAACTTTAACATTCAATTTTGCTTTAATGGTGACATGCATTTTGTCTTTGTCCCTAAAAGGATTAAAAACCTGGGAGTATAGGCAGGAACTGTGGATTCAGATTAGATCTGTAGTCACTTCTGTTAAAAATTGCATCTCTGAATAGCACACTTGAAAACAGGACTCTATCAAAGTCTAAGCCCTGCATATGATATCTCTCCCCTCAAGCTACAGACAGATTAGGAGTCTAAGATGGAACAACCATAACACAGAGTTATCTAAATATAAGATTTTTTTCTAAAACTTCCTGTATGTTCATGTCTTGCATGCCCGCTGATGTAATTTTGTTCCATACTCCACAAGCATATGAAGCTTTTACTAAACTACAACGATTTCTTAAATTATCATGAAAAGATCAATTTCTTTTGTAGCATCTACTATGATAAAGGATATTTAAAAAAATGCTACAGTTAGTACTTTCAAAAAATGTTCCAGTATTGTATATTTTTTTTTTATTTGTAATATACTGTATGAAGGGGGCTTATCCAATTAGGGGGCTTATCCAATCAGCATTAAGCCCTTTGCTACAAAGACCAACACTGCACTTTTTTAACTATATTCAAAAAGGTCTATTGAACCCTGTATTTTTTTACAATTAATCAAAATAAACCTTTTACTTTTTTTTAAAAAAGGACTGAAATATATAAAATGTTGTGGGCAACTTGCTTTATTTTGCCACTCATATTGTTCAGTATAAGGACTGCCATTGTCCTTCTCACATTTTCACACAGATATCCTTCTCTATCTTGTGTAGCTGGACCATACAACAGAATATGGGATGACGATATCACGATTGGGTGTGGGGCCATCCACATAGCTAGGCAGGATCCGCTAACGACATGATAGTTGGATCTTTCAGTTAGCAGTTTGTGTGATTCATCGCCATAGCAGAAAAGCAGAACTTTATTAAACAAATATAGTGTAATATATATTATTGTAAAGATTACAAAACCCTTCTATAAATAAAAACTAATCATTCTACATATTTATATTGATGTTGTTTAGTCGTTCAGTGGCATCCAACTCTAGGTGACCCTATGGACAGCAGCATGCCAGGTACATCTCTCATTCACTGCCCCTCTGAACTCCATCAAGTTCATGTTCATTGCTTCAGTGACCTCAACTTTCCATCTTCACCTCTGTCTGTGCCTTCTTCTTGTGCCTTTAATCTTCCCCAGCATCAGAGTCTTCTCTAGGGAATCCTGTCTTCTCATGATATGGCCAACATATTTGAGCTTCAGCCTCATGATCATAACTTCTAGTGAACAGTCCATCTTGATTTCCTGAAGTACTGATTTATTGGATCTTTTTGCAGTCCAAGGAACTATAAGTAGTTTTTGCTGACACCACAATTCAAGGGTGTCAATTCTACAATGCTCAGATTTCTTTATGGTCCAGCTCTCACATCCGTATGTTACTACTGGGAATACCATAGTTCTAACTATACAGACCTTTGTTCATAGTTTATTATCTTTCGTTTTTACTAGCTTGTCCAAGCTTACCATAGCTTTCCTTCCCAGAAGCATCATTTAATTTCATGACTACAGTCACTATCTGCAGAGATCTTGGCTCCCGAAAAAATGAAATCTGTCCCTGCCTCCACTACTACTCTGTCTATTTGCCAGGAACTAAGATTTACATTTGCCATGATGTTCGTATTTTTAACGTTGAGCCTCAGGCCAACTTTTGCCCTGTCTTCTTTTACCCTGATCAATAAGTCCTTTAGTTTCTCCTCACTTTCAGCCATCAAAGTAGTATCATCAGCGTATCTGAGGTTGTTGATATTTCTTCCAGGAAACATTGTTTTCGGCTTTGTATTCATCCAGTCCAGCCTTACGCATGATGTATTCTGCATATAAGTTGAATAAATAAGGTGACAATATACAACCTTGTCGCACTCCTTTTGCGATCTTGAACCATTCTCTTGTCCCATGTTTGGTTCTGACTGTGGCTTCATGGTCCACATACAGATTCTTCAGGAGAAAGCTAGGATCTGGTACTCCTATCTCTTTAAGAACATGCCACATTTTGTGATGATCCACACAAAGGCTTTAGAATAATCTATGCAGCAGAAGTAAATGCTTTTCTGGAACTCTCTTACTTTCTCTATTATCCATTGGACATTGGCAGTTTGATCTCTTGTGCCTCTTCCTCTGCGGAACCCGGTCCTATTAAGTTGAACTTGTAGAATCCTAAGCATTACCTTGCTGGAATGTGGAATGAGTGGAATGGTTCGATAATTGGAGCTGCCTTTTTGGGGGATTGGGATGTAGACTGATCTTTTCAAGTTTATTGGCAATTGTTGAGTTTTCCAAATGTGTTGGTATAAGGCAAGTAACATGTTCACAGCATTATCTGGGATTCCATCACCTGCTGCAGTGTTATTATCCATAAGGCATCCTAGGGCCCATTTCACTTATTATCCAAGATGTCTTCTCTAGCTCATTGGACAAACTATTAATGTCATCACTGCTGTTAAGATCCTTCTTGTATAGATCTTCTGTGTATTCCTGCCACCTCTTCCATTTTTGTCTTTTACCATGCCCATTTTGGCATGAAAGGTGCCTTTGAGATCCACAATTTTCTTGAAGAGTCATTTACCATTTCTGCTATCTTCTTCTCAGTTCATAAAACAAAACACCAAAAATGTTATAATATTGGGGATTATTTTAATAAATATAGGAGTACTTAATCAAGCAGTCAATCAGATTTATTAGAAAAGGTTTTCCTAGAACACAGCCACAGTACAGACAAATGTATAAGCAGCAGGAGCAGTCATAGTGCAGGGAAAGTTTTCTATTGAACGCTCCCAGCAAAAGATCACTCAGTTCCTTCTCTGGCTTCCCTCATGTGGTAAATAATTACCTCTAATAAATCAACTCCACCATCCTAGAAACCCAATTGTCTGGTCAAACATGTGGTCTGTTGTCCTTATCGGTCTTCTCATGCCATAGCTAGTATTGCATGCGGGTTGTTGCTAACGCTGCGGGCTCGCCGAAGGCGCTCCTTGCCAGCAACTGCGGACCTCGCAAAATTTACGGACTTACGAGAAACAAATACGAGACAAATAAGGTCGTATTTTTACGACCTCGCAAAAATACGACCTTACCGCCCGAAACCCGCGTACATGAAAACATTAAAAACACAATAAATACACGCAACAAATACATAAAAAGCTTACCTACAACAAGGGGGGGGCTCGAAATCTGAAGTTACACCTCAATTTCACTCGAAATACAACAGTTTAGACACCCCAAAATCCACTAAGCAAGTGAAAAAATGGCAGCCGAAAAAAACAAAAACGAGGATACAGGACTCTAAAGACACAAAACACCACCAAACACCTACAAATTTTCCGAAAAAGACGGACGCGATCTAAGAACAAGGACGCAAAATCAACCACAGACGCGTACCACACATTAGACGCCATTTTACAACACTAACTTACACAATGCAGAAGTACACAGCTACCCTAACGGATTTGGCTCGCGCACACACACTATTTACACTGCACACATTACTGACACTTACACAGCAGCTCGACAGCCCTCAAAACATACATTCTATGCTGCAGCAACATAAAGATTGCCAGCTCTTCTGCACAATGCTTCCTGCATATATACTTCAAAATAGGTAAAGTATATTGATGTATTATTTTATTAATTATTTCATTAGCAAAAACAATGCTCATAGCACACAAACAACCAACAACCTCGCAATGAGCGCCGAAGGCGCTCAGTGCGAGGCTCGCAATGAGCGCCGAAGCATCTTGGAAAACCAACAAAATGTACCGCCCTTACAATCTTATTGCCGTCATATATATATACAATCTTACTGGTGCCAGCGTTCTCTCCAGTATAATGGAGTCTGCAGTCCCTTAGCATCACCATTTGATCACCTACAAAAAAGTGAGTAACTGATTGGCTTTTCATCAGGATGGACCTTTAGATGTAATTAGCAACTACACTGTGATTTTTGTTTATCAGATGTTCTTACACGTGATTTATATATCTTTTCTTTAAAACTAGAAAAACAGGTTCAATAGTTGACATGTTCAATTTAAAATAAAGTGTTTGGCTCTGAGTAAATTTTTAATGCCAGGCTATATATCTAAGTACAGTGCAGTAGGTCATGATGTATTTTCCTAACATGGAATATATTTAAGTCAAAGCTGACATGATGTAATGGCTAATCTATCTGATTCAAGACACTGCTCTAAATGCTATCTATGTAATGCCTTAATTAATAGTTCCTATATCTGATTAAGTGAATAATGCATGTGATTTAATGGGGTTGTTCAGTATTAAGTTCAAAACCGAGAAAGCAATTTGTCATTTTTTGCAGAGAATAGATTTTTGCAAGAGGTAAATTATCTGTTTCAATATAAACTAAATCAAGGACATATTGTATAATACAGAGGCTTTCAGCATGCTTCATTTTATGACAAGCTTGCCCTCAAGTGGACTTTGGATCGTTCTTGTTTAGTTGAAAGAAAAATAATCAATTGGCATTTGCCTCCAATGAAATAATAGTACTGTAAATTAAGTTACTGATACAATCATGAACTCATTTGAAAATATATTGTGTAGTGAATGTTTTATGCAGAAGGCAAAAGATTTCGCAGTATTTATGAAATAAGAGGAATTAAGTGGCAGAAGTGAAATTATGTCTTGACAAAAAAGTTTCATCAAAAATGTTAGCAATGTATTTTTGGTGAAAACTGCTCAGTTGCAAATGTAATTACTGTCCATACTACAACTGAATAGTGTTTCTCTGGTATCTTAATAGACCACGGTTATGCTCTAACAACATGAGTTGACCTTTAATATGTTTTATAATTAATGATCTAGAAAAGCAATATTCAACATTAAACCTACTCGTAGCACGGGCCTCGTAAATTTTGAGACACAAGGGGCCTCATTCAATTGCGAGCTTGCAGATTAAGTTATACAGGCAGTATGTCTGCGGGCTTGAGATTTGCTACAATTACAGAGCAATTCAATTGAACAAGCACGCAAGTAACCATGCACGGTAAACCATGCAATCGTATGTAGCATTTCAGAGCGTGAACATGATCAGAAAAAGCCAATAGAAAATGAGACCGTCATCATTAGGTCAGTAAAACATGGAGGTTACATGTCAATCAATTCGCTTTTAGTGGTCCGATATGCGATCAGACTCGCAATCCTGCAATGGACAAAATAATAAAAATGAATGAAGGAAATGTTCTAGTCCATATGGGTGGCATGATATGTATTAACTTCTTGATTCCTGAGATTGATATAACACCAAAATGAAGATGATCAATTAAGCAAGGTCGTAACTATCCATTTAAAAACAGCCAATAGAAAATGAGACCGTCATCAATTAGTCTTTAGGGGTCCGATATGCGATCAGATCCACAATCCTGCAATGTAACCAGTATATCGTTTTCGTCTCGCAAAAAGACGCCATTTGAATAGCATATTAGTTTATTCACTACGGACTCCCATAAACCTACAATTTCTCAAGTGAATAAGGGCCAAGGTATGCCGACACAATGATCTCCATTGGCTTGAGAAGAGGTTTGCCTTCACAGCCAGCATTTTCTGTTGGGGTAGCCTATGAATAATTGTTTCTTCCTTTTATCAAATCTAAATCCCTTTAGACCCATCTCACAGACGATCTCCACACCATCCCCTTAATAACATTATCAAAGCTGAGACAAACACTCAACTGGAGACTGATACTCTTATCTTTGAAAATTAATTAAATATTACATATTGTTGTAATAAATTAATAAATAGGCATTGTATTAATGCTCAATTCCTAATTAAAATAAGGTTCCTTGCTAGTGCATTATAGTGGTTCTCTAATGGTTTAGACATATTATGAGGGCAGTCTTTGACAGCCTATAAACAAGAGAGTGCAAAGCACAATTAAAGGACCAAGGCCCTCATTCAATTGCAATTTGGCCAATTGAATAGGGCTCTAAATAAGCACATAACATATTTTTTTTAAAGAAGTTTTTAGTTAGTGAAAACCTTGCTTTTGGATAGATGCTTACTAACTGAAAACTTCTTTAAAAAAATATGTTATGTGCTTATTTAAAGCCCTATTCAATTGGCCAAATTGCAATTGAATGAGGGCCCATATCTTTTGAGGCTGAATATATCAACCATTGATAGGACACTTCTTGAACATTTGCGAGTCTCCTCTTGTGGTGTATAGAAGAAAATGTTTGAGCCTTTGGGAAAATTATGTGATACAGCCTGCTGTGGTCCATATTATTATTATTATTACTAGCGACTTGCCCGTCAAAAAATGACGGCAATAAGATTTAAGGCAGGTAATGTTATTTGTGTGCGACATTAATTTTGTTGGTGTTCCAAGATCCTTCGGCGCTCATCACGTGGCTCGCAATAAGCGCCTTCTGCGCTTATCTTAGCGGATTATCGGTACGTGTTTTCCGTGGTTATAGTGCTGTAGCCTCGTTTTCGTTTTGTTCGTCCGCCATTTTTTCTGCGACGCTCATTGCCAAAGTACTACGGTTTAACGTCTCGCCTCGCTGCGCTAGGCTCGCCGGGCGACGATCGCCTGCGGCGCTCATCTCTAAGCCCGCTAAAGTACTACGGTTTAACAGTAAATATAGGAAACGGTCAAATGACGGTCAATAAAAATTTAATGTTGTGAAATTTGTTTGCCACACAACATGACTCAGCTACATTTGTCCCTTTTTTTTCCCCTTAAAATAAAGACACATTTTTTTTTTTAACTTTTTATTTTTGTAACTTTCAACTTATATTTCATCAAATGCGTTGTTTTAGGTGGGAAATCCGATGTTGCGCGAGACAAAGGCGTTAAATCTGTGTTAATGAGTAAATCTGTAATTGCGTTTCGTAAAATGTACTCGCTACTGTCTTTTTACTCATTGCGCGGTTAATCCGCGTCCTTTATCTCGTTGTTTTTCAAACACATACGTCTGTGGCTGTGTTTTACGCAGTTCGTAGTAGTATAGCCTCGTTTTCATTTTTTTCGGTGGCCATTTTTTTCTCGCTTAGCCGATTTTCGATCTTTGTAACTCGTCTAAATCGATGTAAATTGGAGTTCCAACTCACTCCCAGACGTCCTGCCTGGTTCCCCATGCTGTAAGTGACCTTTTTTTTATTTTTTAGTGTGTATTAGTGTTTTTTTTATTGTTTTGGTTCCGCTGCTTATTGTAATTTTTTTCATCTTGTATTGTTTTTCTAAGTGCTACGATATAACGGCTTGCCTCGCTGCGCGAGGCTCGCCTGCAATGAGTGCCTGCGGCACTCATTGCCAAAGTGCTACGATTTAACGGCTCACCTCGCTGTGCGAGGCTCGCCGGGCGATGAGCGCCTGCGGCGCTCATTTCAAAGTCGTACGATTGGCAAAGTGGTACGATTTAACGGCTCGCAACACAGCGTGACGACGAATCGTAGTTAGACAATTATAATATGTGATAGAAGGAGCACCACATTCAGCTCCATCACTGTTTCAGTATATCCATGTTCTTGTTCATCATTTGCATGTTTCTTAGCTTTTTCTGCCTTTTGTTTGCGGTACTGAGCTCCAGATGGTTGTTTTTTTTATCAGCCATAGCGCACTAGAAAAATGAAACATTTTCTAAATAAGATTAATATATGAGTATGATTAAAAATTAAGTCCATTTTCTCTTAAATATTACATAACTTCCAATTAATTTTCCAGTCTACGTATTTCATTTATATATGTATAAAAAAACTATTGTAATGTATGCATTAGTTTGAAAATGATAATATTACTCAAAATATAAAATAAAATAAAAATATCAAAAGTGTATAAAATATGTGAAAATTGCATAAACACGCTTTTACTCACTTCATGATGATCAACAACATGAGTCACATTACATAATGTATCCAGCTGTAAACAACACATGTTTTGCCAAATAAGAAGAATAACAAAAAAAAATTTCTTATCCAAAAATATCACAAACTCAAAAATAAACATACTTATAGAAAGGATACAAAAAAAACAGAATATTGAATTTTTTGTAAGACTTTATTCTTAATTATATTCCATGGCATTGTAATGGTATTTGTGTAAAAATAAATATAAATTGTCAGTTGCATTTTTTACAAAGGGTAAAAAAATAATCTGTATAAAATGGTGTCCCTGTGCAGCTGCCTAGTTGGCCTAATGATAGCACCGGCTCTGACTGTAGGATGAAATAAATACTATATATAGATCTGAAACATTTGAATCTACAAGCATAATTAGGCACTGAAAATGTCGCAAGGCCAGTTGTTCATAAGGAAAAAATACCGTACTCATCTGATGCACCCTTGAGTCACTGATATTTTGGTGGAGAACGCAGGTCTTGCAGGTTTGCTTGCTTCTGATTGTAAGGGAAGGATGTAGGTGTCATATACAAATGATTCAGTAAATCCTCCAGTCCTCTCCCTTCTCCACCACTCATCCCTCCACTGTTCAGTGAAGCCCTCAGGCTCAAAGCTATCAGGAAATGCTCAAGTCAAACAAAATGGAAACTTTTAAACACTCAGGACCTTTATCAACTGCAAGCCCACAGATTGCTTCGTACAGGCCGTATGTCTGTGTTCGTGAATTTTGCTTCAATTATAGAGCGATTCAATTGAGCAAGCCCGCAACTTATGGGCCGAAACCCAAAAAAGTAAACCATGCAATGGTATGTAGCATTTCAGAGCGTAAACATGATCAATTAAGCAAGGCCGTAAATCACGATTTAGAAACAGCTAACAGAAAATGAGACCGTCATCATTACGTCAGTAAAACATATAAATCAATTAGCGTTTAGAAGTCTGATATGTGATCAGACTTGCAATCCCGCAATGTACAAAATAATAAAAATTAATGAAGGAAATGTTATAGTCCATGTGGGTGGCCTGATATGTATTAACTGATTAATTCCCGAAATTGATAAAACACCTAAACATAAAAAAATATGTTTTTTGATTGGAGATTCTAATGTCTTTCATCGCTTTTTCCATCTGTTAAAGTGCAGTATTGATTTTTTATTTGCATTTACAATGCTACGAACAGGTGTTTAACCCCCAACTGGTACTGGGATTTTCTTCTACATTTGCCATTTACGGGTGTGAAAACATTTGAGGAATTGTAGCAATTAAATAGCGATTTGCGATTGTAACTCTTGCAGCCTTGAAAGATCAAAGGCTTAGATGGGTTGTAAGTTACAATTTTGACAACCGCAGGGATTTTTAGCCTGTAACCCGTAGATCATTTACAGCTCGCTAAAAGACGCTAATTGAATAGCAAGTTAGTTTACGGGCTACATTACGGGCTCCAATAAACAACAATAGCTCAATTGAATCGAAACCACAGTTTTCAAAGATTCCAGTTAAAAAATAAAGGTTTTATACGGTAGCTAATGCTGCTAGTTTGTTAAATTATTGAGAAATGTGAAATGTTTTTCTAATATACAGTGTTCCTTTAAAAAAATTGAGAACAAAACAGAGTTTTTTTTAAATAAAACTCCACAATATTGTCACCAATTATCCAACTATTGTCTACCCATTGTTGATAGTACGTCTTTAAGAAAAGCAAGCATACAGTGTATTCAGAATGTTTCTGTTAACGGTAAAAAAATCCAGTTCAACACACAAACCTGCATTTATTTTTCATGTCAAACAATTCAATATTGTAAACTATTTCATATACTGTACAATAAAAGCACAATGTTTGAAAACTTGAATATGCTGTGTAGGTGTATTTATGAATACAAGATGATCCTGTGCATGGCATATATGTACATTTTCTGAATATATTGTAATTTTCTCTTTAGAATTTATATTTTTTTCAAATAGCTACACTTGGCACGGCATTGTTTGAACCGATATACACATTTCAATCCATGATGAAAATGAATATGCAAAAAGCAATGAAAAGTAATAGTATTTAATATATTTTTCATAAGATGTTCATTGTTGTGCTACTGATAGTTCTGAATTGATAACATTACAAACATTTGCTTGGTTTGAATAGAATAGGGCTCATGGCTCTTATACTCAGTAACTCCATGTTAAAATAGTAATTATTTCCTAAAAGATAAAATCAAAATGTATGCACTGTTAGAACAGCTGATCCAGAGTCCATAGCTCTGTGTCAGGTGTGAGTGTGTTGCCTATCTTGAAGCTCAAAATGGAGTACTGGAGAGGAGAATTGCAGCACTTCGTGATATTGCTCCACTGCAAAGGGAGTTTGTGCTCACTGAGCATAGTTTAGCTGGGCCTAGCATGGAGGATGGAGGATGTCCAGGGAGGTAGCTGAGTTACAGTTACATAGGAAAGAGGGGGGGCAGGAGGATAATGCAGGTCAGTTCTGTGTTGGCAAGCATCAACAGATTTGCCAGATTGAGTGAAACTGTTGAAGATGTCCATTCAGGAATGGCAATGCCAGATAGCGCTGTTCCCTCCAACAGCTGGGAGAACAGTTCTACTGGAGGAGTGGGAGGGCAGCATAGGCAGAGCAACAGACATGTTTTGTGGTAGGGGACTCTATTATTAGGAAGGTAGACAGGGTGATTTGTCACCCAGATGCCAGCAATCAAACAGTCTGGTGCTCGGATTTGGCATGTTGTGGATCAGGTAGACAAATTATTGGGAGGGGCTGGAAATGAACTAGCGGTCTTGGTACATATTGGTACCAATGACAAAGTTAGTGGAAGATAGAGTGTCCTACAGAATCAGGAGGAGGTTCTTGAGTACACTCAAAGATCATTAGCTGGCCCAGGTTATACAAGAACCTACTAGAAATGAGACTATGTTGGATGTAGTCATCAGAAATAATAATATAAGCATATGCATCAAATGTTAAAATAGGGCAACCTTTGAGAAACACTGATCACAACACAGTCTCATTTGAGATTGAATTAAAAACAAAACTGTAAGGGGTCAACAAACATTGACTGGTAAAAATACTGAACATAAATGGACAACATTTAAATACTAAATTACTAAATATATGTACTTCTCACCATATACCATGTGGGAATAAAAGCAAAAGGAGTAAATCCCATCCAATGTGGCTTAACAATGATTTAAAGATATGGAGTAAAAAACAGGCATTTAAATTATACAAACAAGAGGGAACAGAGGTAGCTTTACTTGAGTACAATGAAATCAACAAGGCTTGCAAAAGGGCAGACTGGCTAAAATAGAAAATGAAAAATGTAGTTCCAAAAGAGAGTATGACTAGCCCTAAAATATTTTTTCAATAAATAAAAGGGAAGAAGGCCAGGAAGGAAGCTGTCTAACAATTAGGGACCAGGAAAAGGCACATGAGCTAAATAGGTTATTTTCTTCAGTATACACAAGGGAGGTACCAGTGGTTCGGACCCAGCAACAAAATGTGGCTACACTACCTTCACTAAATACTGTAATTGGTTAACTCAAGAAGAAATCCAATACATGTTAATAAAGCCCCAGGTCCTGATGGAATACATCCAAGGGTACTGAGGGAACTGAGCTCTGTAATAGCCAAACCATTATATATAATGTTTCAAGATTCACTCAACACAGGGTCACTACTAGATGGCTGGAGAAAAGCAGATGTGATACCTATATTCAAGAAGGGAGCAAGAGCAAATCCAGTGAACTATACACCTGTAAGCCTCACTTCTTTAGTGGGAAAGCTTTTAGAAGGGTTATTAAGGGATAATATACAAGAATATGTCTACTTGAACAGGATTATAAGTAGGAGTCAACATGGATTTTTGAGGGATAGGTCATGTAAAAAAAATCTAATTAGTTTCTGTGAGGAGGTTTGTAGGAACTTGGATAAGGCAACTCAGTGGGAGTAGTCTTTTTGGATATTACAAAGGCTTTTGATACAGTACAACATGGAAGGCTATGGTGCAAACTAATGGATACAGGAATTGCAGTAAATATGTGCTTATGTATCGAGAACTGGCTTAAAGACAGGAAGCAAAGGGTTGTTGTATGTGGAAAATACTCAGATCGGACTAATGTGGTAAATGTGGTTTCCCATATTTATTAATGACTTAGAAGTAGGACTGGAAACTATTGTCTCCATTTTTGCTGATGACACTAAGTTGTGCAAATTAATTAAACCAGAAAATGATGTATCACTCAGGCTACTCTTCTACAACAAACTAATATGTTAGTTCCTTTTTAACTAATTTTGCAATTGTGAATACCAATCTCTACCTGCACCTTACCTTCTTTGTGTGGCCTCAATCCTTAGTATCAGAGTCTTCTCTAGGGAATCCTGTCTTCTTATGGTATGGTCAACATATTTATGCTTTAGCCTCATTATCAAACCTTCCAGTTAAACAGTTAGGCTTGATTTCCTGCAGAATTGATTTATTGTGTCATCTTACAGTCCAAGGAACTTAAGCCGTTTTCTCCAAAACCACAATTCAATTAAATTCAATTCTATTGTGTTCATCTTTCTTTATGGTCCAGCTCTCACATCCATATGTTACTACTGGGAATACCAGCATTCTAACTGTGCAACTTTTGTTAATGGTGTAATATCTTTACCGTTTAATTTACTGTTTACTGTTTAATCGCTTCTCTAGACTTACCATAGCTTTCCTCCCCAGAAGTAAATGTCTTTTTAGTTTCCTGGCTGCACTCACTATCTGCAGAGATCTTGGAACCTAGGCAAATACAATCTGTCACTGCCTCCACTTCTTCTTTATCTTTTTGCCAGGAACTGAGATTGCTGTTTGCCATCCTTATGCATGATGTATTCTAGATTGTTTCATGTTCGGTTTGGATCGCAGCTTCTTGGACCATATACAGATACCTCAGGGTGCGGATGAGATGGTTTGGTATCAACATCTCTTTACAAAGTTGCCAAATGTTGTTGTAATACACACAGTCATGGTCTTTAAAATAGTCTATGAAGCATAGCTAAACTCTTTATTATATATATGGCTTTCTATATTATCCCGTGGACATTAGCCATTTGATCTCTTTTGCCTACACCTCTGTGAATCTCCAGCTTGCAAATCCAGTCCATATATTGTTGGAGCCAAGCTTGTAGGATCTTAAGCATTACCTTGCTGGCATGTGAAATAAGTGTAATTGTTCAGTAATTTAGCAATCTTTGACACTGCCTTTTTTGGAATTTCTATATAGACTGACCTTTTCCAATCTATTGGCCATCGTTGGCATAAGGTAAGTCACGGTTTCATTTCATTCATCATCTTCTAGGATTTTAAACAGTTCAGTTGTAATTCCATCAACTCCTGCAGCCTTATTATAAATGCAGCTTCCTAGGGCCCATCCCACTTCACTCTCCAGAACTGAGCCAAACATATCTATTAGTTGACCGATGACTCTATCTTAAAGAAGGAAACATAATCTTAATAAAAATAAACTCATAATGGAGACTTGATAAAATAAGGTTTATTTTTTAATTATTTGGTTTATTATTGTTAATGGCTTAGTAGGTGTACAGCAAGAATCATCCAGCCATTGAGAGCAATAAGGTTACATGTATACTAATATAATAATTAATTTTATAGTATTTCATTATCTATATATTGTCAAAAGAAAACACGCAAGTAATGGAAAAAAAAATTGCAATAAAAAACAACAAATAAAGAACTAGTGACTAAATAACTGTGATCCATTTGTAGAATCCTCACAATATCCAAGTAAATTATTGATCAATCTTAAATATGCAAAAAAACGTTTCCATGTGAAGAGCGCACATAGTGACCTTAGTGTCCCTTTAATTAATTTGTCAGGTATCAAATAACATTGTGTATAAAGCAGAAGTACAATTCTTTTTATAGCTTTAACAAACTGGACACTACTGCTAAAAAACAGCATCTCATCAATAATAATCTTCAAGTTTAAGGTAACAAGTTATTCCCATTGAGAACAATGTTAACACTTTAGTTTGGGATTTCTGTAACTGTTATGTCAGCCCAATTTAAACTGTGGGTTGAACTATAGGGACAACTTTAACAGGACACAGAAGACTTCCTAATCCGAGCAACAGTGACATAGCTAAGAGCTGTGGCACGATAAATAAATAAATGGAGTGATGATAAATATCTGTTATAGTAATAGAAATACTGGTATAATGGAAAGGCTGGCATCTTTTTTACTTTAATGTATAAAGTAGACACAGTGTTAACAGAATTAACACAGTGAGATAATATACTATGTACTTCAATGTGAATATGTATGTTTAACTGCAAATGATAGAGGGCACGAAGTTTTATTGTCAATATTTAATTTAAACATAAGTTGCTTTTATAGTAGTTTGGATGGGTATCTAAAAGTCATGGAACTTAACTAATTTGTATTTTCTTTTCCATCCTTAAGAAGACAAAAAGCTGCCATTTATAGTTTTATTTCTTTCTTCTGGGTTATCGGTGCCACATACACAAAATAATTCTGAATCTGTGATCTGATTGTATTCATTATTTGATGTATTATTATGGCGACCTCCTGAGAAGCCATAGAGCGAAACGTGCATCAGGCCATGGTAGACACACCAATGTAGCATCCGTGGTGACATCAGATGCAACTGCTGTGCACAAAAGGGACAGCACTAGCTGCAACTCTCTGCAGAGCATTATGAGATCTCATGAAACTGAGTCAGTTTTGGGGTGTGGAGGTTTGTGGCTTTGGGCAACCCAATTTACCTTAAAAACTTCCTGTCACCAAAAAGAATAGAAAGATTTAAGAGTTAAATCAAAATTGTTTCTATTAGAAAACTCAAAATAGTTTTTACCAATAGCCTCTTAAATTGACTTTGAGTTGAGCTTATTTTGAAATATAGGGAACTTTCCCAGAATTAGTCACAGCAATTGTTTATAAAATAATTATTGTTTTATGCTTCCTTTTTTAGTGTAATAACGGATTAATTAAAAACCTAATTTTTATCCACATCTGTCTAGTATTGATTAACAAGGACATGTATGTGCCATAATGTGGTATACAATGAGGTATCATTAGTTTCAAGTTAGTATACTTTGCGTTTCTCTATTCAGAATTAGTATGATCAATAACATAGCAAAATATTACATGGGAATCTCTCTAATTTCTAAAATTTGAAGAAGTTAAAGACAATATAGTCAAGTTCCATAAACTTTACATATATATTCAAACTTCTCTAAGTGTGTGCTTTCATTTAAGAACAACTTATGCTAAGATGGAACTTCCTTAAGGAATGTATGTTATAGGGGAGACCCTTATTCCAACTGCCCTACTATTAACATAATACAGTAATCTTCAGGCCTGCACCACATAACTGACCAAATAAGCAGCCCTATGAGTGAAGCATTCCTAGTTATCTATCCTGAATTGCTAAAAGTGATTTCCCCATCAATACTAAGCAATGTCTGAATAGGATAGATTTATTATTAAATTAATTATTCACTGCTAGAATTATTATAATCTGGGACAGTCTCTATGGACATGCATCATGAAACTCACCTGAACGCCATCTCCAAACATAAATCAAAATACATCATATATCATCAGTGCAGTCGAGTTGGGAAAAAACAACTTCAATAAACAGTAAATCTCATCATCTCAAGAATACATTTTATTTGTAAAATGGAAGAAATTATAAATTCAGTTGTAAACACATTAAATAGTTGATTGAAAATCTGGTACTCTTGGTTCTGTTTGAAGATTCTGTAGAGCTTTTTAGCAAATTTTCCTTTGACATTAATCTTCATTGACATTTTGATGTGTGACTTTGCAGTTATGATATGATTTGTAACTTTGCAGCTGTGATATATTTCTACATTTCTAGTTTTTGCCATAACGTGCAATATTTATACTTTATACTTTATTTCTCTTGAAGGACCATGGAAAGAAAGTACTTGATAATTTTTCACATCATGTTTTCCTTTGTGAATTGAAGACCCCACCACAGAATAAACTGATTAAATGAAAATTAAGTTGAAAATAAAGATTGAAAAAGTAGCATTTTTGCCTATGGAATTTAATACAAGTACATATTATTCTTAAGACTTCCTAACTCTAATATGCATATGTATGTAAGAGATATCTTATTTTTATAGTGTACGAAGCTGTATTTTAGAAGATACAGTTTGCATCAGAAATAATTAGTTGCCATACTGGCTGCTTAGCGTATGTGTCAGGGCTACCCTTCATGGGCATAGTACCAGAGGATGGCAGATTTAAAGTAACAAATCCAAAGGCACAGGCAAAGAATGGTCAAACAAGCCAAAGATCAGGGGCCGGCAGAAATCCAACAAGATCAGTAACAATCTGGGTTGGCAGCAAAAGATCAGTTTAATAAGGAACAGAAATGGAGCAGGAACTGTAGCCAAACAGACCGGGGAAACACAGGAGAAACCAATAAGGGCCACTTAGTTGAGTACAACTTGGACTCTATCACTGTAAAGATCTTTTAAGAACATGCCAAAAAAAAACTTTTTGAATTTTTTAATATGTGAATTTTTTACTGTAAATTCCAATAAAACAAAATCCGTGTTTATGTGTGTGCAGATGCTCCCACGTGCTGTTTGAATCCTCAAGCCTAGGGGGATCACTGTTATCAGGCTACTGCAACCAATCAGGTTGTAGGGGTGTTTCCCCCATTTAAGTCAGCGGTAAAGTTTTTGTCAGACTGTTTATATTTCCAGTTTGAAGGGAACATTGTGGTTCTACAGAATTTGACAATATCTCTGCCAAATAAAGGTATCAAGGCAGCAAACTGTAAACTCTAATCTCAAACCACTGGGAAATCTTAAGCAGAAGTAATGCTTAGAACCTCATAATACGCTGTTATAATACATATATATATATATATACAGTAAACTTCCCGTTATCCGGCACCCAAGGGGACTCCCTATTGCCGGATAAGTGTAGTTTCCGGTTAATCGGGAATTCCCCCAAAAAAGGGTCTGAACGACCCTTAAACTCCCCAAAAAACATCAAAAAGGCATTAGCACCTTAACTGGGCCATTTAGGCCCAGAAAAAATAATTAGAAAAAAAGTTATTTTTTTTTATTTTGCAGTCTCGAACTGTTGGATATTGCGGGTTATGACGGTTTAGCAGGAGTTTTGTTCAAATGGGGAATTGATGCCGGTGCCAGTTGCTTGAGAGTCCCGGTTAGTTAGGTGCCAGATAACTGGGATTTTACTGTATATATATATATATATATATATATATATATATATATATATATATATTCATCTCGGTATATTATGAAGATATTTTCACCACAATTATTTTGATATGGATTACAACAATTAATTGTATTTAGATCTCATGTTTATACTGTTTTTTTATATTGTGTTTATGTTACTCATATTAGCTCTTTATGATATGCTATTTACATTTTTTAAATGACAGACCTTGTAATGGGTTTAATTTTTCTTACCAGCAGAAAATTCAGGTTCATAAAGCATAAACAGTATAAACATGAAGTTTGTAATGTAAAGGTTTCAAAATATGTGTAAAAGGAAATACACAACATATTCATCCATTCGCCATACAGATCTTTCAGCACATCTCTGTAACCAAATGAATATAGATTATACAGAGGTCCTGCACGTGGTTATAGATCACGCTCAACTAAAATCTGTTCCTCTCACCGCCATGTACATGAGGACAGCGCACAGGTTCAAAATATATATCTATACAATCAATTCAGCCCTCTAACTAAAGCATTTAGACTCTTGTTAAACCATTTGTGCCCCTGCACTTTTACATCTCTTAAATGTGTGCTATGATTTCAAACAGCTCAGTATGTCCTTTGTGATCATAAATCAGATTTAGTCCTAACCAGCAGCCTGTTTATTGCTCGTGCAGTGATTCCACGTCCCTTGGAAGGGAGGGAGATAAAGTATCAACAAACTAAAATGTAACTCTTACCACATCTATCTGTGCAGGCATGGAAGTATGGTATTTACCTAAAACAGGTAATGGCAGTTATAGGTTAACTGATCAGTGTAGTGCAACCTGGGAGAAGCTGTGCTATCAATCACAGCCTCCCCCCATAGAGCCACGCACGCCATGCAGCTTTCCTGCAACAGGCTGTGCAAAACACACCCTCTGCCTATTACTATCGTAACAGCCAGTGGACATAATAGACGGCACGTAAACAAAGGTTAAAGTACTCCCAGTCACAGGAACTCCCAGTCACAGGAACCTACAACCAACACTGAGAGGAGGCCATATCATCAATAAATAATGCCAAATAAGATGTGATTGATAGAAAGACCAGAGCTTAACAAGAACCAATCAGGGTAAACTGCATCAAAAGCTAGGAGAGGTACTTCTAACTGATCCGTCTGTAGAACGCAAGGCTGTATCTGCTCTGGCATGAGACTGTAGTACATGTTTTACTCCTGCTAAGCATTAAGATCTGCCATGAGACTGAACCCAGGCGTGGATCCTGACAGTATGACATCTAACAACAATGGACAGGAGAATTCTTTAAAAAGTGTAAGAAAAAAGTTTCTTCTGCATGATCTGCTATCACAGATAACACCACTATGTATAAAGAAGGCGTTCATCCCAGAGGTGTTCTTCACATAAAACTGCTGCCTTTTATTTACGTTGGGTACTAACCTTTCTAGAATACTCCCACATTTTTTCAACATAATTCCAATTGAGAAACAATATATTTAACAAATGCTTTATGTTTTTTTTTTTTTTAAACAAAGTAGGTGGTACTTTTATTATTATGTACTTCTTTGTCACAAATATAATGGCAACATAGAGGAGACATAGTTTATCCGTTGACAACTCACTGAGCATGCAATCTGATAGATCCTCAAGGCAGGTAGATATTACAGGAACAATGGAGCAGAGAGGTGAATGGCTGGTCCATATTCCTCTGGGTCAGCTTTTTCATCTGTAATATTTTTCAAATTGAAGACAACATGTTATTTCCTTGGAGAATCGTACCAGCACAAATATTCTGAATTTCTGTAAATGCTTTGTCACTTCAATTTAGGCGGTTATACTACTGGGAAAATTGGTAATGGGACCCAGTAGACCTCCTAATCCTAACAGCAGTGAGACAACTTACTGCCATGTCAGCTTAAATAAACAGATAGAGTGGAGTACATGTATTAACAGGGAAGGAGAGAAATAATATAAAATACCAACAGAATGATAATCATGGTTTAGCATTTTACTCATGTAATATATGAACAGTGTATGTAGAGATATAATTTATAAGCATGACATTGCATGTATTGTATCTGTTGCTTTGACAAGTAGTGTCTACATGTTTTTAATTTAAGTTTTTTTCTTTTCAAAACTTTCTTAATATATTGTTTTCCCAACCTAATCATCCACATCCCTACAAATTACCAATACATGGAAATTTCATAGACCAAGGCCCCTATTAATGGCTGTACGACAGCCACTGCGGGCTTGAAATCTGCAGGAGTTACAGAGTGTTTAAATTAAAAAAGCCTTCAAGGACATGTCTGGAATACAAATTCATAAACCATGCTTCGGCACGTAGCAAATAATTCAAACCAGCAGTTACGGGTTTAGACGGAGCCAATAATAAAAGAGACAGTCATCATTATGTCATTAAAACATGGAGGTTAAATTGCAATCACTTACAGTTTTGAAGTCCGAGTTGCAATTGGACCCACATTCCAGAAATAATGCAATATGAAAAAATCTATAAATATAATATTCTAGTCCATGCGAGTTCTATTATATGTATTAACACATTGATTGCAGGGATCAATATAACACGGAAATTAAACCTAAAAAATTAAAAAATATTGCAGAGTTGCGTGCTTGAGAATGTTGTGCTATTCATTTTAATACCTCTCATCGCTTTCCCTGTCATTTAAAATACAGTGGTGTGATTATATTTGCTTTTACAGTGCTACGGACAAGAGTTAAGCCCCCTTGCAGGTCCTCTCTAGTACCTGTAGGATTTTTGGCTACATTTGCCATTTACGGGTGTGAAAACATTTGCAGGCTTGGGGACTTGTAGCAATTTGAAATATCAAAAGCTTAGCTGGGTCGGAGTTCAGATTTTAACAGACCGTAGGATTTTTCCGCCTGTAACCCGCAGATCATTTGCGGGTAGCTAAAAAAGGCCAATTTAATAGCCGTAATTTTTGCGGGCTCCTTTACAGGCTTCTGGAACTGCGATTTGGTGAATGTAACATGGCTCCAAGTGTGTCCACCATACCCTTTATGGCAGAAAAGTAAGGAGAGGACAGCAAAAATATAATGGAAAACTAATACTAAAATGTTAAATAAACATTTACTGATAAAGTCATGATGTGAAATTGGATTGCATAACATTATTTTTCATACATACATTTATTTAACAAAAATAGTTTAATTTTAATATTAACACTCTGTAATTATATACAGCATGTAAATCTTAGGAATATACAGGTAGCCCTTGGTTTATGACGCTGTGGAATATTTGCAAAATCCCCCCTACAAGCAAACTGTGCTCCCCTCCTATCTCCAGACATCTCATGCGTGGTCATGATTGGCTTAGGTGGTAGAAATGGTAAGCTCTCATCTCAGATTGGCTTTGCTGCTTCTTTAAATCATCTCCTGCATTTATAGTTGTGCAGTTTTATATCTGTTTTTTTTATAGATTTTCTTGTTTCAAAACCGTTATTATTGGGAATATTTCTGAAACAAGGCTACCTATATTTATTTTTTAAATATGTTACAGATAGGCTTTTACTAAGACATGTTTGATCAATTACCTAAGATCAACCCTTTTCTAATGCCTCTCAAAGTTGGTGTGGGTATTCTAGGTGTCTCTAGCTTCAATGCTACATATTTTTTATTTTTATTTGCTTGAAAAAATATACACCAGTGGTCCTTTAAGAGTATTGATATGTTGTTATTCGTGTAACTAAAATGGCTCAGTGTAAGGCTCAGTTATACACATGTGGATCCATACTTACTTTACATGGATTGTGTCCACTTTCAGTATTGTGTATTTAAGATGTATTATTACTGTGCAAATGTAGACTTCTCAATTTGACTAATACAATTCACTTTCCGAGGTAGTGCTAAGTGGATGTTGAGAAGTATGTAGTAAATGTTAAATAGCTCCTGGCAGGGCATATAATTTATACACATATTCTCAGCATGCTACCATATTTTGAGTTGGAATATTAAATTACTAAAATTCTGCCAAATAACATATTTTACAGTACTTTAATTTTAAGATTTTAAGAATTTAATTTTAAGAAAAGGCAATGATTGTGGTATATTATGGTACATATCATATTTAACAGACATGGGGGGCACAGAAACGAGAGGACATTTTATTTGTTAAATCTATCTATCTATCTATCTATCTATCTATCTATCTATCTATCTATCTATCTATCTATCTATACATATATATATATATTATAGAAATTACTTTATTTGAAATGATGTGTTGTTTAGACCAGTAATTCCCAAACCTTTCTCATGGGCCACTTAAAAGTTGACCCAGGTGGACTACAACATTAATATTGAGAGTCATCAGGGACCATCTATTGATATTTTTGCTTGCCTCTCGATAATAATAATACACTGTGCATTATTGAACTATAATTTGTGCATTGACAAATGATAAAACCCAGAATATAGCCATTCCTGTACTGGTTTTAAGCTTTTTTATCGAATTTCTTAATTGTGTTTCAACCTTAAGAATAAAGCTTATCAATAAAGCTTCTAGACCACTGCAAGTTCAGACCACAGTTTGAAAACCTCAGGCTCAGAGCATGAAAGGACACAGAAAAGCATCCAAAATAAGTATTTGATTTTTCCCATTTCCATGAGATTCCATGAATAACGTATTACTGTATTTATTACTGAAGAGGAAAACACAGACAATTCATTGTATGGTCCTGCAATAATAATTCCTCCAATATCTTTTAATTTAAAGTGCATTATCCTTCTGAAGTACTTGAGCCACATTACATAGATGTTAAAGGACCATGGTCGGATTACTCATTAGGCCAACTAGGGGTGCTTCCCTGTGAGGGGCGTCACTTTAACAAAAAAATTATTCCTGGCTTAAAAATATGAAATGATGCAGTTTTTAGACTGGCTACTAGGGGTAACCACGTAGAACAAGTGAGATACAACAGGAAAAGGCAAAAATTAGTCTGTGCACACTCGCAGGGGCTCCCCCACTTCACTGCCTAGGGGCTCCAAAAAGGTTTATCCACCAAGGACTGATGTACCTTGTTAAAAAAAATCACATGTGAATTGTTATCAGATTAACAACATTAGCAGCAATGCAAGACGGGAACATAAAAACATATAATATTAAAACATATTTAGAAGATCTTGATTGTGTCATAGGTAGATCCAGCTTAGACAACTAGTCTGTCTGTAACTTTAGTGGGAGGGCTATCCTATGGACTGTACTCAGACATTTTGAAGAGGAACTTTTAAAAAGAAATCAGTACAGATCGTATCTGTCTGTACACAATTCCTCCCACTTCTCCCAGGTTTCTAAGCATTTTACAAACAAAGACAAAATGTTTGTCAACATAAAAGCAAAACTGACTATAATAGTTAAAAATAGGAAGCTGTAATTATTAATTTTAAACATTTGCCATTGTCAAGTTCATTTTTCATGCAATGTTTAAGTCATGCTCCTTAAAACTTGGTTAAATTAGAACTGATGTACATACACTATGTGATTAAAAACCCTAACTGGGAACCACAACCTACTTTGCTTTTCTACAGTACCAAACTTTTGTAGAATCAGTAGTGTATAAAAACATTTTTTTTACATAATAAACATTTCTTAAACTTAACCTAAAGTTTGCTAATTAACTATTACAAACACATGAAAACATTGATTAAGGTATAACAAAACATTATTATATACACAGAGCACACTCATAAATGTATACAACTGTGCATTAAAATGCGGTGTGGGTGGGTCCCAGAAGGACAAGAGTCTGTGTCTTTTTCCCACCTCTCCCTCCTTAAGGGGTTAAAGGAAATATTGTATAATAATAATAAAGATGCATAGCATCTACTAGGGTCACATGTGGTCACTAAACCACTGTAACCAGAATGTGAAGAATACTGAGTACTGAAATTTTAAGTCACTTGATTCTTGACTCCTGCCAAAACTCATAGAGAATTATCTTAAAGGTATATAGAAGTTTCCTGCGTTTTAAATGTTCCCTAATAAACAGACACTGATAAGCAGAAAAATATGTATTATATTGAAATTTCAGTCTATTTACAGATTTATGTGCAGCTGAGTGAAATGTTGATTTTCACACCCCCAGAGTGCTTACATCACCAAAAGGAACTAGCCTATAGTAGCACAGCATGCAACTATGGATTTTGAACTTCCTCGTTACTCAGCAAATGGCTGGGCAGTTCAATGTGCCTGCAGCATCCATAAGCTGGGGTGGTGTCACAGCACAAGCGCTGCGCTCGGCAAGGAAAGAGAGAGAGAGAGAAAACAGTCACAGATAGACAGTATGAACTACCAGCAAATGTGGTAATTACCGAATTATGCTCAGTTGCTGCCTAGTTAACTCTGCCAAATAGAGAGAGAGAAAGAGAATGGATTACCAGCGGAAGTGGTAATCAGCCTGAGAGAGAGAGGGAGGAAGAACGAGATAGAAACCCAGCAGTAGATACACAGAATGGGCCACCAAGAAATGTAGTAATCACCTAATTATGCTCAGCTGCTGCCTAGTTAGCTCTGCCAGAGAGAGGAAAAAAAACAGTAGCAGTAGTTCTTACACAGAATGGACTACCAGATTAAGTGGTAATCAAGTTTGGAATGTGCTGCAGACTCTTATATGAAAATACTTAGCACCTTCTAACATGGATACGTTCCAGATTATAAATCCCATGCTGGTTTGCAGCAGAGACAGGATCCGCCTACTTTGATACAGATGTCGCAGCTGCCTGTGCCTGAGATTGACTAAAACAAATTATGAATTTTATGCTATTTTAGATAGGGTTTGAAAGTGGCATTTACTCTACAATTCAACTCACAGAAAATAGAAGACAGTTTACTAACTTCAAGGTAAGTTTTTAAATGTTTATTTTGGTATTTTTTCATGCAAAAATATTTTCATACACTACTGATTCTCCTCTATCAGATGCACTCATAATCTGGCTATGCATTTAAGTACATCATTTGTTATAATCTAATTATAGAATTTAATAAATGCAAATATACTTTGTAAGAGTTTCTTTATGCTATCCTGCTGTTCACAAAACATCAGCATGTATTTTGGTAAATCTTTTTTTTTTATCTATAAATATAACTGCATAGTCAAACTATTTAAAACTATAGATCGTATTCTAGCTTTAATGTATTACGATTACCAGGATTACATACAATCCCTGTGATCATATCTACTCTCATATCAATCCATTATAGTACATATATATGTGCTGGTAAAAAAATAAATTAAATGATCAAATATGCTTCAAACTCTAGTGTTTGCTTCTGAATGTTTAGAAAAATAGCAATATCTAACAGTTACAATGTGTGGCCTCTATGCTAATCCCCTATATCGCCGATTACACCATATTTAAGAACAAAGTGAATCTCCTTAGCTATGTTAATTGCTAAAGAATTGCTACGACTTACTGCTGCAAGCCGGAGCCGAAAATTAAGACACACCTTTCCATTTGATTTTTTGCAAAAGATTACGAGTTACTCCGTTAGCCTGTTACAACAAAACCTAAAGCTAATAAGACTTTACGGATCAGTCACAAAATACGGGCAGTGCTGTAACTATAAAAATACTGAAGAAAATATTCTGGGTATCAAAGACTATTCGCAAATGGTTTTAAAATCATTGTTTTGTGCCGCAGCAGCAGTTGGAAAGACTGTACAGCACTAAAAAGTAAGGAAACATTATGACATTTCATATATGTTGAATCTATATATTCAATTATCAGATCTACTTAAAATGTAAATAAATAAAAATATGTTATATTTCTATATATAAATATAATGGTTCCATGGTTCCTTGTCACAGTTACAGCACTTGTTCTCACTCAGAATAGTCATGACATTCTCATTTTCTGATGGTTCCTAGGGTCATTTCTTATCTGTAACTTGGCTTGGGTACTCCCTACACTGAAGTCTCTTGCGTATAAAGCAGGATATATGGATGTCATCTGAGTGCCTAAATATTGTTAGAGAAACAATTAACCTAAAAATGTAATGTAGAGGAAGAATGCGCCAGCAGCAAATTTACTGGTATTTTGCTAATTAAACCACTTTACTAGCTTGGGGGCCTGTATTGGCATTTTACTAAGTGCTACAATTAGATTATAACAAATAAGTTGCAGTAGTCGCGGCGAGATATGATGAAAGCGTGAATTGGAATTTTAGTTGTGACTTATTTTGGAGATGTTTTTTAGGTGAAGTGACAAGATTATATATTGTATGTGAGGAATGAGAGAGGGTAGGTACCAGCAGAACCCCAAGACAATGTGACTGGTAGGTGGGAGTGATTATGGCATTGTCAACAGTGAGAGCAATGTGGGAAGTGTTGTGGAAGAGGGTGGAAAGATTAGGAGCTCAGTCTTTGACATGTTGAGTTTGAGTTGAAAGGCAGAAATTCAGAAGGATATGCTAGAGAGACAGTTGGCAACTCGTGCTAGAAGAGATGGGGATAGATCTGGTGCAAAATGGTAGATTTGAGTGTCAACTACATATAGATGAAACTGAAATCCAAAAGATTTTTATTAAGGTATCAAGGTTGGATGTATAGATGGAAAAGAGGAGTGGGCCTAGGTCTAGACCTTGGGGTACAGAAACAGTCAGAGATCGAGGCGAAGAAGAGGTGCCAGAGAAGGAGACAATAAATATTACATTTTCTGGATAAGATGTGAGCCATGAGAGAGCAGTGTCATGAATGCCAATAGAGTGTAGAGTTTGGATGAGAAGAGGGTAGTCAACTATGTTAAAGGCAGCAGATATATCCAGTACAATGGAGAAATGACCCTTTGAGCTGTCTCTGTGTATGTACAAATTATATTCAAGGACTAGTTGTACCCCTAGAGGTACAAAAATATGCAGCTATTTTATAAATAACATATTAATAATAGAAAATATAATAATAACAATGTGTATATATTAATAGAATAAGAGAATATATATAAATATTCCAATAACTATAAATAACAATATAAATAGTAATGCCATTGATTCAAAGCGAAGCTAATTAATGTATTGTATCACTATAATAGTTATGGATCTGTGGAGCTGTGTCGATGTTAATTACGCCGGAGGTGCTCATCGCGAGGCCCCCCGGGTTCCCAACAACCTGCAGTGCCTGGTTCCTGCCAGTAGCTCAAGCATGTACCTGGATACAACCCTGCCAGCAGCACAGCACTCTTCTCCTCTTCTCCTCTACAGATCCGCGGTCTTACGCAAATGCGCAGATTGATCCAGAAAGTAGTTCCGGGCAGAGGACGGGAGACGGAGAGAAGGTGAGTGCGGAGCTGCTGGCAGAGTTGCATCCAGGTTCGAGACACAGGGAAGGGGGGAAAGGAGACAAGGGAGGGAGAGGAGTGGGGAAAGGAGACACATGGGAGGAAGAGAAGAGGGGGCAGAGACACAAGAGAGGGAGAGAGGGGAAGGAGACACAAGGGAGGGAGGGGGGAGACATGAGGGGGAAAGGGAGAGGCGGAAAGGAGACACGAGGGGTATAAGGGAGAGAGGGAAAGGATACATGAGAGGGAAAGGGAGAGGGGGAAGGAGACATGGGGGAAAGAGGTACAGAAGAGGGGGACAAGGAGACACAGGGGAGGGGGGGAAGAAGAAACAGGGTAGGGAGAGGGGCGAAAGGGAGAGGGGGAAAGGAGACACAAGGGAGCTAAGGGAGAGGGGAAAGTAAAAATGGGGAAAGGGAGAGGGGCAAGGAGGAACAGGGGGGGAAAGGAGACACAGGGGAGGAAGATGGGGGGGAAAGGAAGAGGGGGAAAGGAGGCACCGGAGAGGGGGAATGGACACACAGGGGAGAGAGGGTGAGGGGAAGGAGACACAGGGGAGGGGGGATACAGGGTAGGGAGAGGTGGGAAAAGACACAGTGCGGGTGGGCCAAGACAAGTGGCTGGTTGGCCAAGGCCAGCAATGAACAGCAAAGCCACTCATTGTGCTGCTCGCAATGAGTGCCCAAGGCGCTCAGCACAAGGCCCGTAAAGTAGACCCTGGGAGGGGCTCATCGCTCATGCCAGCTTTCAAACTTTATTCCCGGTCAATTTCCTAGTAATTTATATATTCAGCTGAATGTAACAAGTTTGTATATAGTAAATAATTATTCTGCACATAGGATTGATTATTTTGTGTATGAGTGTATTGCTATATGCTATACAAATATAGCTTGTTTAAAAGAATTTCAGTTTAGCAAGGACCTATATTATATATATATATATATATATACACATAGGCCAGTGTGGACACGCAGCACTAGGAAGAGAGCTAATCTCTGAAGCAGTACTCACACCAGGAGGCCCAGCTGGGAGCTGCTTTAAGAGGTCTACTGAGCAACTAGCAGTTGGTTCAGGCTGGGTATGGGCCCAGAGATAGAAAGCTGCAGTGCTTGCAGGGCCGCTGTCAGGGGCTGCACTGAGAGATTGTGGAGCAAAGCAAGAAGCTTTGAGGAGAAAGCCTGCAGATGTCCGTTGACAAGAGGAACTGAAAAACCCAGAAGGTTACTACCGAAGAAGGGATCTGCTTTTTGACCGAGAGGCCTGGGATACAGAGCCTGAGAGTCAGTCTCAACTAAGAGGTGAGAGAGTGAGAGAGACACCTCTGCTGCGTGAAGGACTGTGAAATGTATAACTAAGACAGTGAGGGAACTGTTGTTTAGATATTCAGGACTTCAAAGAGAAGCTAGGTTTTCTTTTTATTTCTGTGCTGTGTATTATATGTTGGCAAAAGGTAATAAAGCCTTTTAAAGCATTTAAAGGCTGTAAACTAAGGCACTG
The DNA here is from genome assembly GCA_027410445.1 of Discoglossus pictus. NCBI lineage: Eukaryota > Metazoa > Chordata > Amphibia > Anura > Alytidae > Discoglossus > Discoglossus pictus. Next base: position 180,231,518 of record CM050170.1, on the reverse strand, counting down.
AATTCCTAATATCGCAGTGACCTGTCACATGTATATATATATATATATATATATATATATAAATATATATATATATATATATATATATATATATATATATATATATATATATATATATATATATATATATATATATACTTTATTAGTGCATGGAAATGAATGTAGTAACAATGAGTTATTTTGTTTAGGTTTTTTTTTCACAAAACAAAGCATTATCTAATACCTGTCCAAGTTATGTTATTTATCATCTGCTGATCTCATATAGTCATTTTTAATAAGGGACCATTATATAATTGTTTTAATTGTTTTTCTCATTATTATGTTTAATTATTAAAAAAACACCATGTAGGAAAAAAAAGAAATCTTTCTAGGATGTGGGGTTAACTATTTGTGGCACAGGGGTCAATTAGGGACCCTCATGGTAAAGATTAACATTTAGGTGCCATTGTTATGTAATTTGGGGGTGATTGGGTAACAGGGTGATCGGCTGTGAGCAGTGAATGCGATTCTGTTCAACTTATGTGTGGATGAAGGGAATCCCCGGGCATTCTCATTTCTGGTAGTGGGTTTTGCAGAACGTAATAATACTTAGCACAGGATTTCTGTAACTTTACTTACAAGGCTTTGGTTTACCAGTTGTGGGTGTGCTAAGTATTATTACATCTGAGGAGCATTGAATACATGTGTAATATTACTGGAAAAAGCACAGTTGAAATTTGGTATTTTTGCAAGTTACGAATTGTCTCCAATTAATTAAGACTCTGTGAGTGTTTATACTTCTATTTGGCATTGTCTTTTATTTTATATAAGTGTCTTGCTATTTCTCCTTTGAAAGTTTAAAGGCATGTCTAGGTTTTCCTGTTTTACCTTTTTCTAATCTAACACATGTTGCTTATATCAGAAAAATATATTAATGTATTCTATATGCATACAAACTTATTTTACTTAAAAAATCTTGTTTTCCTCCCCCCAAAGCTGCTTACATGGGTACTGTGAACCTCCCAATAGAAACACTGCATTTGGATAGAGATTTTAACCCTTAGCTAACCTTCAAGCCAGCTGCAGCTAAATGCAGAAATTATCAGAGCACTATCTGGGCTCCTCCTGCTTCCTTTTCCCTGGTGAAAACAGGACTACACATCTCATGATTCGTTGGTGCACAACCGGGCTTTTACAGATTTATACAATGTATTAGCTGCCTGTGATTGGCCAAAACAAATTATGCATGTTATGTTAATTTTAGTAGGGATACGAAGGGGTGTTAAGTTTCAAAACCAACTGCTTGCAAACTCAAGAGATTTGGCAAACATCAGGGGGAGTTTAATGTTTATTTTGGTATTTTTTCATGAAAAAATGTTTTCATACACTACTAATTCTTCTCTATCCTATGCATTCATAATCCAGGAAACTTAAATATGCCTTTACTGTTTAATGTTTCTGATTTTTTCTTTCTGACAAACATAAAACAAGTAGAAAAAGTGACTTCAAATAATGATCATTGGATACACATCTGACCAGCCTTTTTTTAATGAGGTATGTCTAACACTAATTTAGATTGTTTAATAACAAACAGTTGGAAATATCTTTATTTATACTGTAGGTAAAGTTTTCATTTCTGTAATAAATTTAATATTTCTATTACTTTTCACATACATACTTGTTCTAAGAGTTTTCACAAAGGTATTCTGCCTACAAAAATTGTATTGTAACCAAGATTACTGGGTAATGATGACCAAATGAGTTTTGCAACAATAGTACTGGTCAATAACGCATATGTCCCATGGAACAGATATTAGATACTCACCAAATAACAATAATCCAAATAGTATATTTATACCAAAGAAGAATTGATATTATCATGTAACTTGCAACAAAACATACATAGATGTTTAATCAAAGTATTTTAGCAAATTTTGATTTTCTTAAAAGTAATACATTGTATGCTTAATGGTTGATAGCAATAGCTTCAATTACTTTGCTTTTTTCCCAAAGCGGTTTCCATAGAAACTGCTCACCATCAAAAACTGTTATTTTTCTTGTACACATTATCCATGTATTGTTGACTCATATGAGCCAAGATAAATTAGAGAACAACATTAATTAAAAGAATAAAGATTTAGACACAGCCCAGTGAGATGCATTTTGTTCCTTGCTACACCCTTTAGATTTTATTTTTGCCATCACTGCTTTAGTTAGCAATTCTCTCGTATTCTTGCATTTTTATTATATCTTATATGGTTTCCATAATAATGCAACATTTTACGTTGCCTATTAAAATTAAATACAATATCAATATAAAAGGTACATTGCAAACAAAAATTATTAAATAAATTCAGTGTAAAATTAACAACGCTATTCTTTAACATATATTAGCTCATTAAAATTTCAATATATTTATTATAGGTAATAAAAACAATATGATACAGGTACAAATTACATTTATAGATTGAAGATTATTAGTCATTTCTTTCTGAAATGGAATTGTAGAAGTGTGAGAGGAGCTAGTGAAATATTTAGCTAAAATCATGTAAAGGTGATAATATTAAAAGTTAGAAGCAATAAAGAGATTTTTTCCGCAATCTAAAACTTCTTTTATAGAGCATTGTTGATCAATAAAAAGTTTTAAATGTTACATATCAAAAGCAAAAGACATTACCGTATATACTCGAGTTTAAGCCGAGTTTTTCAGCCCTTTTTTTAAGGCTGAAAAGGGCCCCCTCGGCTCATACTTGAGTTACCTTGTGTCTCTTTCCTCCCTGCATCTCTCCACCCCCGTCTCACTTCCCCCCTCTCCCTCTCCTGTGTCTCTTTCCCCCCCTCTCCCTCATGTCTCTTTCCCTCCCTTATCATCCTCCTTATCCTCCCTCATCAACCCTCCTCCTCATCCTCAACCCCCCTCCTCATCCTCAACCCCCCTCCTCATCTCAACCACTCTCCTCATCCTCAACCCCCCTCCATAACCTCAACCACCCTCCTCAACCTCAACCCCCCTCCTCAACATGCGCATTAGCATTGGCCGGGTCCCAACGCAGGCGGAAGACGCACGGAGGAGCGGAGGAGCAGCTGCTGATGGAAGGTAAGTGAGGAGAAAGGGAGAGGTGGAGGTAATTAGAGAGGGGTAAAGTTAAGAGGGTTGAGGTTGAGGAGGGAGGTTGAGGTTGAGGAGGGGGTTTGAGGATGAGGAGGGGATGTTAAGGATGAGGAGGGGGGTTGAGGAGGGGGGTTGAGGATGAGGAGGGGGGTTATGGAGGCAGGTTGAGGAGGGGGGTTGAGGAGGGGGGTTAAGGATGAAGAGGGGGGGTTAGGAGGGGGGTTGAGGATGGGGGGGTGAGGAGTGAGGTTGAGGAGGGGGTTGAGGATGAGGAGGGGGGTTGAGTTTGAGGAGGGGGGTTGAGTTTGAGGAGGGGGGTTGAGGTTGAGGAGGGGGGTTGAGGATGAGGAGGGGGGTTAAGGATGAGAAGGGGGTTGAGGAGGAAGGTTGAGGAGGGAGGTTGAGGAAAGGGGTTGAGGATAAGGAGGAGGGTTGAGGAGGGGGTCTGAGGAGGGGGGTTGAGGATGAGGAGGGTGGTAGAGGAGGGGGGTTGATGATGAGAAGGGAGGATGAGGAGGGAGGAGGAGGAGGATGAGAAGGGGGGTGGGGGAATAAAAGAGACACGAGGGAGAGGGGGGAAAGAGACACAAGGAAGGGAGAGGGGGAAGAGTCATAGGGGAAGGAGGGACGGGGAAGAGACACAGGGGAGGGAGGGGGGGATAGACATAGGGGAGGGAGAGGAGGGGGAGAGACACAGGGGAGGGAGAGGGGGAGAGACACAGGGGTGGGAGAGGGGGAAGAGACACAGGGGAGAGAGAGGGGACACACAAGAAAGGACTACAGAGGGCACACAAGAGGGGGACACAGAGGGCACAAAAGGGACACAGGGGGCAGCACATTTCCCACCCACGGCTTATACTTGAGTCACTACATTTTCCCAGTATTTTGAGGTAAAATAGGTGCCTCTGCTTATACTCGGGACGGCTTATACTCAAGTATATGCGGTAAGTGTTTTTTGTAAAGCTATTATATAGCCCTCCGCTCTTCAAGTCACAACTGATGCATTATAGATACAGCACCAGCTTCTGTTTGGATGACAACATTCTGATAACATCTGATAATTCACTTGGTGCTGTGAAAATGTTTTCATTGAAAAAAATTCTTCTTCTCGTTTTTTAAAAGAATTGTTCAAGCTTTTCTATGGACTGCCCCAATTACAACCATAGATGCAACTCACCAGAGATCCTTTGTGACAATCTGTGAGTAGGGGCTATACAAGCCCAGGGCCACCTGCTATAGACTACAGGTTATCTAACCACAAGGACCGTTTGGTTCTTTGAAATCTCGGCACCAACACCCTGATATCTGGCTTCTGTATCAGTCAGAGTCTCTCCATCAGTAATCAGTCCCAGTAATCTTCCAGTGGTATTGACCAGGACAGGTTACTTGTAATGTGGAGATAGGTTTAGTATCGCAGCCACCAGGACCATATTCAGAGATACATGATTTCTATATATCTCCAAGTGAACTGATTTTTTTATTTTTATTACAGCAGTATTTATAGGGAATAGATACAGAGGAGGTGTACACAGCACAACAATGAGAGTTTATGGCAGATAAACACAATAAATAAACTCCACATGGGGTCTAACAGTAGCTTCTTGAGATTAGGCTTAACCTCCCATACACATCCTGCCATCTCTAGCACATATCAGATGTGATTAACTTTATTTTTAACGATAGACCGGAGCAGATAACAGTACCATACATGAATCTGATCACTGCAGACTCAACACACCCTGTTTTAATGATCACTCAGTCACAGTTTAAACATAACACAAAATACACTTATATTAAATGGGGGTGTTTATGTAGATAATCCATTTTTGGAGCCAAGCAGTCTGTGCTGAATTACCCAACACCCAGGCAGAGAAAAAGGGGTCTATGACACCCTAAAAATGTATTTTTCTGACTCCTAAATATGTTCTCTATGAAGGGTTCCCTCTCTGACTCCGCAAAACATCCGGTCCATCTCCAAGAAAAACAACCTGGTTCTTGAGTACTGTATTAGATATTTTTGTCCACCACTTCTTTGGACAATTTCTATTACTATCGTGGGAAAGGTTGGAAGACTTTTAGATATATTGAATTGAAGTATTTATGACTCGTAGGATAACACAGAAATTGAGATTTTCACAAAATTCTCTTTAACACTCCAGCTGTTAATATATCTGTTCCTTTATTATAATCTTGAGAAGTGAGGTTCTAAAAGAACTTTGTCACTCTTTGACTAAAAATTGTGAGCCCGATTCAATTGAGCTTTCGCAAGTTACTTTAGCCCGTAAGTGAGGCTGCAAGTTCATTTGCTATTTAATTGGAGTCTTTTTGTGGGCTTTAACTTGGCTACGAGTTAAGGCCTTGAAAACTTTGCGATGGTTAAACCCGGAACTTACAGCCTCCCGAAGCCTTTGATCTTTCACTTTCGCAAGAGTTACTGTGGCAAAAATCGCAAACCGATATTCAAATGCTTCTATTCCCCAAGCTCGCAAATGGTTTCACACCCGTAAACGGCAAATGAAGGAGAGTACTACTACTACTACTACTACTATGAGTAACCGCAAGAGAGGACCCGCAAGGGGGTTAAACACCTGTTCGTAGCACTGTAAATGAACAAAAAAAATAAATACTGCACTGTAAATAAAGAGGAAAGTGATGACAGACATTAGAATTAATTACACAACAGTCTCAAGCTCGCAAATCACCAGTATGTAAGATTTAATTTTATGTTTAATTTTGGGGTTAAATCGATCTCGGGTATCAATTATTATTATTATTATACTTTATTTATAACGCACCGACATATTCAGTAGCGCTGTACATAAATTAAGTTCAGACAAAGATAAATACAGATTAACATTTAGCAAAGGAAGGAGGGCCCTGTCTTTGAGCTAGGAATCTAATGAGTTAATACATATTAGGCTACCCATATGGACTAGAACATTATTGGCATTAATTTTCATAATTCAGTTTTTTGCGATTTTGCGAGTCTGATCGCATATCGGACCCCCGAACCTAATTGATTGACATGTAACCTTCATGTTTTACTGCCACAATAATGACGGTCTAATTTTCTATTGGCTGTTTCGAAATGGGAGGTTACGGTCTTGCTTAATTGATCATTTTCCCGCCCTGAATTGTTACGAACCAGTTCATTGATTACGTTGTTGGCTTTGGGCCACTAACTTGAGGGCTTGATCAACTGAATAGCTCCGGAATTGGAGACTTAAGGGAGCCTGCAGGACGTCTGCAGACATACCACCTACATCGCGTGAGTTGCGGGCTTGGAATTGAATCGGGCCCATAGTGCTTACCTTGATGCACCTTGCCTTCAAAAGCCTTTGGACCCAACTAAACAGCAACACTTTTTTAGAGCAAAATATGTCAGGGTACTAATGCTGATCACATATTTTCTAAGTTCCTTATAGTAATAACTCTTGTTAAATACAGTGTATTACCTGTTAGGGATTCTGGGCCAAAAACTTTGAGACATGTAATACATATTAAAGAACTGAATAGACTTATGTTGAAAAATGAACTTTAACACAGGGATCAAAATACATTCACATAATAGAGTGCGAACATTACACATAAATGGCAGTGCAAAGTATATAAGGATTTTCACTGAGATATAATGCATTGGGTTGACCAGGTCACATCCTGCTTCTGTATGGCTATTATAGACATTGCTTTATACGTATTACAAAGTACATATCTCACTTAGAGCCTTATTGTTAAAATTCAATGGTTCCTAAGATAATTTGGATATGAGTATCGGCATTAGTTAATAGAATAGCTGAGCACGTAAAAAAATGAAAAGTGCTGAAAATGTATTATGTTTGTAATGAAATATTAATGGGACAAATAGTAAAAAGCATGTTCACTTTTTTTGCATTTTTATATTTCTTTTTGCTGCTTTTTGGCAAAATTCCTGTAGTGGTCTGATTTTTCTTTTTTTTTTTTTCTTTCCTTTTCCTTGTGAACTCTTTCCTTTTTCATTGGAAGAGCAGGTCTATTTATTAAATGCCATGATATGTATAATGCTTCATACTTGTAGGTTGATACAGGGAACTAACTTATAAAGCTACCCTGCTTCCACATGTGGAATAAATATCAAATTTAACCCACATTGTCCTAATAGCTTTAGAATAATATTCACAATCAAATGGTGCAATTATAAAAATCACCACAAATTACAACAACTATTTAAAGCAGCAATGTAAGTGTCAGATTGTTAAATGGAAAAGATGCATGCCCCAATGGTCCGTTATATCAATGTGAATCATTTATTAAAAAATTATATGTTATTAAATAAATGCACTCTCTCATTCATACACATATTTGCCATATTAATTCCAGATAATTATATATTTTTACTCTAGGCAATAATAATGATCTAAACAACTATTTTATCCAACTGTCCCTTAAAAAGTTCTATTATAAGTCTTGCATTTTTTTTCTAAAATTAATCTCTTTTCAATAATTAGTATAAACAATGTCCACATTTTTCCATATAGTAGTTTCTAAATTTGTAATCTACAAAGAACTGGCCTACTGTGATATTGGCAGTGTAGGCTTGACTCAGATATATCCTTTCACTGAGTACCAGCCAGACAGAGGAGCAGCAGCATATTATCTAAACTTTGTACTAACATTTTTAAGTTTAATGTTTTTGAAAGCGATGTCAATAGACAAATGTAGGTTTTGAAAAGTGAATAGTCTTGAAGCAGTGGGGGAGTTTGATAAGCCATTCATGACTTCATCGAAAGTCAATTGATGGATTTTGGGAACAAAGGAAGAATTTTAGAAGAGAGGGAGACAGAAGCAGCTGCATTAGATATTGATTGCAGAGCGAAGAGATGAAACCAGAAAGAAAAGGTTGTCTAGACAAGATAGGATAAGACCCTTTGCAGTAAAGGGACAAAGAACAGGCCAAATCTTGGATATATTCCTGAAGAAATAAACATGTTTTTGCAGGGGATTGGATACGGGAAGAAAATGTTAGGGACAAATTAAGTACAACACTTAAGCAGTTCGCTTTATCTACCAGGTGGATGATTTGCCACTGACCTTTTAAGCAAATGGGATAATAGAGCCAGGTTTGGGAGGAAATATTAAAAGATCTGTTTTTGCCAAGTTAATTTTAAGGCAATAGAAGGCCATCCAGTTTTTGTTTGGTTTCATACACAATTTATTGAACTGTATATGTAAGATCAAGGGTAGAAAAGTAGGGCTGTGTGTCATCAGCTTAAAAACTAAGGATACAAGGTGTTCACCAAGAAGTGTTGGAGAAAGAGGCACTGAAACCAAAGGATGTGAGGAGTTCACCAGGAAGTGTTGGAGAAAGAGGAACTGAAAGCCATATTAGTGAGGTAAGGGGATAACCAAGTAAGAGTTTTGGCCTAACTAATACTGTGAAGATTGTGTAGCAAGAGAGTGTGATCCGCAGTGTTGAAGATGGCAAATACTTGAAGCTGTATGAAGTATATTATTATTATTATTATTGTTATTATTATGTGACTAGCGACTTGCCCTTCCAAAATGACGACAATAACATTTGCCACACAATGCGAGGCTCTCACCTGCTCTAACTTGCAGGTGTCGTGATGAGCACCTTCAGCGCTCATCGCGGGCCCCGCAATAAGCGGCTTTGTCGCTTATTGCAGGTCGCAGCATGCACTGTGGTCATGCTCAAGGTCATAACTTTGGCACTCCTCTTGGGCCCTCAGCACTCATTGCGAGCCTCTCCCCCCCGCATCCAAAGGCGCTCATTGAGGCCCTTGCAATGAGCAGCAAAGGCGCTCATTGCGCGTCTCTCTCCCCTCTACTTTATGTTCCACAAGACGAGCGCCTTCGCCGCTCATTGCGGGGGCATTGCCGCTCATTGCAGGCTGCGGCATGCACTGCACACATGCGCAAGCCAGTAACTTTGCCACTCATCGCGGGCCACCCCTCTGTCTCTTTCTTCTCTCCCTCCCCTGTATCTCTTTCCCCCTCTCCCTCCCCTGTGTGTCTTCCCCCTCCCTCCTTTGTGTCTCTTTCCCCTCTCCCTCCCCTGTGTCTCTTTCCCCCACTCCCTCTCCAGCGTCTCTCCCCACCTCTCCCTCCCCTTTGTCTTTTCCCCCCTCTCCCTTTGTCTCTTCCCCCTCTCTCCCTCCCCTGTGTCCCCCCCCCTCTCTCATTTGCAGGCTTGGTGGAGGTTGAACCTATCATGTCTTTTCAAGCCTACAAGACATGAAGCTTAAATCGATATTGCTCTATGCCTTGTGGGCTTGAAATTTTTTTATAGGTTTAAAGCCGGCATTTTTTTTCAAGGTCGTAACTCAGCAGCCGCTGGGAGGCCGCCAAAAGACGCCAATTGAATAGCAAATTAGCTTTATTATTATTATCTGACTCACTTATGGACTCCTCGATCATTGAGAGCCTCTCCCCCCCCCCCCCCCCCCCCCATCTAAGTTGCGGGCCTCGCAATGTGCGCCTTCGGCCTTCAGCTCTCCATGCGCAACCCCTGACTTATAACATTGCGTTACCGACAAACTCGCAATTACGACAACTTTTAGAGTTGATATTTGTAATGCGCCAACATATTCTGCAGTGCCATATATAAGACAAGCAAAAGGTAAAACAACAGTATGTCAGTACACATTAAACAAATAGAGAGCCTTTCTTTGAGTTTAGAATCTTACATATAGAGTACTTTCCCAAGCATCCTATACTTTTAAAAACTCATAAGCTGACAATCTAAGGGATTTGGAAGGTTATAGATATTTTGGGCATATTAAGAGTAAAGGTGATAAGCCTCATGAAATAGTTGTGTTTTTAGTGAGATTTGGAAGGACTTGAGGCAGGAGGGCAACACAAAAAGAGTCCTGAAGGTGAGAATAAGAGGAAGAAAAAAGAAGGTCATTAGAAGGTGGAGGGTGGGGGAGTATTTTGAGCGAAGAGAAGAGTTATAAGGGGTTGCATTCTTGTTGAGGGCTTTATATGTTAGGGTCATGATTTTACATTTAAATTTTAAGTTTTAAGTATATGTATTTGAGATTTTTTTACAACATCTATTTTAATATTCACTCAACCTGTTGGGAACTACCAATAGGTTGCCATTTTTACAGCAATGACTTGATCAAGAATTTGATTATTGTCAGTGGTGATCTCTCATTTTAAAACGTTCATGTTGAAAGTGAATATTCTATATTTATGTTTACATCATTTTTATTGACATACACGAAAGTACACAAAATCTAATTATACAATACATGTTTGTTACAGTGTAATGGTATAGTAAACTTCTCCATGTACCTTAAACTGTTTCTATCTTTTCTTTTTTTTTCCTTATTGATTTATATTAACCATAAAGATTTAATATTACACAAAACAATAATAATATATGAAACAAATCATGGGAGAAGGGGTAGGAAGATAGAACGCTATCCATAATCTAGATCGGGCATTGAGTTTTTTTTTTCTCTGTTTTTTAGTTCCAGCCTAATTTTAGAATCCATATGTCCCAGCAGGATCCCTATTTTTTTTTATCATTTTCATCTAGTTCTCCTGAAATTGTACTCATCATGTTTATGTATTGGCTCATTCTCTTCAAATGTGGGAATGTTTATTTTCCATTTTTTCCTATGACACTTCTGGAGGGCTAAGAAAATCTGATAATCACTGTTTTTTGGAAATATGAAATCCCCGCAGTTTTTCTAAGAGTATGTGAGCGATTATAGGGCATTCCCATAATGCATGACTCAGTGTACCTATTTGGTTGTAGCCTCTAAAATATTTACCATCCAAGGATGGACTTGAGATTTGTAGTCACGCTGCAGTGGGATACCATTTTAAAATAGTTTTAATGGCAATCTCTCTTAGATCTAAATTGAGAGATGAGCTTGCTGCATTTTAAAAAATTTGGAGCATTCAATGGTACCATTTTATATTCATAAAAACAACTCCCTGCTGTATAGTCAGTGTCATTTTTCTATATATTTTAATCCATGAAAATTAGACAATGACAGGTACTCACTATGAATTAGATCATTTAGTCCTTAGTGTATAGTATAAGGAATTTACATTTTCTCATGGCTATGAATTTTCTAGATATGAGTTTTTCACATCCACTAAAAGTACTTTAGTACATCTGCCTTGCAGGATTTATAATTTTCATTTCTTCTTACATGCTGACTTCTATGTGAACAGAGAAGATTATACTCTTAACAATCCATGCTCATTAATTTAGACACTGACTCTTGATCTACAATACCTAAATTATTAATTTACCCATGTGAAGATTATTAATATGTAGATTATTGCCAGAAGATAGATTATTATGTGCAGATGATTTATAGCTAATTTAGTAAAAGGCTACTGTACTTAAATGAACTCTGACAGATGACATAATTAGACCATGTATACATAAATCAATTAATAAAACATCCTCTATCATTTAGTTCCATAAAATATATTTCTGTGCATTGCAGATTAACTAAATTGTGTTACAAATCCAAGGCAAGTGGTTACCATTTACTGCTTGCATTTAACAGTTTCTAGAAAAGTAAAAGCTAGCTAGGACAGTTAAAATTAGGAAATGTTTATAGAATATGCAGATCAAAACTGTATAATCTAATTACTTATCTATGCTTCCTTGCTATAGGAGAGGATGACCGAGAGTGGAACTAATTGACTGGCTGGAGGAGTTGGTGTAAGACAAAATCATCCTGGCTGCAATCTATGATGGCCTGGTGTAACTAGTAGCCAGCAACAGAATCCAGGTAACACCCCTACTCTGACCTAAAGCTATTAGATGGGCTCCGGGAGCATGATCCCTTGAGAGGGGTTTCGGACAGTGCATCACTAGCTACGACTGGCAATTGAGACAGGAACGGAAGAGGTAGCAATGGGGTGGCATGTCCTCTATGGTGGAAAGGGGGTCTGTGACAATTATAATATGTGGATTATTTATTACCCGGTAATAATTGTTAATTGATAATTATTAATTATTAATTGATCCAGAGGAAGGTAAACATAGGAAATAAAATTCTTGTTTCAGACCACCTTGTCTATAGCAGGCTCTCTTGATTGGTCAGCCCAGCTATCCAAAGAGAGACCACTATAAACAAGGCGGCAAAAGCAGAGCAGGCATATCCAGAGAAGAGATCAGCAGTTGGGGATCTACCCCAGAACATGGTGGAACGTAGCGAGATGACCCACCAAGCAGAGGATCTAGCTGACATACCAGCCTAGAGCAGGCTCAAAGGTTAATCAGGGGTGGGCACAAGCTCTGGGAGCCTGATGCTGAACCACAAGCCAGATCTACAAGCAGGAGACATGGTTGAGGCATCCACTGCAAAGAAGACCATTACAAGAAATGTGGCAGCCACATAAGGGGCCAAGATCTCCATTGCAGAGGCTCTGCAGTAAGCCAAGATCAAAATCAGAGATGAGGCCTATTCAGAACAACAGATTTCAGTGGCCGCAGTTAGGGTGGAAAAGACAATTTCACTGGATGGAGCTTTGCTGTGCTTAGTTCAGAAAATAAGACCAAACCTGAGGGTACAACTTATCCAAAGAACTGCAGGAGCATGAGGTGCCCAACAAAGAGGAGCCACCAACCCTGCAAGCCAAAACAGAGTTGCTCTCCAGGAGAGAAGGATCATTACAGGGTATCAAGGAGACAGGTAATCAATGATTCAACATCCGATCAGTGGAAACCAATTTATTTTATCATACCATCAAGTGTATCCAAGTAGCCGATGGACCCCAGCAAGAAGAGTTAATCATCAGGTAGGTTTTCCAGAGCCCAGAAACTGTTCCAATGGCAAGGTCAGCATGGGAGATTGTGGAGGCGGATTACCACACAATTTTCAAGGCTAGAGTGGGCTCTGAGACAAGATCCTACCTTGGAGATTGCATGAGAGATTGCATGGGTGATAGATCGGGGCCAATCACCACCAGAGCTGCTCTCTACTTATACTGCAAAGGAGCTTAATCATGCTCTATATCCAGCAGGTCTGGCTGATGCCCTTGATCCTCCCTGGCTGATTGTGCAGAAGTCTGATCCTATGTGGTAACCACCGGAGCTTCTCCCCGTTGCCAGCTAGGCAAGCTGTTGCCCTGGAGATTGTGAGGGCGGTGAATTGCTACTGATCCTCATTGGAGCTGCTCCATCAATTGGCTTCATACTACAGCCCAACTGTTCTATATTTCCACAGCCCAAAGCTGATTAATTAATCTATGACTGAGTACAACAACATGGTGGTTATTATTCATCAAGGATCCTTGTCTCAATGCTGCATCTCAAGGAGGGGGGGGGGGGGGCAAGATCTGCTTTTAAGAGTAAACTACTCCCTGAAAGAGCTATGTCCTCTCTATCCTTCACCCCAATCCCCCTTCCAGTCCCTGCTAATTTCATCACCAAAAAAAAGAAATTTGAATAATGTAGTTCAAATACATCTGCTCACATGTACTGCGCCAATCTGTCTAAGCCTAGATCCACACCTGATACCTCAAAAAGATATAAAGTAATATGTTGATAACTAAGAATCTGCCATCTCTGTGAAATAATAGGACATAGATGAGGGAATATTGGCCTGGAGCAAGGAACAGCTATTGGTTGTGTCCCTAGTAGTATATGTGTGATGACCTGGAATATATAAGAGCTGTGTGGGGATTAAAAGTGTTACAGCATACTGTATTTGCTAAGATCAAAATCTGTATAGATCTCTAGTGTGATATAAAACATTCAAACCATATAGTGTATATTCCACATAACATACCAAGGAGAATTTTTTCTTGGTTAGCCCACTGGGAAGATAAATAGTCTCTCTAATCAATGTGATAAGAATACTGCTGCACTGTTTCCCTGTAGGTGGATGAAGGTAGTTTCTGAGCAAAACTACTTTTAATCTAAGTTTTAAAATCGTCATTGCTAAATCATTAAAATAAAGATAATTGTTATTGGTCTTTATAGGAACTATAAGTGTTTCATTAATTCTACTTTCTACAAATAACTACAAGCCCTACGCATGCAGAAATGTAAACATCCCTCTCATACCTATATCCTTCACCAAAATATCATGGATGCCATCATGGATCAGAAAATGCATCAAAATGTATTTTGTTTTAACTAAAAGACTAGCTTCATCTTCCATAATTAAATGTTCATTTCTGGTTGTAAAAGCACCATGCAGATATTTAATAAAGATCTTCTGAGACCAGCAAACACTCATAAATAACATGGCAATGAAAGGGTGAGTTAAAGTTTCTTGTATTTCTTATAGGAACTCTATGCATCAATTGATCAAGTCAATATCCAATCTTAGAACTGTGAAATAATAAGATACATGCAATACTTTATTATTATGTTTAGATGCACATTCATTCTCAGTCTATGATACAAAATTATTGAACTACAAAGTGCTTATTGACATGTTACTAATGTAAGAATCAAGTTGATTGCTGGTGGTGATATATATCTTTTGTCGAACATATATATATATATATATATATATATATATATATATATATATATATATATATATATATATATACTGTATATTAGATAGTGATAGAAAATTATGTTATAAACCTTTATCTTCAAGGAAGTACTTATGGTATTGCTCAATGTTTGTACAGTATGTATATCCTCTGTGAAGAAGTGTTATATTATTAGTTAAACCATAGTCAACATTATGTAGAATTTATTCTAACATTTCTTACATCACATCCTTCATCTAGATTACTGGAGGTTCACAACTACTCTACTCTTTAAAAGGCAAGCTCACCTAGATACGTTTGTGCCTATTCAGACTGGCACTTGGAAACTTTACATCATAAGTTTCTTTATTTCATTACTTGCCCTGTCTGAAGGACACAATTTTTTTTACTGTACATTTGGTAAATATGTGCATACTTCCATCACTTGGATATTCATTTCACAAATTTAGAATAAAGAACACAAGAGCTTTTTTTGTGGAAAATGTACCCTATGCACTCAATACCACAGCACACTGCAGATGTACATTGGTCTTCTACTGGACCGCAGCACTCCAGGAATATCTATCATCTCCTTTCCCTCTGAGACACATCAAGCTCATGCTCATTGCTTCAATGACTTCTTCTATCCATCTCCGCCTCTGCCATCCCTTCTTCTTGTGCCTTTAATCTTTCCCAGTGTCATGATCCTCAGACTATTTATAGTTATTTAATGTTATATTAAGTTGATTACTGTATGTTATGTTAATTACTGTATGTTATGTGTGATTGACTTGCAATGTGTGATTCTGTATGCTGCATGTTTGGTTCATTAAGTGTTAAATATTTTAGAATGTTGAGGTAGCCAGTATCTGACAGTTGGAAGAGGGAAAAATTGGTTAGTTACCGTATATACTCGAGTATAAGCCGACCCGAGTATAAGCCGAGGCACCTATTTTACCACAAAATACTGGGTAAAATGAGTGACTCGTGTATAAGGTGTGGGAAATGTGCTGCCCCCTGTTTCCCCTCTCTCTCTCCCGTGTCTCTTCTCCCCTCTCCCTTCCCTGTGTCTCTTCCCCCCTCCCTTATCACCCTCCTCAAACCCCCTCCTCATTCTCAAACCTCCCTCCTCAACCTCACTCCTCATCCTCAACCTCCCTCCTCATCCTCAACCTCCCTCCTCACCCTCAACCCCCTCCTCAACCTCCCTCCTCATCCTCAACCTCCCTCCTCATCCTCAACCCCCTCCTCATCCTCCCTCCTCAACCCCCCCTCAACCTCACTCCTCAACCGGCACCCGGTATATGCTAATGACGCGGCGCACATGTGACGTCACATGCGCCGGGGTCATGACGGAGCAGAGGCCGGAGAAGAAGCAGGTAAGTGAGGGGGAGGTATTTAGAGGGGAGAAAGTGAGTAGGGGGTTGAGTAGGGGGGTTGAGGATGAGGAGGGGGGAGGGAAAGAGACATAGGGGGGTAGAGAGACACGGGGGGGTTAGAGAGACATGGGGGTTAAAGAGACACGGGGGGTTAGAGAGACATGGGGGGGGTTAGAGAGACACAGGGGGGTAGAGAGACATGGGGGGGATAGAGAGACACTAGGGGGAGTGACTCGAGTATAAGCCGAGGGGGCCCTTTTTAGCCTTAAAAAAAGGGCTGAAAAACTTGGCTTATGCTCGAGTATATACGGTATGTAATCACTGAGGTAAATTCTGTGCTGCATGGAGTGTGTGTGATGACTCAGACAGCAGGAAAGAAAGGTAACAGCTTTAAGGGACTCTGAGAGGATTTATATATGTGTCAGAGTGCCAGAGACTATAGCTGCCCTTGAAGGTCCAGGAAGGTAACCCAGCTATTAAGTGACTCTGATGAGATTTATATATGTCAGAGTGCCAGAGATTATAGCTGCCCTGACCCTGCACAATTAATGAACAGTGTAAATGCTCATCATGAAAAGGGAATTTTCATGCTCTTGAACGTTGTCAGCTCACGTTTAAAATGTACATCTAATGAACCTGTTATTAATTAGAACAACTATTAAGGCAGTTCCTGACATTTTTATAAAGTTGAGTCTGAGTTCATAGTTTTAAATGCTGCATCTGAGGAAGGACATTTTTAGAAACATCAGCTGTCTTGGTGAAGGGATATAAAGAACTTGGTGTATCTGCTGGGTAGGTTTGGCCATAACAGCCTTATCAAGCCCGACTGAAGAAAGCAGATCGCCAACACCCAGCCTTAGTCATCTCGAGGGAATCCTCTTTTCTAATGATATGGCCAAAATATTTTAGCTTTAACCTCATGATCATACCTTGCAGTGAACATTTTGACTTGATTTACCGTAATATTGATTGAGTGGATCTTTTTTCAGTCAAACTCTAAACAGTTTTCCCAAACACCGAAATTCAAAGACATCAATTCTACAGTGCTCAGCCTTCTTTAGGGTTCCAGCTCTCACATCTATATGTTACTACCGGGAATACCATAGTCTTAACCATGAAAACTATGTTTTTCATAGCTTATCCAGACTTGACATAACTTTTCTCTCCAGAAGCAAACATCTTAATTTCATGACTGCAATCACCATATGAAGAATCACCATATGAAGAGATCTTGGAGCCCAGGAAAATAAAATCTGTCACTGCCTCCAATTCTTCCCCATCAATTTGCCAGGATCTGAGACTGTTGGTTGTCATGATCTTCGTCTTTTTAACGTTGAGCAGTAGGCCAGTTTTTGCACTCTCTTCTTTCACCTTCATTAATATGCCCTTTAGTTCCTCCTCACTTTCAGCCATCAAATCTAGGACAGATCTAGGCCTATAAGAGCGCTATAAAAAGGTAAATGTCTTGCCTTTAATTTAAACATTTATTTCTTATCATTGAGAAATATATTTTTATATCAAAACCTGTATCTCAACACTATTTTTATGCTTTAATATTGTTTTTATTCAGGTATTTGCAGTTTTTATCATGTATCTCTATAAATTATGCATATCCACCAAGGGATTACTCTATTGCAGCATCACAAACACACTGACTGTGTGTTTGTGATGCTACAATAGAGTACCATGAAAATGATCCACTGTGATCATTTTCATGGTAATTGTAGGTCCATATAATACTGAACTATTCTAGCCATCAGCATGTTCTTTCTACACAACACATCATTGGGGTCGTGCAGCCTTCTGTGTGTAGGTGATATATGAGAGAGGGGTTCTCTGCTAAACCCCCTATTTATGGCAACTAAATGACTATGGGATGATATTAAAGCTCTACCATGTATTAGGATCAGTAATATTTGAAACATCAGGGTGACATATTGCTTCACTCACTGGACACCCTCTATAAACCATCTTTATTGCTTCAGGGACACAGATGGTTACCTGTGCTGTTAACATACCTCATTACATTGGAAATGTGAGTTGGATACCTTATTTCATTTTTGATTTTATGTGTCTTATTAATAAATAATTACACTACATTATTGGAGAATTTGACCTTCTTCCCTCTATACACCCTTCTATTTTTCCTACCAAGAAGGAGAGTAGTGAAAAGTACTCTACATAGAAGAAGCTGCATCACACCCAATTGTGGGGATTAGATGACACACCCCCTGAGGAGTATACTGGGTATCAAGTCCCCTGAGGGAGATTATGTGTACTGAACAGAACTACTTGCATCATTGGCAGAACATACAATTTGAACTAACTTGATACTCTAAGGACAGCTATATCTACCTTATTCCTGTAAGAACTAACCATTGGACATTGATCTCATGTTCTTGTGAGTGGAATGATATATGTTAATCCTTTTAATATACTTGTCTGTAAAATATGCCGGACGACGTATTGTAGTTTGTATATGGAAAGGTTAATCATACTAATCATACAGAATGTTTAGGAACATATTTATTGACTTTGTTCTGTCTTTGTTACCGTCCCACTGATGGAATTATTTATTGGGGATTTTGTGACACCAATTCAGATATTTATATAGTGCTACAGACCACCTACACACTTTAGAAAGAGTGTATGTTTTATTAGAAGCTCTGTGAATATTAAGAAATCCTGATAATGGAATATCTTTAAAATTCTGAATTTATATGTAATAAATTAATAATCTAATAACAAATATACAGGATATATTATAAAATTAAAGTCTATTTTGTATTGTTTCCAGCAAATTGCCACTGTGGTAAATATTTCACTTTTATTTGCAATTATAATTCACTGCAAGCTCACATTTTCTTTCATAAGCCTGCTTCGTGCAGTTCCTGGTGCATTGTAAGGTAATGAGCTTTCCAATAAAGTTAATGAGAGTATTGGCAGCTGTATATGCTACATTCCCATTGTGCAAACTTCCTGTGTATTTAACATCTGCTACTACCTCATAATAAGAAATGAACTGGACAAAATCCCTACTCTCGAAGAGACTGGAAAGCTGTTAAACAGCTAAAGAATGGAAAGGCAGCAGGAGTTGATAGGATCCCAACATAAATCTGGAAACAAATAAGCACAGCACTTCCTGCTAAACTCCATGAGCTTTTTGTTTGGCAAACTGCCACAGGCCCTTCGTGATGCAATCATCGTCACCCTGTAGAAGAAGTAGGGAGAAAAGGCAGACTGCTCCATTTACCGGGGGATAACACTGGTCTCCATTGCAGGGGAAATCCTCACAAAAGTACTCCTCAACAGATTGGTGCCCACTATTGCAGAAGAACTCCTCTCCGAGAGTCAGTGTGGCTTTATAGCCGACAGGAGCACCACAAACATGTTTTTTGTTCTCAGGCAGCTCCAAGAGAAATGCAGAGTACAGAGCAAGGAACTTTACGCAATGTTTGTCGCCCTTATCAAAGTGTGAAGCAGGTCTGTGTCCTTGCATCAACCCTATGCACTGTATTCTTCAGTATGATGCTTCAAAGGGCAACAGCAGACCTTGATGATGAGGATGGTCTCTACATCCAATACCACACTGACAGCATCTGTTCAACCTGAGGTTACTTAAGGCCCACAGACAGTGGAACAACTAATTTGAGAGCTACTCTTCGCCATCGACGCTGTCCTTGTCTCCCATACAGCAACAGCTCTGCAGCAAATTACATGTTTCTTCGCTGAGGCTGCCAAACTCTTTGGTCTAGAAGTCAATTTGAAGAAGATGGAAGTTCTCCACCAGCCCACACCTCAGATTACTGTCCTCCTCGCAACACTATTGGTGAGTCTGAGCTGAAGACAGTGCATCAGTTCAGCTGCCTGGGGTGTACCTGTAATGCCAAGGTCGGAAAGGAAGTTGACAACAGACTGGAAAACACAAATGGTGCATTCAGCAGGTTATATAAAAGGATTTGGAACTACAGGCATCTGAGTAAATGCACCAAGGTCAGTGCAGAGCTGTTATGTTAACCACCCTACAGTACAAGTCTAAGTCGTGGATTACCTACCGCCATCACCTAGGAGTTCTTGAGCACTTTCATCAATGCTGCCTCTGCACCATCCTCAACCTCCACTGGAATGACCATATCACCAACACTGAAGTCCTCGAACAGGCAAAAGTTACTGGCATTGAGGCCATGCTGTTGAAGACGCAGTTACACTGGGAAGGACACATCGCTAGGATGGAGGATGATCAGCTGCGAAATCTTGTGCTATATGGTGAGCTCACCACTGGTATTCGCGACAGAGGAGGATTGAAGAAGAGGTACAAGGACTCGATGAAACAGTCCCTTGATGACTGTCAGATTGACCATTGTCAATGGTCAGCTTTAGCATTGGACCGCAAGGCTGAGAAGTAACATTCACCAGATTGTCTTCTTTCAAGAGCACATGCAGGACAAAAGGACTTAAGGACAAAAGAAGGCAAAGGAAAAAAGGAGACTGGATTGCAGCACCTAACCCAGAGCAAACTTTAACTTACACCTACATCAGTCAAGTCTGCCTGTTCCACATTGGCCTTCTCAGCCACCAGACAGCCCACAGATGTGGACAACTTTCCTCTTAAATCTTCATTCCTGAAGCCAAGCTGATTACTACCTCAAGAAAAAGGTCACTGGGACCTAAAATGGTTGACAGCAGCATAATAACACGTAAAAGTAATAAATTAGAGACTCTATTAAAGTAGAGACACTATTGTTGTTTTACATTCTGAAAAACATGTTTATTTTCAAGTGTAGTTCTTCAGAAGGGGCTATTTTACATTTCTGACAACAGTGATTCTTTAATATAACATATACATCAATGCTGTACTGATACTGAACTCTTCCAAGCCATGAATATATTGCTTTATCCATTTCCTCCAGTACAGTCAGCATTCTGTGTCTTTACACTGTTCAGATAGTACATTCTGTGATGTTATTTATGACTGCATAGGAGAGGGTCCATTTAGTAACAGCAGGGAAAGGTTTTAACAAGATGTGATTTTATAAGAAAAGTTTTGTTCCAGCCTGTGTTTCTTTAGCGATAATGTATCATCAGTGTTAAAAGTACCTACTTTTCTGGATAATTTAGTTACATTATCTCTTCATGTCATTTAAAGAGTGCTAAAAGATTTATTGAAGTCTATGATACCTGAAACTTTCCAAATAAATTATGCCAGTATGTTACAACCTGATCTAACTTACCCAAAGCCATACAACACAGTTTGTAACAACATTTTTATTATTTTATATATATATATATATAAAGAAACAAAACAGGAACAAGTAGATTTATGTGTCTAAGCAGATAAGAGTTGTTGCTAAGTTGAGGTAGGTACGTTTTTTGGGGGTTTTTTGCATTTTCATACACTTAATTTAATAGTAATGTTATTTACCTATATACACATATATTAATACATTCGCACATAGCTGTATACACTTTAATCCTGTAGCCCCACCCTGTACCATCATCCTAAGCACTCCTACAATAATCATACACATAGCTCATACACTTTTTTAAACAATTATATTTACATAAAACATTGTATACAGTACATATTATTATTTACTTGAGAGAAGATGAAGAGAGGACTGAGGAAATGAGGGGATGAGGAGAGGAGGAGAAGGGAGAGGATGAAGAGCAGGGAGAAGAGAGGAGAGAGGTAGATGAGTTAAGAGATAGAGTGGAGGAAAGAAAGGGAGTAGTGGAGAAAGGAGGGAAAGAAGCAGAGAGGTGGAGAAGGGAGATAGGGCCAGGAATGGCAGCAGTGGAAGTTCTGCGAGGGGGAGGTCTGTAGGCGAGGTTGAGGGAAGAAGAGATGCCAACCAGCTGCGGAAACACATAGAGCAGGGACAGAGGGGGAGGGGCCTGATCCCAGGGGCAGGCCTCAGGGACATATGAGGATCCCCAGACACAGTTAAGAGGACAAGAAGCTTTACCCAGGCACAGGGCCCCGGCCTATTCGCACAAGGAAATAATGGTCCTCCTCCATGTGATCTGTGACTGTCCAAACATCCTTCATGGGGTAGGGAAATGAGGCCTAGACAGAGTGTTGTAGTGAGGTGGAAGATGAGATCACTGGACTAGGATATCCTGTCAGGGATGTGAGGCCTGTCAAGCAACTCTATTATAGCTACATATAAAAGGGAAGATGTCTGAGGAGGTTATAGCAGCAAGAGCTACAGGTGGTGGCCCACCAGTGACTGTGCAGTTCAACAAGTTGGAGAGGATGCTAATTAATTGGATTACCCCAGCACCTTCGTTGGCCTTCCTGCTTGGTGGACACTGACCAACCAGGCACCATGTCAGATGAATAGGTTAAACACCATCATCTCATCACATACCCACACATGGATAAAAAACATCCAATGTAAATGCTGCTCATCCCTGGAAGGGAAATGTAGGCATCCTTGATTTTATTAGGGTTACCTGTGTATTTAAATACTTAGAGATAACACCTTACAATGACTGTTTATTAAAAATATATAATGAAAGTGAATAAACATCCAATAGAGAGTCCCTGTATGGGTGTATCCACTGCTGCGTATGCAGATACAGACTCTGTAGGGTTGTATGTGCAGTGTAGTGTCCTATCAGGGACCACTTTCAGCAGCATGTTGCAGAATGTTGCTGAGAGATGGTCACAGATTGGTTAGTGTGTGTGACACTGCACAGCAAGATCAGCAGAGTATGGGCCATATTCAATTGGGAGCCCGCAACTCGATCGCAGACAGCCAAATGTCTGTGAGTGTGTTGCGGGCTCCCGTCTGTCTCCAATTACAATGCTATTCAATTGCTCAAGCCCGCAAGTTGCTGGCCCAAAACCAAAACAGTAAACCATGCAGTGGTTCGGAGCAGTTCAGGGCGGGAACATTATCATTTAAGCAAGCCCATGATCACCCATTTCGAACCAGCCAATAGTAAATAAGAATGTCATTATTACGGCAGTAAAACATGGAGGTTGCATGTCATTCAATTAGGTCCGATATGCAATCAGACTGGCAAACCCTCAAAATAAAGAATTTGGAAAATGAATGCCAATACTTTTCTTGTCCATATGGGTGGCCTGATATGTATTAACTCATTGAATTAACCCCAAAATGAAACATAAAGAATAACTCTAATTTCTTGCCGATTTGCGAGCTGGAGACTGTTGTTCAATTCATTCTAATGTCTGTCATCATTTTCCCCGTTATTTACAGTGCAGTATTTTTGATTTGCATTTTCAGTGCTACGAATAGGTGTTTAAACCAGTTGCGGGTCCTCCCTAGCACTCGTAGAATTTTCTCCTTCATTTACCATTTACAGGTGTGAAAACATTTGCGGGCTTGGGGAAATTGAGCAATTGAATAGCTATTTACGATTGTAGTTTTGCGAAAGTGAAAGATCAAAGGCTTCTGGAAGATGTAAATTACGAGTGTAACCATCGCCATTTTTTCAAGCTTGTAACTCAGAAGCCAATCGGAATCTGCAAAAAGACGCCAATTGAATAGCAAATTATCTTGCAACCTCACTTACTATATTATATTGGAGCCACATTACCTTTATATCTGTACCTTTGCTGACCAGGTACTCACTATTCCCAGTTATTTTTGTACTCTAACCCAGAGGGTAACAAGTGGGTTTTCCACTATTAGTGCAGTATTACTTTTCCTGATATTGTCCTAGGATTTCAGGATTTTCCCACTTGGCAGTATAGGGATCTAGTAGTAGATACCTGTAGCCTTATTAAATTGGGATTTGGCCAATTGAAAAGGGCTCTATATAAGTACAGATCATATTTTTTTAGAGAAGTTTTTAGTCATTGAAGACCTTGCTTTTGGATAGAAGTTAAAAAACTAAAAACTTCTGTAAAAAAATATGCTATGTACTTATATAGAGCCCTATTCAATTGGCAGAATCACAATTTAATAAGGCTGCTTGTCTATAGGGGGATATAAGGTGGTCTAGACATCTGACTCATTTAAGCCAGAGGTCAGTAATACCAAAAGTCCATTGGAGGATTGTGGCCTATGTGACATCCGTTAATGTCACCCATGTGAGCTTTTAGATAGTACGTTTTTTGCGTCTATCCTTTCTTCGAGGCATTTATTGTAGGAAGTTAGAATTTTGCTCTCTAGGGGGTGCACACCAATTTTTAGATAGAGGGCAATTGGTGGGCTCTCCAAGAATACTTAATTGTAACGTTATTCTAGGGAACTCCCCCGAATACTATAGGGTACACTTATGCCTTGATATACAAAGTGCAATTTACCTTCTATGGGTTAAAGGTGATAGTTTTGTACAGGTGTGTCCACATAAAGCCAAGGCTGACTCCTCAGTTTGTATATAGTGTTTTATTTGTCAAGGTTGCTTTTTCTAAAATATGGTTTTATGCTATATATCAATAAAGTGATGTTTTAATGTATTGGTGCCTCTATGGGAAATGGATTGTTCTAGTTATCTCCGCATCTTTGGAGTATATGAGTTTTGGGGACTACTAGTTAAAACTCTAGTGCTTCGTTTTCTTTCATTGTTCTATATATTTTGACACTACTAATATCCCTTTTCTTCTTTTTCCTATTTAGCTGGAAACCAGAGGTTCTGTATGTATCCAATCTAGAAGACCAGTTACCCTGATAGGTATCTAATCCAGACTGTTAAATTACTGTGTAATCAGCATACCTTCTTATTTCTCTGGATACTTGTCCTCACTTACGGGTTCCAGGATCTCCCGAAAGCTTAATTGAATGGGGGCCTATGTGTCTTCGTGAGCTGCAGGGGGCAGACCCCAGCAAGATTTATCGTTTTGATATGAGCCAGTACAAACAAAGCTCATAATACACATCAATGATCATTTGTAGCAAATACTAACTCATCACTATGTCAATTAGTTGAACCATCCAGGTTCAAAATATCATGATGACAGATATGTAGGAACACATAGAAATCAAATGATCATACAATGTTATTAATGTAGATACTATTAATCTCTCATTTCAGCACTCAGAAGGTCCAGGGCATCTAAAAACTGTAACGGGGGCAGCAGCCAGGTTAAGGCAGAAGAAATGGAGGAGGAACTACACAGTCTGAAGAGGGCTCGGGATATGAAGAGGAGGACAATACATACTGTATATGTGCTCGGTGGGGGCACCTGCTGTTCCATCTACCACTCCACTCTCATCCGGGGCCCTCTTATTAGATTGACCCAAGTTACCTGCAGCCAGCTGCACCACCACCATTAACTTTTTCTCCTTCAACCACCAACTCCTGGACACAAAATACTGCACACCCTCCATCAGTGCCGCCAGCAGCCGAACCTCAGCGCCCCTACTCTGCCACCACCATCACCTCCTCCAACAGACCTCAAACCTTTTGGCCACTGGAGGAGATGCTGTGCAGAAGCAGGACATGATGGTAGGATTCGTGACCGGCATCTTCACCCAGCAGACCACAGTGGACCGCACCATGAGCAGGTTCTATAGGGAGATGAAGCTCACAATGCACAAATGGAAAGTTTTATGGCCAGGCTGCTTAAAGCAGTACAGAACCAGAGCATGCTGATCCATCTTAACATGGACATCACCCAGCACATTCTGGTTGCAAGCACCACCTCATTGACACCAAAACTGCCACCGGCGCATCAGCAACAAGGCCCCTCCTCATCTTCCTCCATGCCTCCTCCTCCATCAGCTGGTATACCTCTAACTCTTCAGCAACCTCTACCCCTGCAACTTCATTTATTATTATTTATTTTTAATTAATATCCTGTTTTTGACCTGTGTATATAATAAACTCTTTTATTAACATACTGTAATATATGTGTGTGCGTGTTTCTAATGGTTACTGATTTGGGACATAAGCATACAATACATTTAATTAACAATTTGATTTCTGTATATAGATCTACTTTCAGCATACCCATTCTGTGCTAAGGTATAGTGGATGTGTATAAACAATATTTTCAGAAATCATCTGCATGTATAGATTAATAATATATGGATAACAGCCTAATCTATTTAAAAATCAATAATGGTTTATGGTAATGTATATATTAACACCTATGTATTCATAAGGCTTTTTTTTTTTGCATAGGTAACGTACCGATTGAAATCTTAAACAATCCAAACCCCACTATTAACTAGGGATAAAGTATGAGGGATGTCTGACTTCAGCCCTGAGGCAATTATGGTCCCCACGTAGCACTGCTGCAAAGACTATTGAGTTGTGAGCTCCGTAGTCTGTGCAGTAGTACTGTGCAGTCAAAACACCCTTGCGCCATCAATCCACATAAATCCCTTTCCAAGGCAGAGGAGGGGTTAAAACAATAAGTGATCAGCAGGAGGTTTAGGAATCCACTGTGATGACTCCTACATACCCAGGGAATCCCCTGGGATTCGGTCCCTCCATGCAGTGAAGGGAACCACCAGGGATTCCCTTCTCCAACATGGTGAAGAGAACCCCCAGGATTCCCTCCTCCCAAGCAGTGAAGGGAAGCCACTGGGGTTCCATCCTACTTCACCCCCAATCCCCAATAAAGTGGGGGTCTCATTGGGGAGGTCATTTAAACATCAATCTTGTATTATGGAGAACCTTTGTGGCACCTAAATATCAATCCCTACAACGGGGGTCCTGTAAGCATAGCATAAATTGACCACCCTAACCATGGAGGTCCTTACAGCACCTGCATGGCATGTATATCTAGAAACACCCGCATGGCATGTATATCTAAGATGATTAACCCCCTATGCCACAGAGTTCCTGAAATTACCTTCATGCCATCTAAAATGAATCCCCCATCCTTACAGGACACCTGTGGCTCCTTATATATATGCAAAGGCACAAAGAACCTTAAAGGACCTCGGTGGCACATCTTATTATCCCTTGCATCTACAAATTAACCCTATACCATGGAGGGTACTTAAAGGACCTCCATGATAAACTATAATTCCCCCTAACTACCAGGGGGTCTTTATAGAATGCTTTAGTATACCTGATTAATCATTTGCCACCATGGGGGTCCTTAAAGGACCCCCATGATATTACTTTAAGGACCTACGTGGCACAGGGTAAATAGATGATACTATGGGAGTTTCAATAGACTACCATAGATATTGTGATTAATGGGGATAGGGGGATGCGCGAGGGGGAATTCCCAGCATTTCCTTCAGTATGGAAGGTGGTAATCCCTGGGCACATAGGGGTTAGAGGTACATGGGGGATCCATGGTATCCCCCATGTATATGTTGTGTTGGGTGCACATTATTAACCCCTCAGTAGTTTCAGATGCAATAAATCAAGCCTTATATACAGTGCAATTAAGAGATTATGGTTTTCAGCATACAATCTGATCATTTTCGGAGCCAGTTTTCTGTCTGTAAGGGTGGTGTTCAGTATGTGTAAGTTTTGCTAGGCAAAAAAGATTTGCGCATAGTAAGTTAAATGAAGTCAGCTTTGTTTAAAGCTATTGTAATGGCTTGGAGGGAAATGTAAAAGTGACAGGTCATTTTTGCCTATTTAGCTGTGCTTTTATGCAGCGCTGACATTTTAGGAGGTTGAAATAGGTTACTTAGTAACAGTGCAACTTACACCGTAACTGCCTACGTAAAAGATTTTGATAGGACCTTAATTTATTGGTATTTGAGCATCGAAAAATGTTTGCATTTAGAGATGTACATTTCGCTCTAGAGCACCACTTACAACATGCCAAAGTATTTTACTTAATTGGGCATTTAGTGATGTCAACGGAATTTAATATTACAATATTTATGGCAATGTAAGCATTAATTCTTTGTTTCCTTGCTTCTTTCTGTTAGACTTATTGTATGTTTGAAGCTGCAATAAATACATAAAGACATTAGATTAATTACCAGTCTGTTCCATAATTACTTTGTCAGCATAGAAGCTAATTGATGATGGTACAGAAATATATTTATAAACTGAAGGTGTCTTAGCTATGGGATTTAAGTTGTATAAAACATGATTGAAAATAGGAAATGGTTAGTTTCAAAATCCTTAGGTTACGGAAGAGATAAATGTTATTGTTAAGAGACTTCCAGGGCTATTGACCTTTATGTATCTTGTGTCTATGGTAAATATCTGGCAAACCCAAATGCATTTGATCAGGGACCATATCACAATCATGTGGTGTTTAAAGCCAAGATATACTGGATTCTTACCAATAAATCTATATGGCAACTTACTTCTCTCTGCCCCATCATTGGCATATATGTTGTCCAATGCAAGGATAACAGAATTATTATGCTCTTCTTGACATATAATCTTATGCAAGAACAAGGAAAAAAGAGATGAGCATCACATAATAGTGTGTCCATCTCGATAGTGCCCACCCAGGATGCAGTCTTATTTTTGTCACTATTGCCATTGAGGGTCAGAAATCTCGTAAAAAAATTCAGTGTGTACCCACCTCAAATGGCAAACCAAAATGGAAATACAAGGCAATGGTAGGTAGGGACAGATTAGTTTCCAAGAATTTCCTCCTCTGTAAAAGAGGAAACAAGAGACTGCCCCCTGGGTGTGTACTATCACAGACAACACACTATTAAGTGTCTCTTGTATGGTTCTAGGAGACAAATCCTATATGGTCTCCATAATAGATGTTGGATAAACCAGACATGATTCTCTTGCTCATCGTGCCTTGGGATATTAATATGTTTCCACTTATGAAAACCACTTATGGCTGAAATGTACATCTGGATGTTGTTGCTTCTCCTGTGTTGAGGAGACATAGTTGGCGTTTCATTCTTGACCTACCCTTAGGGGTAGGTATAGACCTATTTGCTTCAGGAAAGATTTTCACTTAATGGCACACGTGTACAAAAATGAGACTGCACCCTGGGTGGCTACTATCCCTATGTGTGCATATCTCTCTTCTTTTATAATTCTATATCACTGAAACAAATATAAAAATACAAAGTGTTACAATAACAATTAAAGTAATTGAGCCTCATACAATTTGGAGGATGCAAGTTATGGGCTATAGGCCGTTTGTCTGCGGGCCTGCTGTGGGCCTGCAGTATCTGCAACTTATGATGCTAATCAATTGGCCGAGCCTGCAAGTCCCGGTCCGATAGCGCACTTTGTAAACCATGCTATCGTATGTAGCATTTGCAAGCTTGAACATGATCAGTTAAGCAAGGCCATAACTCCCGAGTTAGAAACAGCCAATGGAAACAGAGATCATCATCATAACGTCAATGAAAAATAGAGGTTGGATTTCAAAGTCCTACAGGCTTTAATTAAGGGTTACGATTGGTCCCACATTCCAGGTATAATACAATATTGATAAAGCTGTAAATATGATATTCTATTACACGCAAGTTCCATTATATGTATTAGCACATTGATTGCCTGGATCGATATAACACGGAAATTAAACATTAAATAAAGTATTTTTTCGGCCGATTTGCAAGCTTGAGAATGGTGTGCTATTAATTCTAAGACCTAATATCACTTTCCCTTTTAATAAAAGTACAGTAGTGTGTTTATATGTGCATTTACAGTGCTACGGACATGTCTTTAAGCCCTTTGAGTCCTCCTTGGTACCCGTGGCTTGTGGTTTGACTTTTGCCATTTGCGGTCTTGACGGCCTGCTTACCGAGTGGGGGAATTGGAGCAATTGAATAACAATTTGCGATTTGTCGTGAAAGATCAAAGGCTTGTAAGGGCATTAACTTGCGATGTGAACCGGAGGCCGGAGCCCATAACCAGATAGGAGCCCGCAAAAAGTCGCCAGTTGAATAACAAAATAACTTTCAGCCTCCATTTCCGAAGCCCGGATCTCCTGATGCCTCAATTGAATGAGGCTCATTGTTCCCCCAGTTAATTGAATGAGGCTCATTGTTCCCCCAGTTAATTTATATGTGGGCATCCAGGTCATTGTTTTAGAATATAAAGGACATTTTTCAACCCTGTACAATACCTTTACAAACTGCTTATTAGTATACCAAAAATAAAAAAAAACAAATGTTAAAATAGATTTACCTAAAGGGAAAGTTTGCCTAAACACAACTTGCTCGTACATGAAATACTTCACTTAAAGAAGTTTAAATACAGTGTACAGTATGTGTAAATGTTTTAGCACTTGCCCTTTATTACTACAAAGCCTCTGTATGTTAGGTGATGTGAGCTGCTAAGGAACATAGAACATTAATGTATCTATCACATCTTAGAATTCAGGTGCAGTCTGATTGGCTATTGTCATAGCTCCTGAACTTTTGAAGCAGAGCTCAGTGTCGGCGACAGAAATCCATCTTAAAATGGCAGCTCAGCTCTCAAAAATCATGGCAAACTAGAAAAGTACCATAACTTTGACATAGATAGTTAATCTTCTTTATGAGTGATTGTTAATATAAAATAAACTTTATTATAGGTGGAAATTGACCTAACATGTGATATGACACTAGTCCTTCGCCCGTCATAAATGACTGGATAATATTTTTTTCCCACCCCCTTCCCCTGTATCTCTCTCCCCCCTCTCCCTCCCGTGTGTCTCTTCCCTCCCCTGTCTCTTTCATTCCCCGTTATCCCTCTGTCTCTTTCCTCCCCTGTGTCTCTTTCCTCCCTCTCCCTCCCCTGTGTTTTTCCCCCTCTCCCTCACTTCTCCCTCCTCTTTGTCTCTTCCCCCATCTTCCTCTCTTGTGTCTCTTCCCCCCCCATCTTTCTCTCCTGTGTCTCTTTGCCCCTCTCCCGTCCTATCTTTCTTTCCCCCTCTTCCTCCCCTGTGTCTCCCCCCTCTCCCTCCCCTGTGTCTCTTTCCCACTCCTCCCTCAACTGTGTCCTTTCCCCCCTCTGTCTCTTTCCCCCTTCCCCTGTGTCTCTTCCCCCCTCTTCCCTCCCTTGTGTCCCTTTCCACCTCTGTCTCTTTACCCCTTTCCCCTTTGTCTCTTCCCCCCTCCTCCCTCCCCTGTGTCTCTTTCCCTCTCTGTTTCTCTCCTTGTCCCTCCCCTGTGTCTCTTTCCCCCTTTCCCCCTCTGCCCCCCCCCCTCCCCCTCTCTGTCCCTTTCTTCTGCTGGCGCTGTGCTTCAATATATACTGCAATACTCTTGCGCTGCGATTTGCGCATGCATGGCTATTGCTTCGCAGTGCACATGCTCGGCTTGTGGCGCGCATACGAACTGCAGGATGTATGGAATTCTGTACATATAGTTTATAAAGTGCGCATGCGCTCCCCTGGAGCGTTACGCACACTTTACAAACTATATTAGTGATAATCTAGACTGCATGATAGCTTTCAATCCTCTCCATCTGACCATGCATGTTTATAAATACATTTTCATCCAATCAGAAACAATTTTATTACACTCTGCCTATAACCATTTGCTTCGGTTTAGGCAACAGAAGCCTAAAATGCATTATTGCTTTCACGGAAGTAGCATAACTCTCTGCAGAGTTATAAGTAGGCATTGGCAAAACATAACATAGTAGATTCCATGCAATATCGCTTTCTAATGCCATAAGTGCAACTTAAACATGTTGTGATCATGCTTAATGGTCACATTAATGCTACATGCTACAATACATCTTCTAACCTGAATTCACAACTTAAAAAATCCAGCATTTCAATAGCCCTTTTGATTATCGTTTAGTCCATGTGGGTGGCCTGATATGTATTAACTCCTTGATTCCGAAGATTGAAATAACACTGAAATTAAACGTAAAAAAAAAAAAAATCATTGCAGATTTGCGAGCTTGAGACTGTTGTGCTATTAATTCTAATGTCTTTCATCGCTTTCCCCATATTTTAAAGCCCTGTATATTGTTTTTATTGGCTTTTATAGTGTTAAAAACAGTTGTTTTTAACATTACCACATTACCACATTACCTTTATATCTGTACCTTTGCTGACCAGGTACTCACTATTCCCTTCAGTTATTTTTGTACTCCAACCCAGAGGGTAACAAGTGGGTTTTCCACTATTAGTGCAGTATTACTTTTCCTGATATTGTCCTAGGATTTCAGGATTTTCCCACTTGGCAGTATAGGGATCTAGTAGTAGATACCTGTAGCCTTATTAAATTGGGATTTGGCCAATTGAAAAGGGCTCTATATAAGTACAGATCATATTTTTTTTAAAGAAGTTTTTAGTAATTGAAGACCTTGCTTTTGGAGAGAAGTTAAAAAACTAAAAACTTCTGTAAAAAAATATGCTGTGTACTTATATAGAGCCCTATTCAATTGGCAGAATCACAATTTAATAAGGCTGCTTGTCTATAGGGGGATATAAGGTGGTCTAGACATCCGACTCATTTAAGCCAGAGGTCAGTAATACCCAAGTCCATTGGAGGATTGTGGCCTATGTGACATCCGTTAATGTCACTCATGTGGGCTTTTCTTTGAGACATATATTGTAGGAAGTTAGAATTTTGCTCTCTAGGGGGTGCACACCAATTTTTAGATAGAGGGCAATTGGTGGGCTCTCCAAGAATACTTAACTGTAACGTTATTCTAGGGAACTCCCCCGAATACTATAGGGTACACTTATGCCTTGATATACAAAGTGCACTTTACCATGCCATCTAAAATGAATCCCCCATCCTTACAGGACACCTGTGGCTCCTTATATATATATGCAAAGGCACAAAGAACCTTAAAGGACCTCTATGGCACATCTTATTATCCCCTACAAATTAACCCTATACCATGGAGGGTACTTAAAAGACCTCCATGATAAACTATAATTCCCCCTAACTACCAGGGGGTCTTTATAGAATGCTTTAGTATATCTAATTAATCATTTGCCACCATGGGGGATCCTTAAAGAAAACCCATGATATTTCTTTAAGGACCTACGTGGCACAGGGTAAATAGATGATACCATGGGAGTTTCAATAAACTCCCATAGTTATTGTGATTAATGGGGATAGGGGGATGCACGAGGAGGGAATTCCCAGCGTTTCCTTCAGTATGGAAGGTGGGAATCCCTGGGCACATAGGGGTTAGAGGTACATGGGGGATCCATGGTATCCCCCATGTATATGTTTTGTTGGGTGCACATTATTAACCCCTCAGTAGTTTCAGATGCAATAAATCAAGCCTTATATACAGTGCAATTAAGAGATTATGGTTTTCAGCATACAATCTGATCATTTTCGGAGCCAGTTTTCTGTCTGTAAGGGTGGTGTTCAGTATGTGTAAGTTTTGCTAGGCAAAAAAGGTTTGCGCATAGTAAGTTAAATGCAGCCAGCTTTATTTAAAACTATTGGAATGGCTTGGAGGGAAATGTAAAAGTGACAGGTAATTTTTGCCTATTTAGCTGTGCTTTTATGCAGCGCTGAAATTTTAGGAGGTTGAAATAGGTTACTTAGTAACAGTGCAACTTACACCGTAACTGCCTACGTACAAGATTTTGATAGGGCTTTCATTTATTGGTATTTGAGCATCCAAGAATGTATGCATTTAGAGATGTACATTTCACTCTAGAGCACCACTTACAACATGCCAAAGTATTTTACTTAATTGGGCATTTAGTGATGTCAACAGAATTTAATATTCCAATATTTATGGCAATGTAAGCATTAATTCTTTGTTTCCTTGCTTCTTTCTGTTAGACTTATTGTATGTTTGAAGCTGCAATAAATACATAAAGACATTAGATTAATTACCAGTCTGTTCCATAATTACTTTGTCAGCATAGAAGCTAATTGATGATGGTACAGAAATATATTTATAAACTGAAGGTGTCTTAGCTATGGGATTTAAGTTGTATAAAACATGATTGAAAATAGGAAATGGTTAGTTTCAAAATCCTTAGGTTACGGAAGAGATAAATGTTATTGTTAAGAGACTTCCAGGGCTATTGACCTTTATGTATCTTGTGTCTATGGTAAATATCTGGCAAACCCAAATGCATTTGATCAGGGACCATATCACAATCATGTGGTGTTTAAAGCCAAGATATACTGGATTCTTACCAATAAATCTATATGGCAACTTACTTCTCTCTGCCCCATCATTGGCATATATGTTGTCCAATGCAAGGATAACAGAATTATTATGCTCTTCTTGACATATAATCTTATGCAAGAACAAGGAAAAAAGAGATGAGCATCACATAATAGTGTGTCCATCTCGATAGTGCCCACCCAGGATGCAGTCTTATTTTTGTCACTATTGCCATTGAGGGTCAGAAATCTCGTAAAAAAATTCAGTGTGTACCCACCTCAAATGGCAAACCAAAATGGAAATACAAGGCAATGGTAGGTAGGGACAGATTAGTTTCCAATAATTTCCTCCTCTGTAAAAGAGGAAACAAGAGACTGCCCCCTGGGTGTGTACTATCACAGACAACACACTATTAAGTGTCTCTTGTATGGTTCTAGGAGACAAATCCTATATGGTCTCCATAATAGATGTTGGATAAACCAGACATGATTCTCTTGCTCATCGTGCCTTGGGATATTAATATGTTTCCACTTATGAAAACCACTTATGGCTGAAATGTACATCTGGATGTTGTTGCTTCTCCTGTGTTGAGGAGACATAGTTGGCGTTTCATTCTTGACCTACCCTTAGGGGTAGGTATAGACCGATTTGCTTCAGGAAAGATTTTCACTTAATGGCACATATGTACAAAAATGAGACTGCACCCTGGGTGGCTACTATCCCTATGTGTGCATATCTCTCTTCTTTTATAATTATATACCACTGTTACAAATATAAAAATACAAAGTGTTACAATAACAATTAAAGTCATTGAGCCTCATTCAATTTGGAGGATGCAAGTTATGGGCTATAGGCCGTATGTCTGCGGGCCTGCTGTGGGCCTGCAGTATCTGCAACTTATGATGCTATTCAATTGGCCGAGCCTGCAAGTCCTGGCCCGAAAGCACACATTGTAAACCATGCTATCGTATGTAGCATTTGCGAGCTTGGACATGATCAGTTGAGCAAGGCCATAACTCCTGAGTTAGCAACAGCCAATGGAAACAGAGATCGGCATCATAACGTCAATGAAAAATAGAGGTTGGATTTCAAAGTCCTACGGGCTTCAATTAAGGGTTACGATTGGTCCCACATTCCAGGTATAATACAATATTGATAAAGCTGTAAATATGATATTCTATTACACGCAAGTTCCATTATATGTATTAGCACATTGATTGCCTGGATCGATATAACACGGAAATTAAACATTAAATAAAGTATTTTTTCGGCCGATTTGCAAGCTTGAGAATGGTGTGCTATTAATTCTAAGACCTAATATCACTTTCCCTTTTAATAAAAGTACAGTAGTGTATTTATATGTGCATTTACAGTGCTACGGACATGTCTTTAAGCCCTTTGCGAGTCCTCCTTGGTACCCGTGACTTGTGTTTTGACTTTTGCCATTTGCGGTCTTGACGGCCTGCTTACCGAGGGGGGGAATCGGAGCAATTGAATAACAATTTGCGATTTGTCGTGAAAGATCAAAGGCTTGGAGGGGCATTAACTTGCGATGTGAACCGGAGGCCGGAGCCCATAACCCGATAGGAGTCCACAAAAAGCCGACAGTTGAATAACAAAATAACTTTCAGCCTATATTTCCGAAGTCCGGATCTCCTGATGCCTCAATTGAATGAGGCTCATTGTTCCCCCAGTTAATTGAAGGAGGCTCATTGTTCCCCCATTTAATTTATATGTGGGCATCCAAGTCATTGTCTTAGAATATAAAGGACATTTTTCAACCCTGTATAATACCTTTACAAACTGCTTATTAGTATACCAAAAATAAAAAAAAAACAAATGTTAAAATAGATTTACCTAAAGGGAAAGCTTGCCTAAACACAACTTGCTCTTACATTAAATACTTCACTTAAAGAAGTTTAAATACAGTGTACAGTATGTGTAAATGTTTTAGCCCTTTATTACTACAAAGCCTCTGTATGTTAGGTGATGTGAGCTGCTAAGGAACATAGAACATTAATGTATCTATCACATCTTAGAATTCAGCTGCAGTCTGATTGGCTATTGTCATAGCTCCTGAACTTTTGAAGCAGAGCTCAGTGTCGGTGACAGAAATCCATCTTAAAATGGCAGCTCAGCTCTCAAAAATCATGGCAAACTAGAAAAGTACCATAACTTTGACATAGATAGTTAATCTTCTTTATGAGTGATTGTTAATATAAAATAAACTTTATTATAGGTGGATATTGACCTAACATGTTATATGACACTAGTCCTTCGCCTGACATAAATGACGGGATAATATTTTTTCCCACCCCCGTCCCCTGTATCTCTCTCCCCCCTCTCCCTCCCGTGTGTCTCTTCCCTCCCCTGTCTCTTTCATTCCCCGTTATCCCTCTGTCTCTTTCCTTTCCTGTGTCTCTTTCCTCCCTCTCCCTCCCCTGTGTTTCCCCCCCCTCTCCCTCACTTCTCCCTCCTCTTTGTCTCTTCACCCATCTTCCTCTCTTGTGTCTCTTCCCCCCATCTTTCTCTCCTGTGTCTCTTTGCCCCTCTCCCGTCCTATCTTTCTTTCCCCCTCTTCCTCCCCTGTGTCTCCCCCCTCTCCCTCCCCTGTGTCTCTTTCCCACTCCTCCCTCAACTGTGTCCTTTCCCCCCTCTGTCTCTTTCCCCCTTCCCCTGTGTCTCTTCCCCCCTCTTCCCTCCCTTGTGTCCCTTTCAACCTCTGTCTCTTTACCCTTTCCCCTCTGTCTTTCCCCTCTCCTTTCTCTTTCCCTCTCTGTTTCTCTCCTTGTCCATCCCCTGTGTCTCTTTCCTCCTCTGTCTCCCCCCTTCCCCCTCTCTGTCCCTTTCTTCTGCTGGCACTGTGCTTCAATGTATACTGCAATACTCTTGCGCCGTGAATTGCGCATGCATGGCTATTGCTTCGCAGTGCACATGCTCGGCTTGTGGCGCGCATACGAACTGCAGGATGTATGGAATTCTGTACATATAGTTTATAAAGTGCGCATGCGCTCCCCTGGAGCGTTACGCACACTTTACAAACTATATTAGTGATAATCTAGACTGCATGATAGATTTCAAGCCTCTCCATCTGACCATGCATGTTTATAAATACATTTTCATCCAATCAGAAACAATTTTATTACACTCTGCCTATAACCATTTGCTTCGGTTTAGGCAACAGAAGCCTGAAATACATTATTGCTTTCACGGAAGTAGCATAACTCTCTGCAGAGTTATAAGTAGACATTGGCAAAACATAACATAGTAGATTCCATGCAATATCGCTTTCTAAGGGCATAAGTGCAACTTAAACATGTTGTGATCATGCTTAATGGTCACATTAATGCTACATGCTACAATACATCTTCTAACCTGAATTCACAACTTAAAAAATCCAGCATTTCAATAGCCCTTTTGATTATCGTTTAGTCCATGTGGGTGGCCTGATATGTATTAACTCCTTGATTCCGAAGATTGAAATAACACTGAAATTAAACGTAAAAAAAAAAAAAAATCATTGCAGATTTGCGAGCTTGAGACTGTTGTGCTATTAATTCTAATGTCTTTCATCGCTTTCCCCATATTTTAAAGCCCTGTATATTGTTTTTATTGGCTTTTATAGTGTTAAAAACAGTTGTTTAACCCCCTTGCGAGTCCTCTCTAGCACTGTTTGCTACATTTGCCATTTACGGGTTTGAAAGCAATTGCGGGCTTGGGGAATTGTTGCAAATAAATCTCGTTTTGTGATTTTAATGATTGTAACATTTCCAGGCTTGAAAGATCGAAGGCTTAGATGGGTCAGAGTGCCGTTTTTTTACAACCCGTACGAAATTTCAGCCTGTAACCCGCAAATAGATTGGGGGTAGCTAGAGGAGGCCAATTAAATATCAGTAACTTTTGCAGGCTACATTACGGGCTTCGATAATAGCGATTTTGACATTTTAATAGGGCCCTTTCGCTTACTCTACTCTCACCATAAATTTATGTTGGTGGTAGAGCCCCTTTAAAAAAGAGTTTTAAATGTATATTTGCCATATTTTTCATATATTTAGCTGTATGCATTTTTACACAACCAAAAATATATTTCCTGATACAGAAAATGTTTAACTGACAATTTTAAACTATGTGACTGATGATATCATGCACATTGAAGATGTCTTTAGCCAGAAATAAATTGTGCTTCTTCACTGCTTGATAATTTGAAAAACTTACAATGTCTTCTGATTTATGGATAACTAACTGCAAGTTCTTTTGAAATCAAAAATAACTGAGATGTCCTGAACTCATCAAAGTGCAAAAAATATGAAATGCTGATGATTTATTGAAATTCCCGTTTAATGAGGCAATTTAAGTTTTTTTTAGTTTTAGATACATTAAGTATTTCAAATGGACAACACTATCTGCAGATGATAATGTTTATTTCATGTATAACTTTGTTTAAAATAAATATTTGATAAATTAAATTTTATTCTACTTTAATGTTCAAATAATTTGGAAAACTTACTTTTATACATTTAAACAAACTAAACTTTTTTTTTTAAGTTTGTTACATTTTGACAAGCTTCTTAACAAGTATGGTATGTTTAACATTTCTTATTTATACTTGAGATCTTTAATGGAAAAAAATAAAGCTCATCAGTCCGATTATCTGTTTGCCCAATTTGGAAATAATTTAAACCACAGACACTGGGGAAGGTTCACTAAGCATGACTGTTAAGAGATGTGATAAATCTCAGCTTATCTCTGCTCTTTGCAGCCCTATTCACTGTATTCACTAAAATGAATGTATTCAAATTAAATGCGGGAGGCACTCACTAAATCTTTACCTATTTGTTTTTCAATTGCATATGAGCCACAGTCAACATGAAGAGGAATTTTGTAATGCTCAAAGCAGCTTAAGGTAAATTTCATTTTGATTACTTGCCTTAAAATACACAAAAAGCACTATATAAATAAAATCCTACTCAAAATATATTTCCGCCACTGGTATCATCATGAGGTATGACCCAAAGAATGTTATTGGCAATGACGAGGAAATGACATATATACACATATATACATATACTATCTCTACACAGCAGCCAGTACCTCCAGCAGCCATCTTCACATAGCACCCACCCCTATTAGCACCCATCCCTACATAGCAGCTAGCCCTTGTCAGAAGTCATCCCCTCTCAGCATCCACCCCCACACAGAACCCAATCTTTCTAAGCACCTACATCACAAAACCTATGCCCCTGTTCTCTGCTGTCATCCAGTCCTTGCTTTCACACTTCTTCCTGGATACACATACCATGCATGCTGAACTGCTCCACATTGTGACTACTTGGGGCTTCAGTAGAAATGCTCTACAATAAAAAAAAAAAAAAAAAGCAAAACAATTAATTATACAGCACTGGGCCCCCAGAGGAGGGCCCTGGTGCATTAAACCACCTGCATCACTTGTAGCTCCACCCCTGGCTACAGGAGTGTTGAAGAGCAAAAGTGCATACATATTCTATGGCTCCAGCAAAAAAAAATCTCATAACATACTCACTCCCAGGAGAGTTTACTGTTAGCTTTAACATGTTCTCACAGTTGGCTTGCAGGGGATTCTGAGACTGAATCTCAATAGTCTCCATAGCAAAGCTATGAATGGTACACAGTAACATGAACATGCTACACGAACCCTAACATCCTCCCATATCCCTATCTATCTATATCAAACCCTCCCCATTACAAGGAAGGTTTTAAATATTTAACAAAATATAATGCAGGGGTTTATGACCAATCTACCTATGATTTACTGACCCACATAAGCTTGGTATCCCCCAAGATACCCCACACCCTTCCCAAAAGGCTATTGGGCCACCTTTTTCCATCTTATTTTCCCCATGTTATACTAAACTATGATCATGGGGACCCTCATAGACCCCCATGGTACCTAATATTAATTCCTATTCCATGGGGTCCCTACGAAGACCCATATTATACTAAACTATAACAATAATGGTTCTTAAGGACCCCCATGGCATCTTTCCTTCCAACACAGGGGTCCATAACGCCCCCATTGTCCCTAACACTGAACAAATAAAAAATAAAAAACATAACATTAAATAAAAAAATACAATATAAATATGAAAATACTTTAAAATAAAAAATAACTTTAAAACTAAAAAAATTATATTACAAGAAATAAAAATAAAAAGTTTACGTTACCTATCCTTTTGATGCCTTCCAAAGATGATCCATGAAGCATTGGTCCTCATTCTTCAGCCAAGGATAAGTGGGCACTTCCATCTTAACTGAGGAAATCATCCTCTTCTTTCTTGATTTAAGTCCTGGGTTGAAATGGCCAGTTGAAATGGCCCGCAGCTAAAATTAATATTCCTCTGTAAGAAAAAATATTCTAATACAGCTCTTCCTTCCAAGGTCTTCCATGCCATTTTTTTCACCTTGCAAACGAAAAGATTTTTGGATGGGAGCAAAATAAATACTCAATCCGGATTGGCTGAACTATGACACATATATCAACCAACTGGAATCTGTAAAAATAGTATATAAGCGAAGGCAAGATTAAAAAATGATTCGATGGAGTGAGAGCTCCTCAAAGGAGGAGCAAGGTTAGATTAATTTATTTTTTTATATAGTCATGGGTTTTTTAGATGGAGGCCCACTTTCTCAAGTTGTAGAGAGGAGCAAGGCCTTAAACGAGAAAGAAGAGGATGGATTCTTAAATATAGATGCAATTTGCCCGCTTATCCAGGGCTAAAAAGTAAGGACCAGGACATTGTGGATCATTCCTGAAGGGTGGCAAAAGGACAGGCAATGCCTGTTTGTCCCCCTTACAGTTGTAACTTTTTATACATTTTTGTATTGTTCTTCTTATTTTTAAAGTTTTTTTTTTATTGACTGCATTGTTTTTATTATTTTATGTAATGTTTTTTTTTATGACCCCCAAGTAATGGAGTTTAACTGTGTGGTATAATTAATATACCACGGTGGTCCATAGGGAACCCCATGGTAACAGGGTTAATGCTAGGTGCCCTGGCGGTTCATAAGGACACCCATGGTTATAGTTTAGTATACCGTGGAGGTCTATAGGTGCCTGAATGTTATAGTCAGTTAATATTAGGTGCCATGAAAGTACATAAGTACACCTGAGATATAGGGGTTAATTTTGTGTGCTATGAGAGTCCATGAAGAACTCCATGGTCATAGTTTAGTCTACTATGGGGGTCAAAGGCTTTATTTTTATTTTAATCACTCACAAAGACTTCTGAGTAAACTTCTACGAGCTTGGTCATAGTTTCGGGAGGCATGGGATAGAAATGTAGAAAACAAATATAGGATAGCCAATCTCTGTGCTTACCATATTAAGGACAATTTGAGCTCTTAGATGGAATTTTTCGGGAGTTAGATTTACGTGTGTGAAGTGATAGCTCAGTAGTTTGTTACAAGTGAACTTCACTTGTTTCTTTTCTTATAAGAATTATGGAATAGATTCCCGAGTTGACCAAACTCCACATTTTATAAATGTACCTATCAAACAACAACAAAATTAGAGGTGATCAATCTGAGAATGGACAATACCTGAAGTAGGTTTGTCCTATAGATCTGGTTACCTACTCAGAGAGCAACCTCTTTTAGTTCACTTGTGCCCTTCATAGGGAGAAATATACAGTTATATATTAGTCTGTTCTCACTCAAAAGAGTGACCTAGCCCCGAAATACCAGGCAATTGTATCCTGAGCAGGAGAAACAGTAAACTCCAGATGAGTTTCGGCCTCTGTGGGCCTCGTCAGCGAGGTGCAACTTTACTCCCTAAGGCACAGTGAGAAAGGAGTCCACGTCTGTTTCCCCCTATCACCCTTAGGGTGAGAAAAAACCCTGAAGGACATTTGCATACACACAACAAAATTTGAGGTAATAAATCTGAGAACGGACAATACCTGAAGTAG
The DNA here is from genome assembly GCA_027410445.1 of Discoglossus pictus. Classification (NCBI taxonomy): domain Eukaryota; kingdom Metazoa; phylum Chordata; class Amphibia; order Anura; family Alytidae; genus Discoglossus; species Discoglossus pictus. The sequence continues at coordinate 180,189,729 of CM050170.1, read as the reverse complement.
GTATGCCCTATAAGTCTGGTTACCAGCAACCTCTTTTAGTTCACTTGTGCCCTTCCCAGGGAGAACAATTCTGTAGTACATCAACCTACTTCAACCTACTTTAGGTATTGTCCGTTATCAGATTGAGCAGCTCTATTTTTGTTGTGTTGTACCTATTAAACAAGGAATAGGCTATAGCTCTCAGAGAATCTGAGAATGAGCCCATGTTCAGAAAGAGTGGTTTTACACAACCAGTGCTTAGGATTGCTAATGGCAGTAATATGCTGTCCAACTTCATGTAGTAGCATGACACTGGTAGTGCAAAACCCTATAGCTTTATGTCACAAGTGTACAACATGTGAGCTCTAATAAGAGAGCAATTAAATGGGAGGCGGCAAAAGTTGAGAATCTGCTACTCTGGGGACTTTTCAAAAGTAATTGAAGTGTACATTTTATATCTTAATTACATTGAGAAGCATGATATTAAGTAAAGTTTTCACAATAAACTGAACAACACTTTCTGTTCACTACATAAAATAAGTATTGAAACTACATTTGTATTAAATATATAACTTATGAATTTAAGTGTTATACAGATCGACACTGTATTTCCTTATAGGGGTAGGCTGGTCTCATTAGCCTTTGCCAACCTAAGAGAGGGAAATCTCTGATTTCAAACCCAGAGAGATGCAGCTCCTTAGCCTTGTCAGGCAATCCATCTAGGAGAAGGACACTCCAATCTAACACCTACGACAAAAGGACCTCACTGTAACCTCCCCAGCTTGCTAGGCCATGACAGATGAACCCTGAGTGTAAATGGTTGGACCAGTACTGAGCACACTGCATCTCACCTAAAAACTCCATTGCGCAGGCCAAAAGGGATACGTCTAAATATCGACAAACTAATTTTTCAAGCCTTGCAGCAATGGAAAAAGGGGCGGAATGGCAGGTGGAAGATGTTACTGGAATCTTCAGGCTCAATTCTGCATGCAGATAGTTTAGGTATGTGGGTCGCCTAATGCTGACACAAGAGACAACGGCATAATTCAGCAGCAGCATGAAAGACCAAGCAGCCTTCTCTATAGACAGCACTGCTTGCTCCACACGAAGAGGTGCCTAGAAAAGGTAGCCTAAATAAAGCTCATCTCCACTTCACCCAGTTGGCTAGCCACGGTCAACGGGCATCTCTAAATGTGGTCAAAACTCAGCAAAGAAGAAAAGGCACACATTTGCCTCACAAGGTGTATTTGGACTGAAATTCGCATGTTGGAACATCAAAACTATGCTAGACACAGCAAACAGCAGGCGCCCAGACCGGCTCTTTGCTCTAGTAGCCCAGAAACTATCAAGACTGGCTATCGACATTGCTACCCTAAGTGAAGTCTGTCTCCCTGAGGAAGGATGCCTTCAGGAACATGGCACAGGCTACACCCTCTATTGGTCTGGCTAACCAGAAAACTGAAAACTCCTCCCTGGTGTCGGCTCCATGGTCAGGAACCACATTGTCTACAAACTTGATAACCGCCCAATAGGTCCCTCTAACTGCATCATTTTATTGTGTCTCCCACTTCAAAAAAAGCAACATGCTTTGATTTTCAGTGTCTATACCCCAAGTCTTCCAGCGGATCCTTCAGAAAAGGAAAAGTATTACTCTGACTTGCCCAAACTCGTACATAACGTCCTTGTAGATGACAAGGTCATCATCCTCTGCAACTTCAATGCAAGAGTAGGGAAAGATTCAGAAGCTTGGAAAGGTGTACTTGGCAACCGCGGTTTTGGAAGCTACAACGACAACTGGTGCCTTCTGCTAGAGTTTTGTGCAGAGCAGAAACTCAACATCACCTACACCATTTTCCAGCAGAAAGACAGACTAAAGAAAACCTGGATGCATCCTCGGTCCAAGCACTGGCATCTTACAGACAACATTATGGTGCTCCAGCAAGACATTTGAGATGTCTTACTCACCCAAGTGATGCCCAGAGCTGAATGTAATACAGACTACCGCCTGGTGAGCTGCAAACTTCATCTCTACTTCAATCCTAGGCCAAAGAGAAAAGGTGCCCCAAGGAAAAAGTTACAGATTGGCAACCTCCAGTCAGCTGAAGTGAAGGTCAACCTCCAAGCAAATCTCCAGTCAAGACTAAAGGATTGCAGATTCTTCACGAATCCCTTTTTAGATGCTCTATGCGAACACCTGAAAACCAACATCCTGCAGACCTCTGAAGAACTCCTAGGGGTCTCCACAAATAAGAACAAAGACTGGTTTGCTGAAAACAAGAGATCCATGAATAATTGTTGTCCTGCCCTAAAAAGAAAGCATCCTCCAGTCTTGTGTGCAGCAACTTCCAACGAAAGCTTAGAGAAATTTAGAGCCAGTGGTGGACCAATCTTGTGGAAAGAACTCAGAGGTAAGCGAATACAGAGGCTTTTATGAAGGAGGTGTATGGCCCTTTGTACCTGGTCTAAAGCCCATTGTGCAGTGCAGATGGTCAAACATTCTTTACAGGCAAAGCGTTGCTTCTGAACCGGTGGTCTGACCACTTTCAGACTCTATTCTGTGTCAAATACGTAGTTTCAGGCTCAGTGCTCCATCGCATTCCACAACAAGAAATGAAGAAAGAACGGGATGAAAGCTCTACTCTTGAAGAGACTGTTAAAGCTTTTGAGCAGCTAAAAAATGGTAAGGCAGCAGGAGTTGATAGGATCCCAGCAGAGATCTGGAAACATGGGGGCCCTGCACTTCATGCTAAACTCCATGAGCTCCTTGTTTGCTTCTGGCAGCAGGGCAAACTGCCACAGGACCTTTGTAACGCAATCATCGTCACCCTATACAAGAATGCAGGAGAAAAGTCAGACTGCTCCAATTACCGGGGGATAACTCTGCTCACTGTCATGGGGAAAATTGTTGCAACAGACTGGTGCCCACTATAAAAGGAATATTCCTCCCCAAATGTCAGTGTGGCTTTCGAGACACCAGGAGCACAACTGACATAATCTTTGTTTGCAGGCAGCTCCAAGAGAAATGCTGAGAACAGAACAAGGAACTTTACAAGACATTTGTTGACCTTACCAAAGCGTTAGACACCGTGAGCAGGAAGGGTCTGTGGCAAATCGTGGAACATATAGGATGTCCTCCCAAGTTCCTTTACATTAACATCCAGCTACATGAAGACCAGCTTGGCACAGCAACGACCTGTCGGAGCCCTTCCCAATAAGCAATTGCGTGAAGCAGGGCTTTGTCCTTGCACCAACTCTATACATGCTATTCTTCAGTATGATGCTGCAAAGGGCCACAGCAGATCTTGATTGTGAGGATGGTCTCTACATCTGATACTGCACCCATGGCAGTCTGAGGCGACTAAAGGCCCACACCAAGACAATGGATTGACTCATTCAAGAGATACACTTCACTGATGCCCTTGTTTCCCAGACAGCTCTGCAGCGATTGACATCTAGCTTTGCTGAGGCTGCAGAGCTCTTCAGTCTAGTAGTCAGTTTGAAGAAGAAGGAAGTTCTCCACCAGCCCGCACCTCAGGAGGATTACTGTCCTCTTTGCATCACTATTGGCGAGTCCAAGCTACAAACAGTCCACCAGTTCACCTACCTGGGTTGCATCATCTCCTCGGACACTAAGATTGACAAGGAAATTGACAACAGACTTCCAAAGGCAAATGGTGCATTCCGCAGGTTATATAAAAGGGTATGGAACAACAAGCATCTGAATTAATGCACAAAGATCAATGTGTACAGAGCTGTTGTGTTGTCGTGGGTTACCTACTGCCATCACCTACGACTTCTTGAACGCTTTCATCAATGCTGCCTCTGCACAACCCTCAACATCCACTGGAATGACCTTGTCACCAACACTAAAGTCCTAGAACAGGCAGGAGTCACCAGCATTGAGGCCATGTTGTTGAAGACACAGTTGAGCTAAGCAGGACACATCTATCGGATGAAGGGTGATCGGTTTACAAAGATTGTGCTATATGGTGAGCTCACCAATGGTAATTGTGCCAGAGGACCCAAAGAAAAGGTACAAGGACTCACTGAAACAGTCCCTTGATGCCTGTCACATTGACCATCATCGATGGATGGCTTTAGCATCTGAGTGCAAGGCCTGGAGAAGTACCATTCACCAGGTTGTCTCCTCTTTCAAGAGCACAGGTCTTGAGGAGAAAAGGAGACGGAGGAAAAATTGTTTCACTGCAGCAACCAAAGCAGGCCAAGTCTGGCCGTGCAACCACTGTGGTCGAATCTGCCTATCTCTCATTGCCCTCCTCAGTCACCAGAGAGCCCGCAGATGTGTAAAACATCCCTTTTAAATCTTTGTTTGCAAATCCAAGCCAAACAATATTTTCTTTTATTTCTTCCTTTTATATTTTAAATTTTTTGCTGAGAAAGACATAAAGAATTATTTTCATTATAAACCGTTTGTTTGTATCACTGTGCTATTGTTTTGCTTTGTGTGGTTATTTTCTGTGAATAGATTGGACTATGTGCAGCTTCTCAGCTGGTACAGACCCTCAAATCTCTAAAGACCTCATTTGTGTATGTTTTCAGACAACATATGAGTCTTATAATTCCATAATATGTATGTAATCCTCCTTAAGGCAAAGAGTATTCCCCTTATCTCACAATACATATCATTGGGTACTCAAGCAACTGATGATGAAGTGATTAAATGTATCAGCAGAAAAAGAAACAGGCTTCCAATAGAACCAATCGGCCTTTCTGTGTATCACCAGTATATAAGGGTTTTGCCCTTGTGTGTATCAAACATTTGTATATACTGCTTACAATGCTTATGTGGTATGAAGTACATTGGAATGACCTCTAGGGAAATCCGTAAGAGGCTAGGAGAACACATTAACAATATCAAGAACAGCAAAAAAGATCTGAACAATGGCAAAACCCTTATGACTGTCGCAAGATATTATTTACAAAAGCATCAATGTAAACCACAAATTAAGTGTACAGTGTTGCAACAAATTAATTTGAGGATTAGAGGTGGCAACCTGGAAGACATATTATTAAAAGCAGAGAATAAATGGATCACTTTACTAAACACCTTGATGCCACACGGTTTAATGAATGAATTTCTCTGTATTCCTGTGAGGACCCCTATAGGATACTATGGTGGATGATAATAGCCCTTTATGCTCTTTGGTATCATTTGGGATCAAAGGTCTGAGTAAAATTGTCCATATTTTTCATGTGTGCATGTGCACATGAGTAAAACATGCTTAATGGTATATATACCTTTGGATATGGCAGACATCAATTGTGATATACTTTATGTAAAATCACAATTTTTATTTTGGATGGTACATCTATATGTCTGTTTATGAAAGTATGATATTTAGTTGCAGATATTCTGTAGAGAAATAGTCCGACTAGATGGCATAATAGTGAGGATTATTGCCTTCCCTATAAATTAATAAAAAATATCCTTGATAAGGGATATGAATGATCATAATAGGTATGCTTACTGGAGGTATACAGAATAATGGATGGAGTAGACTCGTTTAATGATATTTGAGATACCCTTTAGTACAGTATATGATTAATATGTCCTGTAGTAGACATCACTGTCTAGGCTCCTATAAATGGTCTAATATTTGAATTTGATTTTTATAAATGTAACCTTATCTTTGCAGACAGTAATTTTAGATTATTATAATAGCCAGAACATGTAGGTTATTGAGGTTCCTATAAGGTGATTACTGTTTAAAAAAAAAAAAAACTTTTTTGTAACAGTAATTTCCGTTATGAGTAATAATATCCTAATGCATTATACCATAGTAAATATTTAATGTATCGACATAAATATCTAGAGTTCCACGTACATTCTATCAACTGTATATTTTGAATGGACCTGTAGCAATGATATAGGAGGTACTTAAACACCTATCTAATAATAGTAAGATTGTTTGGTAATTGATGTCCTGTTTACAGAATTACATTATATTGTAGGTTAGTCTATTCATTGTTATTGAAATATTTGAGGACTCATTAGAGATACTCTATTAGGAAGTGACAAATAATACATATTTCTGTAAATGGTATAGAGTTGCTTTTAGGATTTTCAGTCCTTTCTATGCACCTTACGGGACCTTAACTGCCTCTATGTATCTTGCAGGACCTTATTTATGATGCCATGACTCATTAGGATTTTTAATCATTTCTATGCCCCCTACTGGACCTTAACCACCTCTATGTATCTTGCAGGACCTTAATTATGATGCATTGGGTGTCATGGAGAATCTTGAAACACTGACGGGCTGCACTACACATAAAAAGACACTCCCCTCTTACCCATATCAGGCCCTGGTAGAAGCCCAAGGCGAAATGCTTGCGGCGGTCGTGCTGCTCCCATTTGCCCTGGAAGTGATATCACTACGCTGAACCGGAAGTGGTTGAAGAATCCAGGAAGTGAAGTAAATGATGCAATTATGGATACACAAATGGCACTGGACTTATCTTAATAGCCCACAAAGACTGGAGACTCACTTACCTTGAGATACCTAAGTGTATCTACATACTTTGAGCTAAGTATAATTTATATTGAAACTTTTTGAATGTAATGTATTTATACATAATCGCTGCAATATATGCTGATGTTGCCCCATGATTTACTGTTAGTGACTTAATTATGCTTTTTTTTTGAGAGGTGATACACTTTGGTAAACTCTGATAATGGGAGCAGCTATGTTAGTTTTAGACAACTGGTTTAAATTTTTCTATATGGTGTACCAATAAAGATAATTTTTGGATGAATAAGAATTGTGGTATTTATTATATACTAGTGGGTTGCCCGTCAAAAATGACGGGGCAATAATAAAGGGTTGAAAAGCTGTTTCTCACATAATGTTATACAAGAGCCTACTAGAAATGAAGCTATCTTCGATTTAGTCATCACAAATAATATTGATATAGTATCAAATCTTGGAATAGAGTAACCTTTGGGAAACAGTGATCACAACACAGTCTCATTTGAGATTGAATTAAAAAAACAAAATTTTAAGGGGCCAACAAAAACTCTTAATTTTAAAAGGGCAGATTTTAACGGTTTAAGGGCAGCAATACAAAGTATAGACTGGGACAGAGAACTGATAGGTAAAAACACTGAACATAAATGGACAACATTTAAATCCTTACTAAATATACATACACATTGGAATATACCGTGTGGGAATAAAAGTAAAAGGAGTAAATCCCATCCAATGTGGCTTAACAATGATTTAAAGATCAAGATACAGAGAAAAAACAGGCATTTAAATTATACAAACAAGAGGGGATAGAGACTGCTTTACGGGATTACAAGGAAATCAACAAGGCTTGCAAAAGCACTATTAAACTGGCTAAAATAGAAAATTAAAAATTAATTGCAAAAGAGAGTAAGACTAACCCTAAAATATTTTTTAAGTATATTAATGGGAAGAAGGCCAGGAAGGAAGCTATAGGAACATTACAATGTGACACAGGCCGTCTGATAGTTACTGCCCAGGAAAAGGCAGATGAGCTAAATAGGTTATTTTCTTCGGTATACACAAGGGAGGTACCAGTGGTTGGGACACTGCAACAAAATGGGGCTACACTACCTTTGCCAAATAATTGGTTAACACAGGAAGTAATCCAAAAGATGAAAAAATAAATGTTAATAAAGCCCCAGGTCATGATGGAATACATCCACAGGTACTAAGGGAACTGGAATCTGTAATAGCCAAACCATTAGATTTAGTTTTTCAAGATTCACTCAACACAGTATCTCAGATGACTGGAGAAAAGCAGAGATGATACCTATATTTAAAAGGGAGAAAGAGCAAATCCAGGGAATTATAGACCAGTGAGCCTCACTTCTGTAGTGGGGAAGCTTTTAGAAGGGTTAACAAGGGATATTATACAATAATATATCTATGTGTACAGGATTATAAGTAGGAGTCATTATGGATTTATGAGGGATATGTCATGTCAAACAAATCAAATTAGTTTCTATGAGGAGGTTAGTAGGAACCTGGATCAAGGCAACTCAGTGGATGTAGTCTTTTTGGATTTTGCAAAGGCTTTTGATACAGTGCCACATGGGAGACTATTGTGCAAACTAAGAGATACAGGAATTGCAGTAAATATCTGCTCATGGATTCAGAGCTGACTAAAAGATAGGAAGCAAAGGTTGTTGTAAATGGAACATACTCCGATTTGACTAATGTGGTAAGTGGGGATCATCAGGGTTCAGTATTAGGTCACTCCTTTTTAACATATTTATTAATGACTTCGAGGTAGGATTGGAGTGTGTTGTCTCCATTTTCGCTGATAAAACGAAGTTGTGCAAGGTAATTAAATCAGATGATGGTGTGCTTTCCCTCCAAAGGGATTTACATAAAATTGAGGAATGGACATCTAAATGGCAGATGAGATTTAATATGAATAAATGTAAAGTTATGCATCTGGGAAGGAAAAATAGTCATGCAATTTATAATCTTAATGGAGCAAATCTAGGTGTATCAGATATTGAAAGTGATTTGTGAGTGCTTGTGGACAACCACCTAGGTAACAGTGCTCAAAGCAAAGCAGCAGCTGCAAAGGCAAATAAAATATTAGTATGTATTAAGAAAGGTATAGAAGCAAGGGAAGAAATATAATTCTGCCACTATACAAATCTCTAGTACGCCCTCATTTGGAATATGAAGTACAATTTTTGCCACCACTTCATAAAAAGGACATTTTAGAGCTGGAAAAGGTACAGAGGAGGGCAACAAAACTAATAAGGGGAATGGAGGGGCTAAGTTATGAAGAAAGACTAACCAAATTAAACTTATTTTCTCCAGAAAAAAGGCATCTAAGAGGACATATGATTACCTTATATAAATACATGCAGGGTCAGTATAAAGATTTGTCAATGGAGCTTTTTGTGCCAAGAGGTTTTCAACTGACAAGAGGACATCCCTTGAGGTTAAAATTTAAAAGATTCCACCTTAAAGAAAGAAAAGGGTTCTTCACAGTAAGGGTGGTTAATATGTGGAATTCTCTACCAGAGGTGGTGGTGACAGCGGATTCGATAGATAACTTTGAAAAGGGACTGGATTTATTTCTAATTAAAAAGGGAATTCAGGGTTATCATGGATAATTAGAGAGACAGTATTGATCCAGGGAGAAATCCGATCGCCAGTATCTGGGGTCAGGCAGGAACTAATTTTTCTTTTTTCCCTTTTTTCCCCCAGTCTCGCTTGGGTTTGCCTTCCTCTGGATTAATTAATAATTAAAAATACAATTTGAAAACAATTAAATAAATACATAAATAAGTCATTGATTAATAATTAATCCGCATATTGCCGATCAGAGGAAATCTTAAAAGGATGAACTTGATGGACTGAAAGTCTTTTTTCAACCTTAAATACTATGTAACTATGTAACTATGTAACATTAACCACATAAGGGCCATGAAGGTCCTCAAGGTGCCTCCTGACACTAAGTACAAACACTACACTGCCCTAAACCCCCCAACAAACCCCCCAGCCTTCTCCTCTTCTGACCTGGCCGGGCCCTTCAAGAGTCTGCACTCTAAAAAAAACAAAGCAAAAAAACACTAACAGAGCTCAGCACTCTGGGACCTCCCTGACGCTAATGAGGCCCCTAGAGCCTTTTCCGCAAGAAAATTGGCAATGGCACCTTCTGATTGGCTGAAAGCACTGTCAATCAAATTTCAGCCAATCAGAATGGCCAAATGCACCTGTCAATCTTTTTTAAACTTTCAGAAGGCTCTATTGCCTTCAGCCAATCACAATGGGATACACCTCCACGGGGTGATTGGCTGGAGGCATCTGCGCCTTTTGTTTGGCTGTAGTCTAATTACAGTGAGAACAGCCAATCAGAAGGTGCAGATGTCTTCAGCCAATCACCCAGTGGGGGTGTATCCCATTGTGATTGGCTGAAGGCAATAGAAACTTCTGATTGGCTGATGCACCAGTCAGTCTTTTTTAAACCAATCAGAATGGGATCTGGGGGTGTATCCCATTCTGATTGGCTCACACCTTGGCGCCATCTGATTAGCTGAAATTTTATTGACAGCGTTTTTAGGCAATCAGAAGGCGCCATTGCCAATTTTGTTGCAGAAACGGCTCTTGGGGCATTATTAGCGTCCGTTAGTTTTTTTTTTTTTTCAGAGAGCAGATCCTTGAAGGGCTCAGCCGAGGCAGATGAGGAGAAGGCCGGGGACATCGTGCTGACGTAAGTTGAATGTATATTATGTTTATTGTATTTTATTTTGTGTGTATATGTTGTAGTAATCTAATGTTTATTTTTAACAGGGGCTGCGCCGGAGAAGAAAATAAGGACGGGGAAATGCTGGAAAGGTGAGTTCAATATATAGAATATTTAGAATGTTTATTTTTACTATGTAGTGTGCTGTACTAATTTATTTATTTTTTTCCTAGGGGGGGGCGATCTGAAGGGACATCTGCAAAGGTAAGTGGTCTTAATTATTCTATTTAAGGTTAGATTTAGTGTTTGTGTATACAGATAGGATTTATTGTATGTTAGATAGTGGGTATGTCTGTTAGATAGGGGGTATGCAAGTAAAGATAGGGGGGTATGTGTACATTTTATATAGGGGTTATGTATTTTAGATAGGGGGTATGTATGTATTTTAGATAGGGGTATTGTATTTTAATTGTATTGTAATGTATATATTTGTTATGTATTTCCTTTTCAGGTGTGTATTTTTTTTTCTGTAGTGGGGGGGTTGTAATGTAGCTTTTTTATTTTTTGTAATATATTTTTTTTATTTTCTGTAATGTAGCTTTTTAATTTTCTGTAATTATTGGGGTGGGGTTTATGGCACTTATGTTATATTGTTAGGGTTCTAACTGCCCCATGAGGGTATTTATATACTCTTATGGGACTGATGGGGATAAATAGAGGCTTATGAGGGTCATATGAGACAGGGTTAAATAGGCTTAGATGGGGTTAAATAGGTCCAGTTAGGGTTAAATAGCCCCAGTTGGGTTGGGATAATGGGGTATAGTTAGGGTTAATAGTGTAGTGCTTACACTTTGTGTTATGAGGGTCCTGGATGACCCTCATGGGACTTATAGTGCTATTACATGGGTTAATTAGTGTCCTATAGGGGTCTATATAGACCCCTATTGGACTGATGTGGTTAGTTAATGGATTATGGGGGTCTGTATTGACCCCCATGAGTGACCGGCTTAATTAAGGAATTTTGGGGGTCTGTATTGACCCTCATGAGTGACAGGCTTAATTAAGGAATTATGGGGGTCGGTATTGACCCCCACGAGTGACAGGCTTAATTAAGAGTTTATGTGGGTCTGTATTGACCCCCATGAGTGACAGGGTTAATTAAGTTTTTATGGGGTCTGTATTGACCCCCATGAGTGACAGGCTTAATTAAGGGATTATGGGGGTCTGTATTGACCCCCATGAGTGACAGGGTTATTTAGGGGCTCATAGGGCTCTGTATAGAGTTCCATGAGTGAGAGGGTTAATTTTTATTTAGGGCAGTCCCTTTAAGGATGTTTACAGTCCTTGAAGGACCCGCAAGGCGGGAAATTCTAATTTTGATTGCAGCGGGGGTCCCCGATCGCACCCCCACTGCGAGGGTTAATGTGGGGTTAATGTGTGGACCCTCCGGAGGGACCCCCAGCATTGGGGGGTTAATTTTAGATGCCGGTGGGGGTACTTACAGTACCCCTGCTGCCGGCCTCAAGTGTTTGTGTGCCGCAGGCCCTTTAAGGAGCCGCGGCAGGGAGTTTAGAGCTTTTAAATGCAGTAGGGGACACGATTGTGACCCCCACTGCAAGGGTATATGTTGGGATATTGCAGGGGTCCCCTATGGGGACCCCCAGCATGGGCTTAATGTGGTCACACTTCATGGGTCAGATCGGACCCCTGCTGCAAGGGGTTAATGTGGGGTCCCAAGCTTATCTCTGAACTCTTAATGTGGGGGTTTGGGCAAGTTGTACGTGGCTGGCAGTGTTTATTGCGATCCTGGGTCGTGGAGCCTCGTTTTCATTTTTTTTGCCGCCATTTTTTTCTTGCTTAGGCGATTTTCGAGTGCTGGAACTGGGGAAATTGGGGTTAAATTCACATGCACCCTCCAGACGTCCTGGCTGTCCCCCCATGCTGTGCGTGAGTGTTCTTTTATTATTATTATTATTGTGTTTTTGTGGGGGGTTTTGGGTTTGCGCGGATACATGTTTGTTTTACGACCTTGTGTTGAGTCCCACGGGTAGTTATTTTGGGGCGCAGGCAATGAGGGAGAGGAGGAGGGAAAGGGAAGCACAGGGGAAGGACAGGAGGAGGGGAAGGAGAGGAGGAGGGGAAGAGAGACACAGGGGAAGGAGAGGAGGAGGGGAAGAGAGACACAGGGGAAGGAGAGGAGGAGGGGAAAAGAGACACAATGGAAGGAGAGGAGGAGGTGAAGAGGTTGTGCGAGGTCGTAGGGATGAGCGCCTAAGGCGCTCATCTCCACCAGCGCAAGGAGCGCCTTTGCGCAATTGCGGCAGGCTCACTATGCGGGCCCGCAATCTTTAGCAACAACCCGTATTGCTGACAAATGTATATGTGATATACTGGTGATACACAGAAAGGCCGACCGGTTCTATTAGAAGTCTGTTTCTTTTTCTGCTGATAAACATATGAGTCTTGTGGTTCTGATCTGCCATCAAATATTTGCTTCTAAATGCTTAAGAATTAGGATATGCTATGCTAATAGTGCAAGGGTAACCAAGTTTCTCAATGTGGTGTACAGAATCATATGAATCCTATATGTGATTAAACTATTGATATATGTAAAGTAAAATATAAGCATGAAAATCTTAAAAAATAATTAAATTGTGATACTTCCCTTTTAAATTGACCCTGTGCGTTTGGATACTTTAGGCCGCACAGGTTTTAGAAATGCCACCTCATCCCATCTCATTAAATTTCCTGCATTAATTACTTCTATATCAAACTTTTCCTGTACACCACTAACCTACTTCATGTAATATTAAAAAAGCATGTTGTCAGTATCAACATGCTTTGCCCCTCGCTCTATCTCCACTCATGCTCATAAGTCATACTCCACTTCTCACAAAAACTCATATCAATTTACCAATATCATATCCAAATTTACGTGAATAGCATTTTTATAATCTATGATATCTTTAGCAATTCTTACCTCTCCTCAGAGTGCTACTCCAGATCACTTATAGTGTCACTTCTGGCACTAATGCCATACCCCTGCTCTATTGGATTCTGCACATAATTTAATTAGTAAAGTTCAGGGTATGAAAGAGTTAAATTGTAGCAGTATAAATTATGTTTTTCAGCATTATGACTTTGTACATCAAGGTTCCCCCACAAATAGCAAATTCCGTCACATTGCATTAATTTGCAGAATATTTTCCATTAACGTAATAAGTTCTTTCGCAAATTAACACAAAATAACTGCAATATTTAGCCACAATCTTTTTAGCTAGAACTCTTTTTTTTAATTATGTAAAAATATGCTTATTGTTAACATTTCTTATTTCTTTAATTTTTCACTTAATAAATTGACTCATAAGTCTCCATTACATTTTGTTCCAAATAATTTCACAGCAATAAGCCTAATTTTAATGTGCTCATAATGATTCTTTATTTTGTAGCTTGTTCAACCTAATGGATTTCCATAGGGTGAAATGCAAACAATGTAAAGTGTATGCTATTTCAACAGGAAACTTGTTTTCCTTGCCAAAGTACATTGTAACATTGCTCTCTGAGCATCCTGTAAATCAGGAAAAGCTTTTAATTATAACAAAAGAAATTAGTTGCACATTTAGGCAGACTAATAAAACTTAATAAATAGTGGTGAGTTTAGTGGTGTGGGCAATTTAAAGATGTGATATAAATTCCTATAAATATTTTGTTAATGCAAGTACTGGCCATTATTTATATGTCTGGCACTATATGAAAGTATGGTTTCTGTTTTCTCTTTATTATTATTATTATTATTATTATTATTATTATTACTCTTTATGAATAGTAACATTTTCTGCAAAGCTATTTACAAGGATTACTGTAAAGGGCCACATAAAAAATATAAACATTGCTATAAGACAATTAAATATCTTGTTATAGAAGACATTAAGGTCCCTGCCCAGTATGTGTGTGCTTACAGATCAAATAATATTACAAGTAATGGTTGAGACAAGATGTGAGGAAATCATATATAAAGGGTTAATGGTTACATCAAGGGCACTGATGTACCTTCTAAGGTAGGAGGTCAGTTGCTCCCTCTGTCACCTTCTCTCTTTGTCTATTTATATATCTGTAACAATTTTTTACATTGACCTACATGACAATGTTTGTAATATGAAGAAAGTGAAGATAAAAATAAAATAAAAATAAAGATTTGTATTGATGTTCATTTGTTTTCATAATATATAGTGGACACCATAGATAATTCTGCTAATTTATAGGTTATCTCCTACATATTTCAAATAAAAGAAATCTCAGTGCATGTCTGTGCTGGAATATCCTTCAAATGCACTGTCAACTATAAAGGCCCACCATATAAACCAATACTCTGCACCTTTGTGCAGATTGTATCATTGCAGTGCGAATTGGATGCGCTATGTTTCACAGAATGCCTCACTGATGTAGTAATATTGAATGGCTTATTCTAAGGCAACAGAAATGTGGACTGAGATGGACAAAGCTTCTGCTTCATATAAAAAAAATGCCAGTGTCAGAGCAATTTTCTAATGTTCCAGGAGTATACTTTATAGTTTTATTTCCTGGTTCAGACTTTAATTTGTAATCCTAATCCCTTTTTTTCTAATGTCCTCCTCCATCAACCCTTCACTAGTTAACCCTGATTGTCTACTGCATCAACTTTCTGCCCATGAGTCTGATTACTCTGAATAGTATCATGTCATGCAATTAGGATATGACAAAAGTATGCACTTTATTGCAGAACAATGTTTATAACAAAAGTAAATCAAGAGACATGAGAACAATCTATATTTAAATATATTGCAATATAAAATCAGTGAGAATTATATAAAATTGTACCAAACTTGGATAACAATCAAATATATATTTCACAGAATATATTTGGTATTAGCATTCAGTGATGTGGCATATTCATAAATGAGCAATCAATGTACTTTGTAAAAATAGCAAATAGCAAAATCTGGAATAAAAAACAACATAGCAAACAGAAAATAAAATATACTAGAGTAATATAAAGCCACTTAGCCTACAATATACAAAGACAATAGTATAGAATGTGACAATCTAAATAAATGTTGTATATATAGGTAGTAGATTATCTAAAAATGGATTTTATAAAAAAAAATGTATACATTTAATTTATCAAGACAATCAGTCTGTTTTGGATAAAAAAAAGCTACAAGGAGAATCTATGGATTGGTAACCATATTATGATTCCAATACATCTTTAAAGTTGTACCCCCTTTATAAAATGCTACAAAACAATTGTATATATTATATTACAAAATACAATAAAAAGAACAGCTATACTTTACCAATTATAAGATTAGAAAATAGGCCTCTGTCTGAGCAGGACCCCTTCTTAGGTTGGTTAGAAGTGTACATTGTGGTCTTCTTTTAAGAAAATAATTAAACAAAATAGATATAGTGAGTAGCCATAGAAAAGAGAAAATTAACTTTTTTCATAAGAGTGCTCTTTTACAGTCCTTTGTCTAAACAGATATAGTATTTCTTATCTTTTCATACTCTCACATTTTAGTCACATGGTTTATTTTAACAAATGGTAATAACATTAAGTCATGTTTCTAAACAAATAAATAATTAAAATATATCAATATAAAAATGGTGTATACATGTTTTACTTCCACTAGAGTGCAGAATTTTTCCATGGTACAATAATAAAATAAGACGTAATATTCTTTTGACCGTTTTAGACATACATTTGTCCAATTAATTTTAATGCCAGATCCTACCATCAATTCTTATCTGCACCTGTTCATTAGCTTATACAATCATGAATGGATAAGGGAGTGCCTTGGATACATGTGTTATCTTTCTGAAACAGTTCTATATTCAATGTTCAAGGTGAAACGTGGTTGAAGATAATTGGCAAATGATCCCATTTCCTGTTTGAGAGAACATATAACAAACTCAGGAATGACTGTGTAAAACAGAATAATGTCTAAAACCTTCATGTAAAGAATGGCCAAATAGTATGAATAATCCAAACAAATAATCCAACAGTATATATGATCTTTTGCATTTAACAATCTGTTCTGAATTTGGATAGATTCATGACTTTCCATGTGCCTATCAGATGTGGACCATGAATCCGTAGTTTTTGGACTCTACTCACTGCCTCAGGCTTTTGGTCCATCCCTTTTTGTTCAACCTACACAAAGATTCTCTGGTACATGGATTTTCAGATTTTCTATCATTAATTTAAAATGATTCCCTTTAGGATTTACTTACAAAATATATTTTTGATTTTTGTTTTTTGAAAAAAAAAACTCTTGTTTATACATCATATTCAGGAAAAATGTATAGTGCATTTCAGTTAATGAACAATACACTCTCAGTGTAAATAGATCTTGGAACTCACGGATATTTTATACTTATACTTATAAGACAAAGAGTGGATATACAGTATAATAACTCAATAATTTTCCCCAGTTTTACCAAATACAAAATCTCTGCATACATTTACATACTCCTATTTTTACATGAGGTTTTATGAAGATAATGGGATTATTGTTCAGAGCCCTATGATGCTGTTTTAGAAGTCAGTGTGGACCCTTTCTGGTACTACCTTTAATTGTTCTAGTTTATTTCTCTCTCAGTCTCTCAACACTCTATCTTTATTCTTCTACCTTTTTATTTCCTTGCATTCTCTTTGAACACTGACTACCCTAATGTTCCTTCTCTCTGCAAATATTTTAAAAATTCTACTTTTTTTCCATCTCTTAGAGTTTGGAGACTTATATAAAACAAGAATACACTATTTTATATGGTTAAAAAAATCATAAATAACTTTAATTAGAATCCAATACATTACAGGGTTATTTTATTTTTTTAAACCACACAAACAGAAAGAGTAGTACATTTTATTTCAATAATATAGAAACAAAGCTGTAGTCAAATTAATTCTGAACTGCAACTGCTCTTTTTTTAGCACTCCATCCCTTATTATTTCCTAACTAGAAACAGAAATAGATGTTACTCTGTTGCTGCTAAAGAATAAATACCCATGCAAAGTAAAAGGATTGACACTATAGGACCAATGCTTAGTACATCAAAGCTCTTTTTTATTATCTAAAAAAAAGTATTTGTGCATGTTGAGCGCCAGGGGAAACTGTGTTGTATCTGTCTTTAAATAGTTTAATGTTAAATTGCACACTTTTTATTTATTTCTCATTAAATTCCCTCAAATTGTCGGAGTGTATTATTTGCAACCCCTTTCTGGATCACTACCTTGTTGCGTTGAAGGTGCTTGGGTACTTCAATAATGCTGTGAAGGGTCACCCAAGATAGGCAGGTCATAGCAGAGAGATCAGACAAATTACTGTCTACGAGAGAAGGAATAGGCAACACACTCCAGTATCGTTGCCAAGAAATCCTTATGGATAGGCACAACCAAACATAAGCGCTTTGGGTGCTGAGTCCATAAGGTCACGGAGAGTTGGACACGATTGAACGCCTAAACCAAAACAATTATTTGCAACACTTTTTTCATATGTCTATTAGTTAGCTGTTGAAGGGAACACTTTATATGGTGTATATATTTTTTTATTTATATTATAGATGCAGTTTATTGCATTATTGACAATTTGCTTTGTTCCAAAATCAAGCACATCCTCAAATTATGAACAACAAGAGTGAGACAGAGACCAGACTGACTCTTTGTAAATGCCCATTAGTTTCTGTAGCAAGCAAGGGAGAATGGCATATTGAGTCTGAACAAGGAACATTTTGCCCTAGTTTTTGCCCTAGCAAAAAGACAATTACAATGCAACTGAGAACTCAATTTGCTGTCAGGTCGACTCATAATGCCAATATATATTTTAATATATACAAAGCTTAAGACGCCTTTCATGGATTTGTTACCCAGATGTCTTTTGGTGTTTGGCTTTTTCATTTTAAATGGCTGTATACTTAAACTATATTGTCAGTTACGCATCAGCATTTTATTCACTCCATAGTATTTCACTTGAGTATAGGAGTCATGGTTGTATGTAGGGATATGGAAGGTTTCCGGATTTTTTATGAATATAATATACTTATCTCTCTCATTTTGTGTATTCTATATTATTAAGAAGCACTTAAGAGCTCTGTTTTTCTGCCTAAAATTTTACAAATAGTTCATAATTAGTTTCTCCCGCTGCAGCTCATGAAGGCAGTGTTATTTTAAGTACATGGGTTGCATGGTTTCACAGTAACCAATCAGTGGTAACATTCTCCAACATGCTACTTGAGAAAGGTCACTGACAGCCTAATTTGAAACATTGCACTTCACTGTCTTTGTATTCACAAGCTGCAGAAGGTAGACCCCAACAGGTACAAGCTGAATGATTTTAGGCAGAAAAACAGAGCTTCTAAGCACTTCTCAATCAAATAAAGTACATAAAGTAAATAGATACACAGGTTTATTAAATTCGTAATTAAATTCAGAAAATTTGATAGTGAGCTTCAACAATTAGTCTCACTGAGGCTCCTTGTAATCTTCTATCTACTATTATCTAAACATTATACATTTTAATGCAAATAACCGGGTCTATTTCCTAAAATCATACACCACTAGATTCTCAATTTTTTATTTGTTTTTTAAACTGCAAGTTAACTTAGTATATTTTATCATATCAGGTATTTGAGATAATATTAATAATAAAATAAAACTTAAGTGATCCTATATTTTAGATTATATTATAAATTATGGATCTACACAATTTAGAATGAACATGGGAAATATATATTATACAATGGAATGCTAGTGGTGTGAAAGCCTCACCAGTTTAATATAAAACAAAATCAAAATTATTGTAATGGTGCTAGCTGCAGAAATCAGGAGATAAGCACTGATAAAGTTCTCACCTGATGGGCTTTGCACATTAATCCATGACGAACAAATCAACACATTTCTCTACAGTACATTTATTAAATATGCAATAATGAAGCATATCTGTACAACACAAGGTTATTAGAATAATTTACAACAGATCATTTAAATATTTAATCTGTATTTTGAGATATGCAAGTCAGCCAGGCCTAATCAGCCTCTCAGCAAAACTCTCCCTAAGGTCAGTGAGGTTTCTAATACTTTCTGAACAACTGAAAATTACAAGACGCAACATTTCTAAACTTTGCAAATTCAGCAACATCGCACTGAAAAGAAGTAAAATTGTTGAGATATATGTTACCAGAACAAAAGCTATTCTAACAATGGGCATGTTCAATCCATTTTGCAATATGAGACACACTATTTGAATATACAGTAGAAGAATTTATATATTTCCAAATAAGAGTTCTATAAAATGCTGAATTCACTTGCTTTTACAGTTCTATGACAATACTCTAGTTTTCTACAGGCACAGTAGTGTATGACTTCTTGGGGCTAAACAGCTGTAAACTAGAAATGTTGATAAAGGTCACTTAACTGAACCACCAAAAATATGTGTCATCAAAGGGATTTAGCTCTTAGCAGAGGATATCACAAATGCTTGTTAATAACTAATAGCCTGAGAACTAGTTTTATGAATTTCAGGATTATGGAAGTTTATATCGAGATATTATATTTAAAGCTTAGGATAAAACAAAAAAAGCAAAATTATAAACAAAAAAGGGGTAGATGGGAAAAGATTATCAATAAATAATATGGAGTCTAGCTGGATAAACTGGAATCATGGGTCTTATACTGTAGAATTTCTTTTCATTGTGGTATAGGGTGGCCATGTACCTTTCCATAGAGAAAAATGTAATTTGTCTCTGATATCAAAGGAACTTGTGGATTTGTATGTGCTGATGAGACAGAACATCTAGCACTTATTATTATTTCTTATATAAAGCAGATATCCACCTTTTATTATTATTATTACTATTATTATTATTATCCGTTATTTGTAATGCTTCAACATATTTCGTAGTGCTGTACAAGGGTTGAGCAAAAGAAAAACACAATATCAACACATGGCAAAAATGAACGGCCCCGTCTTTGAGCTTAATATCTTGGGTACTTGCTTCTTTTCCCCAAAGCACCTTCCAAGATTGAAAACTTGCAGACTTACAATCTAATGGGAATAGAATAGGCAAAAACATGAACAGGAGTAGAAAGTATGGATTTGAAGAGGCCAGAAAGAGAGTGACAGAGTGAAGTTACAAGGAGCAAGGAAGGATGAAATGTGTCAAGAGAGTCAAGAATTAATTATCATGACTGTAGCATCTGTGGGAAATACAGGTGATAGTGCAGGATCCCGAACTATAAAAGAACAATAATTAAAGGTGGGTGCAGATGGAAATGGGTGTGTTGAGTGAGAGATGTTGCTGTGTCCAAGATCTGAAAAATAAATAAAGTTTTTAAGGAAGGTAAAATGTTTTCAAATAGAGAGAGGGTGGGGGGGGGGGGTGTTAGTAGGTGGGATGGGGTGGGAGAGGGGGAAGTGCATGGGAAAACACCCAGATCTAGAGCCTAAATGTATATAATATTAATATTTTCTTACATTAACAGAATTTGCGTCACTTGAATTTCTAAACTAATAAATGGTGAATTTTAAAGTCAGATATGTGACAATACAGAAAAATCTTGAGAAATATGATTATACATAAAAACAACCATTGTAACTAGAATGCTAGATTATTAAGGTTCTGCTTATTACATTAAGATGATGAATCATTTATTTTATCTAAAATATAAAAAAATGACAAAATTAAGGGCATGTATCAGCTAGGGTAATTATCTGTTTAATTATATTTCTTAATTAACTTTGTTAATTTTTTGTCATAAAAAGTTCCATAATATAAAAGTTGCAACATTTTTTTTATTGTTGGATTTCCTGATATTAATTTATTTGATTAAAAACTGCAGCTTTAGTTCATCAATTACATTTCTTTTAAAGAAAGAAAAATATCTTTGGTATACAGGAAAAACAGAGAGATTACAAGAATATTTCATTCAAAATTCATTTATTTCTTACTATTACTCATGTATTTGTAGGCTTATAAAAAGATATTATATCAAAGGCAATATATTACATTCCCTTTAGAAGGGTTTTATGTCTAAATCGTAATTCTATAAATAAAAGTAATGTTCTTCTTTAAGAGTGATAGAGTTTCAACTCTAAAACCACAGGATTCTGCATGTGTATTTACAGACATAAAGAAAATATGAATACAAAGCAAATATAATTCACTTGTTCTTATGTGGATTAAATGTTCAATGGCTGCAATAATTATTCCCTGTGTTAAAAAGAAAAATCAAGGGCCATAACTTCACTCTTGTTCAACAAATTAATTTAATGTTCAAAGAAGTCTATGCATTTGTCCACCAGAGTTTGAAGACTAGACAAATCAGAAACTGTAATATTCCTTTTTATCAAAAGCAAAGAAGTGTGCAAGACCTCATTATAAAATATTATCTTAAATGAGTTGAGAATCAAAGGAGCTATTATGAACCCAACTTTTTTTGTTTAAACTTTTTATTAAACTTAATGACATCAAAAGTGTAACACATACAATCTATAAAATTAAAAGCAGATCAATGCACATATAAAATACATTTAAATTAAAAATCTTAATAAATTAGGCTTGTTCAACAGACTAAATAAATTAACATATGACAATTCAACTTTTGAGAACCTACTGATATATTAATAAAACATCCATTTAAATATATGTAACTTGTTTAATTTTTTTATTGAAAGAAGACATTGATACATTTACATGTAATAATCATAAATAGGAAGGATGCAATAAGGGGGATGTACTAAGCACTTTTTCTCCTGAGAGGTGAGAAGATCTATAATACAATGAGAAGGACTGTTTTTCTCCCTAGGAAACACTGCATAGTAAATCAAGATATAACATGAGATGCACTTGCAATGCTTAAAAATTCCCGTCCATCAGCACAGACATTTATTTAGACTCCGCATTTAATTTCACTGTGAAATTAGTCTATTTAGTAAATGGTGTTAAACAGGTATACTATTAATTGTGTTTTTAAGCTTTATTTTTGTAGGGAGAAGTGAAAGAAGGAAGACAAGGTAGGAAATAAAAGATGGTGCAAGTAATAAAGTATAGAACATATAGACACTAAGGGCCCTACTAAATTGTCAAAATCGCAATTACTGAAGCCTGTAATGTAGCCCGCAAAAGTTACTGCTGTTTAATTGGCCTCTTCTAGCTACCAACAATCGATTTGCGGGTTACAGGATGTAAATTCCTGTGGTTGTCAAAATCGTAACGCCAACCCATCTAAGCCTTTGATCTTTAAAGCCTGCAAATGTTACAACTGCTAAAATTGCAAATTGCTATTGAATTTCAACAATTTCCCAAGCCCACAATTGCCTTAAAACCCGTAAATGGCAAATGTAGCAAAAAATTCTATGAGTACTGGAGAGGACTAGCAAGGAGGTTAAAAACCTGTTGTTAACACTATAAAAGCAAATAAATACACAATACTGGACTTTAAAATACAGGGAAAGTGATGAAAGACATTAGAATTATTTTCCATGTCATATCAATCTCTGGACTCAAGGAGTTAATACATATCAGGCCACCAACATGGACTATAACAGTTTCTTCATTCATTTTTATTGATTTTAAATCGCTGGATTGCGAGCCAGATAGCATATCGGACGTCTGAACACTAATTGATTGACGTTTGCACGCTATGTTTTACTGACGTCATGATGATGGTCTCATTTACTATTGGCTGTTTCTAAATCGTTACTTACGTGCTTGCTTAATTGATCATGATCATGCCCTGAAATGCTGAAACAGGGAAGACTGCAGACCTTAGTAACTGTGATCATTTATTTTCTCTTGTGTGAGTCCAAAAATGGAAACACACAGCCCATAGCAAATTATAGTTGAATTTGCGGAACAATGAAAAGTTTTGGGACGATCCTGAAAATATAGGACTAAACAAATACTTTTTTGGCTATGTCTTACAGTTGTGAACAGTAAAGTAGGAGCCAAAAGCTTTACAAGGTATACAGCCCGGCACCCATCGATTATCTCACTTATATTTATTATTTAAAAACAAGACAAAATTGATAAGGAAATAATGCTTAACATGTGTCTAGCAACAGTCTGCTCCTTATTGACATTGGTGATTAGGGGGTATTTTATGTGCAGTCTTTTTTACTATGCCTACAGGGAGTAGTAGGAAGGATTAGGTTTGTGCAGAATGGCTGTATAAAGCATAAGAAGAAGAAAAATGTCTCCCATTTGATCCAGTATGCCCTATTACATTACCCTTCTTAATTATAAATCACATATTATAATTGTCTAACTACGATTCGTTGTCACGCTGCGTTGCGTAGTGCGTACGACTTAGCGATGAGCGGCGTAGCACTTTGGCAATGAGCGCGCAGCGAGGCAATACCGTTAATTCGTAGCACTTTGGCAATGAGCGCCGCAGGGCGAGCCTCACATAGCGAGACGAGCCGTTAAACCGTAGCACTTAGAAAAAAAAATACGACATGAAAAAAATTACAAGCTAAGCGGCGGAACCAAAACACAAAAAAAAACACTAAATACACACTAAAAAATAAAATAAAGGTCACTTACAGCATGGGGAACCAGGCAGGACGTCTGGAAGTGAGTTGGAACTCACATTTACAGCGATTTATCCGAGTTACAAAGATCGAAAATCGGCTAAGCGAGAAAAAAATGGCCGCCGAAAAAAATGAAAACGAGGCTATACAACTACGAACTGCGTAAAACACAGCCACAGACGTATGTGTTTGAAGAACAACGAGATAAAGGATGCGGATTAACCGCGCAATGAGTAAAAAGACAGTAGCAAGTACATTTTACGAAAACCAATTACAGATTTACGCATTAACACAGATTTAACGCCTTTGTCTCGCGCAACATCGAATTTCCCGCAAAAAACAACGCATTTGATCAAATATAAGTTGCAAGTTTCAAAAAAAAAAAAAAAAAAAAAAATTTTTTTTTATTTATTTTAAGAAAAAAGAAAAAGGGACAAAAGTAGCGTCATGTTGTGTGGCAAACAAATTTCACAACATTTAATTTTTATTGACCGTCATTTGAACGTTTTACCATATTTACTGTTAAACCGTAGTACTTTAGCGGGCTTAGCGATGAGCGCCGCAGGCGGTCATCGCCCGGCGAGCCTCGCGCAGCGAGGCGAGCCGTTAAATCGTAGTACTTTGGCAATGAGCGCAGCAAAAAAAATGCCGGACGAACAAAACGAAAACGAGGCTACAGCACTATAACCACGTAAAACACGTACCGATAATCCGCTAAGACGCATACCACACATTATCTGCCATTTTAGGATAATGCGGAAGTACACAGCTACGTTAACGGTTTCGGATTGCGCACGCACACTATTACACTGCACACGTTCATCACGCTTACACAGCACCTCCACACCACTAATGCTGCAGCAACATCAACACAGATTGCCAGCTCTTCAACACAATGAATAAAAATACGTAAATTCATTTATTAATTTGAATTCTATATTTCAGTAGTACACAGAAAACAACATTAGCTACCTTACAATTCCATATGTATATTAATAACTAAACAACTTTTAAAACATACACATTTGATTGCCGTCATTTTGACGGGCAATACGCTAGTAAACAATATAATAGCGTAGAATCAAATATTTAGAATTTATTAGCAAGTATAACACTATTAAAAAATTACTAATAAAATACAAATGGTTGCCCTTGCAGCCAATAACACCCTCACATATAAATTACATCAATGTATAAAGTCTATGGGCAAAGTATTGCTGGTGGTAATCTCCAAACCACTTAGGAAATAAAGTGCTTATGTGCAATATTATATACCTATATACAACCTCATAAGAGTGGCCTAGGAGGAGCCCACCACTTACTCCCTAAGTGTGCATAGAGGTGAAGACTAATCTAACCCTTCAAAAAAACTCACCCTACTATAAAAGGAAAACCCTGTTAGGATGTGGCAGAAAGGGGATTATCAATTATCCCCCTATCTTAATGTGAAATAGACCTGTACTATACTATACAATACTCATTCCCTAAGTGGGATGTACAGTATATACCACTTGTTATACCTAAACACCAATATATATTGCAAAATTGTTTAAATAGCTAGAATATCAGACAATATCTGTATCCACAAGATATAATATATATAATGTTAATCCCAAATCTGATTACTTAGCTTTGTATATATCATACTGAGGATGTTAAAACATTAAGTGAGTCCAATCCGTCATCACTCTAGTGAAGTTGCTCCTCCAGTGTGCATCTTGTCTCCATCTCCTATACACATAGTGCAGATCCAATCCCTCATGCAGTACTTCCAGGTTGACGCAATGACATCACTTCCAGGGCATCAAGGGCAACGTAGACGACGCATGGGTTTCGCCATGTTATCTTTCAAGCCCACAAATGCTAAAATCACTAAAATCGCAAATCGCTATTAAATTGCTACAATTCCCCAAAGCCGTACTTGCGTTCAAACCCGTAAAATGCAAATGTAGCCAAAAATATTATGGGCTCCAAATAGGACCCACAAAGGGTTTACAGAGAAGTTCTTAACACTGTAAAAGACAATACAAACACACTACTGGACTTCAAAACATGGGAAAAGTAATGAAAGGCATTAGAATTTGTTGCACAACAATCCCCAAATAAAAATAAGACTTACATTTTTTTTTTATTTCATCATATGTTGGAATGGTCATGCATATGCCAAAAGTGTTGCTGCAAGATGCTGAAAGCAATTAAAGACACACTACATGAATAAATTGCAACACGAAAACATGAAAATGCCTGGCATATTGTCCTATTCTCACTCACAGAGGCTCTCATGTGGACCCTAAAATATAAAGATATTTGCATATAAATCTCCCTCATCACCTCTAGATTGGGAAAAGAAAAAGTGGCCAAATTACCCCACCACATGACATATATCAAGTATCAGGGAAACGTACCCCACATTAATCTACTCCAACACATCAGGAAGGCCTGCAAACACACATGGAGGCTGTTCAGAGGCACATGGAGCAACAGCCAACTCATCTCCATCAGGGACAAAGAGGAGTGAGGGAAAGAGAGGGAGGGGAGAGATAGAAAGAAAGAGGGAAGGAGAGAGTTAGAGAGAGGGAGGGAGAAATAGAACAATATACAATTAGACATATTTTCTTACTTCATTTATGAAGGGATTAATATTGTAAGGCTGGCAATGCTGTTTGACACACAATGTGTGGCTTTTGGTCCTCTGAGCACCTTTGGCACTCATTGCAAGCCTCTCTCCCTATGTACTTCAAGCTTCCTGCTTTGCACTGATCACCTTTGGCACTCATTGCAAGCCACATGCTGAGCGCCTTTGGCGCTCATCGCAAGCCTCTCCCACTGACGGTGCTTATCGTGGGTCCTACGATGAGCGCCTTTGGCTCTCAATCTCATGGCTCGCAATGAGCTCCTTCCGTGCTCATTGCAAGCCTTTCCTCTCGCCGACTGTAAGGGCCACTCATTGCAGGATTCGTTAACCTGCAAGTTTAGTGCTTGGAAATGCCATGTGTCTCTTTGCAGCATCTCCCCTCTGTTCCTTCCCTGTGTCTTTCTCCTCTGTGTGTGTGCTGAATGTTTGTGTGGCGCGCAGTGACTGCAGTTGGTTTTATTTTCAAAGTCCCGCATGCCTGGTTGTTCGTGTAAGTGTTACTGTCTTCAATGTTGTGTATTTTATAAGTTTTTCGACCCTGGCATTGCTGAGGCTTGTTTTCATCCTGTTTTTAAAATGTTGCTTTTTTCGTCCTCCATTTTGTTCCTCGCTTAGGCGATTTTCGAGTGACCAAAAACGCCAAATATGGGTGTAATTCTCTTGCAACCTCACTCCCAGGCTTCCTGTGTGTCCCCACCCACCCTGAATGGATATTGGGCGTGTGGAACGCATCTTTATTATCTCTCCCTGCCAATCATTTTCCGGGAGCCCGTTTTCTATTGGCTCTCAGGCCTGTGTCGCACCATGTAACCATCAGTATTGGATTGTAACTGCGGAATGCATCTATTCCAGCCCACTGTCAGCTTGCGGCGGAAATGGATTACGGGTTGGAGGCTTCTGGCCTTTTGTTATAGGCTTGAACAATTTAATCGCTCTGTAACTACTGAGAATTTCAAGGAGGGATATAAGTTAAGAAATATGGAGCCTAAGTTAAATAAACTGTAATATCACCATTTTTACTTTATGAACCTTACACTATATAGATCCTAACATATTATTATGACAAATGGTATCACATATATAGTTGTGAGCATATGAGCCGTTGCTCACGCTTGCGGGCTCGCGCAGCGAGGGGCCGCATTTGGGGAAGGTGGAGGCTCCAACATCGGCTGTGTTTGTCCGCAACCGCAAAAAAAAAAAAGACCTCGGAACCAACCTTAATGGAACAAACACCCACACGCACGAAAAATACGACCATAACGGTCGAACCGCGTGCACCTAAAAACAGTCAAAACACACCAAATACTCACAAAAAATGTTGGGTTGTAACAGGCCCATAATGGTCATAATATACCCTTATGGGACTGATAGGGTTTAATAGAGGCTTATGAGGGTCTGGATAGACCCCCATAAGTGACCGGGTTAAAATCGTGTAGTACTTACACTTTGGGTCATGACGGTCCTGGATGACCCTCATGGCACTTATAGTGTTATTACATGCGTTCATTACTGTAAAGGAGCAGGAACACGCAGTCCAAAATCTCCGCTGGTATACGATAAAATACCCACGAGGCACTACAGTTTCACCATCCCCGACCTCCCATATTGGACGACACACAATTTGGGAGTCAAATGAATACTGACTTTATTTTGTTATTGCAGAAATATATATACATCTCTTTGGCCACAGGCAATACACATGCCCATATTTGGCTACACACAATACACATAAAGAGAACAATAGGGGGATCACACCTCCCTGGCAACTTTGATACAATCAGACATTGATTCAATTACACTTCTTTGTTCTTATCAGAGAATGAAAACACTTTGGAAAATGCAAGGATCCTTTACAACTTT
This sequence comes from Discoglossus pictus, assembly GCA_027410445.1. Taxonomy (NCBI): domain Eukaryota; kingdom Metazoa; phylum Chordata; class Amphibia; order Anura; family Alytidae; genus Discoglossus; species Discoglossus pictus. The sequence continues at coordinate 180,161,490 of CM050170.1, read as the reverse complement.
CTTATCTCTTGAATCTCTGTAATAGGATTATCTATTAGCCTAGGTCTGCAAAAGTCTGGCTAATATTCTGCAGAGCATAAACCAGCATACATATTGTAGGATCATATTTTAACCAAGAATTAAATAATCATAAAACAGGGTAAAACAGGGATGGGTTCCGCTACACACCTCCCCCTTGACCATAAGCCGGCATACACGGTCTGATCCCAACGGATCGGCCTGGGGATGTCCGGACAAAAGTATTTGTTGGTCAATTCTCTAGTTTGACAACCCATCAGCATTACTGCAATTCACATTTACTCACATTTCCCATATCCCCAGATAGCTGGGATCTGAGCGCACAAAACCACAGAATAGCGCTCAGATCCTCTTCACACAGTTCAATTGCCATGTAGCTAAAGTCTTTCCCATAGTCTTTCATTATATGAATGGGCTTCATGGCACAGTTATCTGGGGTATCATGGTTCATACAGGGCAAGTACAGAATGACCCCCCTGTATGTAAAGGGCCAGAATGAGTGACTTACACTCTGGTATGGCCGAACACTGGTTCCAAAGGGCAATATGTACCAGGGCCATAGTCGCAGGGCAGGAGGCTGGCAAACAGTCCTCTCCAAGCCAAGGTGGCGAAGGGCACTTCGTCACACATCTCTCCTTTGGGGGGAAGTCTAACCAGGTACCTGGATATTTTGCTGTGGTGATGGGGCAACACGCTGAGGGGACTTGAGGGGCAGAGGCCAGCGACACTCTGCCCTGATGCCAGCACTTCTGCTGGTATAACCTGCAGGACATCCTGCTCTGTACAAGGGACAAAGGGAGGGCAGAGGCCGACTGCACTCTGCCCCGCTGTCAGCTCTTCTGCTGGGGTACTTGGGACATATTTCGGCTCAGTAGCCAGGGAAACGTGGGGGTCAGTGGGGGTTAACATTTCCTCTGTTAACCCTGGGGCCACATTAGAAGTTAGCTGGGGAGGGGAATTTGTACTTACCCCCTCCTCCGGTTGTCCCAGTGACGGTAGTTGGGGATCTGGACAAGCTGTGGGCGCAGAGACCACGGTCCCATCTGCGCCGTCTGGGAGATTGGTGTCTCCCCTGGTTAGGGTAAACTGTCGCTGGGGGGGAAGGACGACACCTTCTGCCCCCTGTGTTTCACACTGCCGCTGGGAGGGAAGGACGACACCTTTGGCCCCCTGGGGTACCCACTGCCGCTGTGGAGGAAGGTCGACACCTTCTGCTCCCTGAGGTACACACTGCCGCTGGGGGGGAAGGACGACACCTTCTGCCCCCTGGGGTTCACACTGCCGCTGAGGGGGAAGGACGACACCTTCTGCCCCCTGGGGTTCACACTGCCGCTGGGGGGAAAGGACGACACCTTCTGCCCCCTGGGGTTCACACTGCCGCTGGGGAGGAAGGACGACACCTTCTGCCCTCTGGGGTTCACACTGCCGCTGGGGGGGAAGGCCGACACCTTCAGCTCCCTGGGGTACACACTGCCGCTGGGAAGGAAGGAGGACACCTTCAGCTCCCTGGGGTACACACTGCCGCTGAGGGGGAAGGACGACACCTTCTGCCCCCTGGGGTACACACTGCCGCTGGGGGGAAAGGACGACACCTTCTGCCCCCTGGGGTTCACACTGCCGCTGAGGGGGAAGGACGACACCTTCTGCCCCCTGGGGTTCACACTGCCGCTGGGGGGAAAGGACGACACCTTCTGCCCCCTGGGGTTCACACTGCCGCTGGGGAGGAAGGATGACACCTTCTGCCCCCTGGGGTTCACACTGCCGCTGGGGGGGAAGGCCGACACCTTCAGCTCCCTGGGGTACACACTGCCGCTGGGAAGGAAGGACGACACCTTCAGCTCCCTGGGGTACACACTGCAGCTGAGGGGGAAGGACGACACCTTCTGCCCCCTGGGGTTCACACTGCCGCTGGGGGGAAAGGACGACACCTTCTGACCCCTGGGGTTCACACTGCCGCTGAGGGGGAAGGACGACACCTTCTGCCCCCTGGGGTTCACACTGCCGCTGGGGGGAAAGGACGACACCTTCTGCCCCCTGGGGTTCACACTGCCGCTGGGGAGGAAGGACGACACCTTCGGCTCCCTGGGGAACACACTGCCGCTGGGGAGGAAGGACGACACCTTCAGCTCCCTGGGGTACACACTGCCGCTGGGGGGGAAGGACGACACCTTCAGCCCCCTGGGGTACACACTGCCGCTGAGGGGGAAGGACGACACCTTCTGCCCCCTGGGGTTCACACTGCTGCTGGGAGGTGGAATTAGTTGGAGTATTCCACGTGGAGCGGTTTCTGTTTCTGAGACAGTCTCTCTGCATGTGACCCTGCTGGTTACACGTGTGGCACCTGATGTACCGTGGAGGGGTTTGGTAGTTCCCACCACCCGGACGCAGTGCTGGGGGGGGTTTAATGGTGGGAGGTGGGTTAGCAGATCCCAAGATGGACCGCTCCCGTGCCCGCTGCTTTTCCATTATGGATTTGTGGACATCTGTCATTAACCATTCCAAGGTTTTCATGGGAAGCGTATCTGGGAAAAAGGCCAGTCTGCTTTGGAGTTCTCTTCCAAACTCATTCTGTGGGGTAATACGAGGTACTGTAACCATGAGTTCCTTTCTGTCTGCATCCCTGTAGTCCGCGGCCGCCTCCTCCTCCTCATGATGGAAAGCTGTCCGAAAACTAGCCGGTTCCATCCTGCTGTAGCCAGGGGCGCTGTACGGATACTAGCGTTGCCCTCAATTTGTACTCCACGGAATGGTGTCTCCTGTAGCTGTCCTTCTGACCGTGGGAACAATTCCACCACTTGCCAACAAATGTAACGGAGCAGGAACACGCAGTCCAAAATCTCCGCTGGTATACGATAAAATACCCACGAGGCACTACAGTTTCACCATCCCCGACCTCCCATATTGGACGACACACAATTTGGGAGTCAAATGAATACTGACTTAATTTTGTTATTGCAGAAATATATATACATCTCTTTGGCCACAGGCAATACACATGCCCATATTTGGCTACACACAATACACATAAAGAGAACAATAGGGGGATCACACCTCCCTGGCAACTTTGATACAATCAGACATTGATTCAATTACACTTCTTTGTTCTTATCAGAGAATGAAAACACTTTGGAAAATGCAAGGATCCTTTACAACTTTCTTATCTCTTGAATCTCTGTAATAGGATTATCTATTAGCCTAGGTCTGCAAAAGTCTGGCTAATATTCTGCAGAGCATAAACCAGCATACATATTGTAGGATCATATTTTAACCAAGAATTAAATAATCATAAAACAGGGTAAAACAGGGATGGGTTCCGCTACAATTACTGTGTTAGAGGGGTCTACATAGTTGAGGCACACAGTACACTCACATTGTGTGGCAAACAGCATTTCAACACTTTCTTTTATTGACCGTCATTTTTTGACGGGCAAGTCGCTAGTATAGAAATAACAGGCTGTAAAACGTATTTTTGACTCAACCTTCCAGGTGTCAATCTGGGATGTGGAATCAGTGAGGTTGCAGATGTAATGCAAAGCAGTGTCTGGAACCTTCTTGGAGCATCAGATCGGGTCTCATAAACCTGCCGTTAAGCTCCACTGTGACTGACCATTTGGATCTTTGTATTCAAACATATTTTACCCTCTCACTAAAAGCTTTAGCTACATTTATGCTAGAATACATTTCTACTGACAACACGGGTTTGAGGCTTCGGGCCTGTAGTTACGGGCTTGAACTATTTAATCGCTCTGTAACTACTGAGAATTTCAAGGAGGGATCTAAGTTAAGAAATATGGGGCCTAAATTAAATAAACTGGAATATCACCATTTTTACTTTATGAACCCTACACTATATAGATCCTAACATATTATTATGACAATATGTCCGCAGACTTATGTGCTGCATGATGGTAACTGCGGACTTGAAATTCTCAATAGTTACAGAGCGATTTAATGAGGCCCCTAGTCTCTTTATGTGCAGCCAACTACTCTGAATATAATGTCTCAGAAACGTATCAGTAATAAAATGCAGTCAGCTCTCATTAACAAATATAAGATCTTTGTTTTGTGGAGGGATCAGAAAGGCTGACAGCTCAAAATGTCAAAATTCAGTTTGGGAACTTCACTTTCTCTTTTTAGAATTATTTCATACAGCCAAAAATTATTAGAACAATGTTGACAGTGAACAAATAGCACCATATTTCTGTTTTTTAAACTGCAGATTTACTCTGTTGTGTGGGGTGTCTTGTTTTCTTTCAGACTACCAAAATAGTACTTTATGAAAGCCTTTGATTTTACTTTCATTTTTTTTCTCTAAAGGCTGTGAAACTCATTTAGAGCGAGAGAAGAGCTCGGGAATACATGCTGAGATCAAGTAGCTGAGTGAAAACTTTTACAAATCTCTTAGATTTACAAGAAGATGTTAAGTTCGTCTGATGTACAAGTGCAGCAAGGTAGCTAAAAGCTGTAATCATGTGTTGTCAGTACAAATTTATTCTAGCATAAATGTAGCTAATGCTTTTAGTGAGAGGGTAAAACATGTTTGAATACAAAGATCCAAATGGTCAATCACAGTTGACCTTAGCGGCAGGTCTATCAGACACGATCTGATGCTCCAATACGGTTCCAGACACTGCTTTGCATTACATCTGCAACCTCACTGATTCCACATCCCAGAGTGACACCTGGAACATTGAACCAAAAATATGTTTTTCAGTCTGTTATTTCTATGTACCATTTGTCATAATATTATAGGATCTATATAGTGTAGGGTTCATAAAGTAAAAATGGTGATATTCCAGTTTATTTAACTTAAGCCCCATATTTCTTAACTTAGATACCTCCTAAATTATTTTATGCCCACCAGAGAGAAATCATTATTTGTATTTTAGTATAAAAGTTTTTGACTGTTCTAAAATGAAAATTCACTTTTTAAAATGAAACTCCTTCATATAGTATATTTACAGGGAGAGCAAATTGCCCCCAACAAATGCCTAATAAGTATATCAAACATAGGCTGCACCCTCCGTTACTTCTCTCCCATGCCTGGTTACTTATCTCTCCCTCCCTGTTCCACCCAAAGTGACTCCTGTCAAACCCACCTTCCACCCTAACCAGTTTTGTCCTACAACTCCCTTCCATCACTCTTTTCCACCTCCCATGATATATAGGTATTGGTCTTATAAGGTGCTGAGGAAGGCTTGCATCTTGTTCAAGCAGCTACCAGGTCCTGTGGTAGAGATGTCACTGGGGTGCCCACAATGTTTGTGACCTCATGACTGCACCCTTGATGCACAGTGAGACCCAGTAGATGTTTGAATGCAGTGCCAGCCTGCCTTTGACCTTCATAAGAGTGGAACCACAGATTGAAATTTGAAGCATTATAATTGGGTAGGATGGGGGAGATGGAGGGAGGGAGAAGGAAGAGACAGGAGACGAAAAAGAAAAAGGCTGTAAATAGGGAAAGGAGAGGTGGCTTTGAGGGGTTTGAGAGATGGAGGGAAGGGGCAGATGGAAAGGGGTGGAGAGAGGGAGGCAGAACAGAGGGAGGAGTACAGAGGTGAGTAGGGGAGGACAAGCTGGGTGGAGGGTCTCTCCATCATTGGATTCCTAGCTCAAAGACAGGGCCCTCCTTGCTTTGCTATATGTTAATTTGTATTTATCTTTGTCTGAACTTAACTTACGTACATCGCTACAGAATATGTCGGCGCGTTATAAATGAACTTTAATAATAAAAATCACCAGTCTGTCTCCTTTCCAATCCATAATGAATGCCTCTGCTAGACTCATCTACTGTATTCAAAGCTCAGTATCTGCTACACTTCTCTGTCAGTCACTCCACTGGTGTGCCGTAGCCTCCAGAACACAATTTATAATCATGACCCTCTTACAAAGGTCTCAACAATAGTGCACCCCCTTGTATCTCTGCTATCATCTCAAAATATTCCCCCAAATGCCCTTTGCTAACGACCTTCTTTTTTTCTCCTCTCTTGTCACCTCATCTCACTTTCGACTTCTGGACTTTTCTTGTGCTGCTTTTATTCTTTGGAACTCCTTGCCTCACTCTAATAGACTATCTTCCTGTCTCAAACCAATCAAAAACTCATGAAAAACTGTGTAAAGAAGTCTATCACCTTCATCCTTAATATGCATTACTCATCTATCACCCTCTTTTGCAACTCCCAAGCCCTTTAGAGTCTGCAAGTTTTCAGTCTTGCTAGGTACTTTAGGGAAAGCACTATGTACAGTAGATTCTAAGCTCAAAGACAGGCCCTCCATTCATTTGCAATGTGTTAAAATCGTTTTGCCTTGTACTTAACCCATGTATGGTGCTGCGGAATATGTTGCCGCTTTACAAATAAAGGATAACAATAATAATAATCATGTTTAAAAAGCATTAATTGCTTAGAAAAGTAAAATCTATTCAACAACTGAAGTGTGACTCTCACCGCTCTGTGTAAACCAGCCTCAGTCTCACACACATTAGAAATGTAGTTCTTTGTGGTATAATGGTACTAATTGCCATATTGCTAATTTGTACTAATTGGTCATGGAGTGATTGTATGTGTTCACTGATGCAGGGCTGAGCACTGAAACCTGAAAAGCTTCTTCTCCACGCAGCATGAATAGACCTTTTGGGTTTTCAGTGCCAACATTACAAGGTGTTTATAAGTCCACTCAAATCTATCTGCTAATATAATAACTAACTAGAACACTGGAAAATGTTCTACTAGAAAGTATATCAAACCTATGAATTCATTAAATTATATTAATATATATTTTTTAATTAGGTTTATTTAATTTTCATATCAAAGACAAACATTACAAATAAAAGAAAATATAACTAAATATAAAAAAACAAAAGAAAATAACAAGAAACAACATTCCTGGAGGGCATCATCATATTCAAAGATTCAAATATTCAAATAATAGTATATTACAAATAAGAAGATAGTATTAAATAATTCACTGTATAGTCAAGACGAAATGTAAAATATTTATACGGTTATTATACATGCTGTTTCTAAGATCTGTGGCTTGGTCTCAAAAGAGAAAGTTTCCAAACGTGCACCAAAATCCATATTTTCCCAAAACAATACATGAATTTTCATTTTATACACAAACTATTTAGATTTGCTTGTATTTACCTAATATAACCACTGAGAATTATACAAATGAAAGTTCTATTTTAAAGATAATTTACTTATAGTTTGTTGTAGTGTATAGAGATTGTTTCCAGAAATACATATTCCCTGAACCACAACTAAAAAAAATTAGCAAAAAATTTACAAAGGTGTAAAGAAGGTATATAAAGTATCTCAAACTTATGAATTCTTTAATATATTTTTTATAAATAATGTTTTTTTTATTTTCACATTAAAACATTTTTTTTATATATAACAAAACATAACTAAATATAATATAAAATATAATATAAAATTTCCCAATCAGTGATTTCAAAAAACAATTTTCACTGTTAAATTTATTTTCAAAGATCAGACTCCGCTGCTACTTGTCTCGGCCAGCTGTAAAGTCAATGGGGTGAGGTGGCTTTATCTAGCAGGCAGTTCTCATGAAAAATGTGTAATGAATACTATGCTCTCCACTGGCAGGAGACTTGTGTTAAAATAATTTCCCTTAGCAACAAGCATTTGCTGTACGGGCAACCTATGAAAGTTGGTTTAACCTCTTATCTAGCAACATTATTCTTAAAACCCTTTAGATATGTCTATTTACATAACCCCCTTCCCTCTTTTGATGACATTTTCATGGTAGGGCAATCAGCTGAGCTGGAGGGTAAAACTCTTGTCTTTGAAAGATAATTTGATATTCAAAGTTGCTAATATAAGTCATTAAATATTATTTATATTAGAGAGCAATGAATAATAAAAATAACTCTTCCTGTTAGGGCATCAGAGTGATTCGTAATTGTACCCAATCACAAGGTTCTTAGCCCAATTTTAAGCCTCTTATACTTAACCAATAAGTACTTAAGTCAGGGAACATTTATACACATACTCTAAATGATTAAGTGACCACTGTATAACAAAAACATCTATGTATGTAAAAATCGCAGTATGACACAGAGCATAATTATACCTCTATTCCAAGACATATGTAAGAACTCCTGTAAGGCTGACTAGTCCTAGTTTTAATTTGGTGGCAAATCGTATGGCTTGGCACAAGTGAGACATGTATGGCCGTCTCATGCCATAGTGGCTACAGATATATTTTTTAGAGTCAGGTCAGTGATAAGTACCTAGTACCTGTAGGTTCCTGTTACTGGGAGTCCTTCTGGTCCTTATTTACCCTCATAGTTCCTAAACTTAACACCTACTCCAAGGTGTCCCTATGGTTTCATAATTCCTTTGCATATGGCCTGCTACCCACTATGCCCAGGTGTACCATGTACCACTGTTATCTGGGACTCTTACACATCTAGTTGATAACATACAGGCTATGAAAGTGGACATGGGATGTGTTCAAATGATTATAACAATGTGTCTTTCTTTTATGTGTCATGTTTAAAGAATTAATGTGTGAGTATAGTTATATCATGGATGTAATGTGTGAGTATAGTTACTGTCATGGCATCTTGCTTATATATTTGTGCATTGATCTTGTTGTGTGAAATATGTGGATGTGTCCCTCCCCAATGACACTATTAGTCCTTTTAGAGAGTGCAGTTTATTTTTATCCACCATGGGCGTCTACAAGAAATCTCATTGGTCCCTACTATTTTAAAATTAGCCAGCTTAAATACAGAAAATTAAAAAAAGAATTACAAATGAAAAAAATATTAAAATAAAAATAAGATAAATAAAAAAACAAAAACAAAATACATTTACATCAGTTGGGGGGGGGGGGGGGGTAAGGTTACCCCTTCTATGGACAACACTTCAGCAATGTTAACCAATGTACTGATGTGCTGGTTATCGTTTTTGCAGCCCTGGATAAGTGGGAAAATTCATCTTGACTGAAGAAATAAGTCCTCTACTTTCTTGATTGAAGACACTTGGTCCTCTTTAGCCAATGGAAAGGTCCTCCAATTTAAAAAAAAATAAGCTCTAAACACACCACAAAAAAAATTGAATCTAGGAACTGTGACTGGTTAGTGAATAACCAGAGATGGCTACCTATCCTTTTCTAATTGGTTAAGATTGGTCAACCATTTAGAATGAATAAATTCAAATCTGTGCTTTCTGATTGTTTCTCTTTTAATCAGAGGTCTCCATTTCCCCCTGACAGCCAATCAAAATAGGGAATCATTGTAGTGTTATCCTTTAGATTGGCTATTGAACCAGCCATACATAGAAGATAATATTTGCTAATCACAAGCCATAGAGATCCTGATTATATAGGTGTTAATTTTAGGTTCCAGAGGGGTTCATTAGGATGCCAATTGCTATATGTTAGATTACCATAGGGACCCACATGGTATTGGGATAATTTTAGCTGCCATGGGGGTATACATAAGGACATGTTATACATTAGATTACTATGAGGGTTCATAGTTTTAATGGGCTCATTATGGGTGCCATGAGGGTCCATAGGGGCCCCATGATTATGGTTTAGAGGTCCCATAGGGTTAATGGACCCTCCATCCCAAAGAACAAGAGGTGGCAAGAGAAGGGGTGATAGCCCCCGTAGCTCTTGAAGTGGTGCCCAGGGATTCTCTAGCTCATAGGGAATTGCTAGTAATAGGGAAGATCATAAACCACAGCATTTTTTTTTATTATAAAGCCCTGCCCTGCTATTTGCTGGGGTTTATATAAATGAAGAAGTAATAGGTGCTAGACAATTATTAAAAAGTCACGGAGATCGGCAGTTCCATGTACTCACAAGCTATTTTCCCAACAGTAAAAACCTCTGTATCCAAAATCTGAAATATATGCGGGTTAAATATTCTGGAATAGTCAGAATATAGGCTAAATAGGCTAAATAGTAAGGGTTTTCTCTGATTTTAACAAAGACATGTAATGCAGGCCTTTTTCAGGATTTTTTGAGCCGTATTAATATGCAAATGTATGCTATTTAGTGTTTAGTCTGTGGCCAAACTCTTATTGTTATCAGGGAGTTAGATCCCCTTCCCCACCCTTATCAATTACTCAGCCATATTAGCATTATGAGTCCCATGTTAGCATATGATTGTTTTCTTTGCCCTTTGACATAAAACCAACTTTTTGCTGAAAGACCGTATCCCTTTAACCATCCAATGAGCCAAAAAAAAAAAAAAAATCTGAAATGTTACCTTTTTAAAAAAAACTGAAGTTTATAGAAGAAAGGCTTCACTACCTAATGTACATACCCCTCCTTTCTTTGCCATTGAGTCTTCCCCATCCATTTTAACAGTTTATACAATTCAAGCTTCAAATTTCCTTATAAACAGTTTATTTGCAGCAATGCCATCATTGCATTCACTTAGGATGAGAGAAAATAAGGTATTTTTGACAATGTTGCTGAAATCTAACATAAATTATTGAAGCAAATAACTATTTTCATTGTCACCTGCTAGAGGTTTGCTGAGACAATGTTTTGATATTTTTTACCGCTGCTAGATTTTTGACTACTGCTGTTTAGGGCTTGGCAGTAAATTTATACTGATGCACTATACCTCATTAGCAAGTTTATGGAGGTGTTCATATGTTATAAAGTTTATGTTATAAAGTTTGAATTTATCTTCTCTGTTTATATCGCAAATCAAATTTTTGAAGAGCTTCTAAAACATTTGTTCTTGCTGAGCCTAACTGAATTTGTTATTTACCGTATTGTTATTAAATTAAGGTTTATTTCCCCATTATGTTGTCACCTTTAGTCAATTTAAGTACACTCTGCCCCAGAATACATAAGGAATTCAGTGGTGTTTTTTTTCTATTTAAACGGAACAAAAACGGAAAATGTTTCTATAGCAACACGCAGTGAATGAATGGCAAACGTTACCTCATTTTTAGAAAAAGTTTAGTGCTGCAGGTTTTTTTTATTATTCTCTACTGGAAATGGTAACGTAATAGAAGTATATCTAAATGTTATATATACTATATGAAATTCAGTACCTTTTAGTTTTAGTTGGTATTCATAATGTTTGTAACTGCTTGTCGGGGATTTGGCTCAGACGTCTAGGCCCCGATCAGCACATTTTCGGGGGGCAGCAGGTTACCTGAATTTAACAGTGCCGTATATTTGCATATGCATGTCTATATGCAGTGATATTTCTGTCTAAATGCAGCTGACACTTTTTGACATTATATATATATACTAGCGACTTGCCCGTCAAAAAATGACGGCAATGAAGTTGTAAGCCAGGTAATGCTGTTTGGTCGAGACATTAATTTTGTTGGTGGTCCGAGATCCTTCAGCGCACATTGCGAGCCTGGCGCTGAGCGCCTTCGGCGCTCATTGCGAGGCTGTTGATTGTTGTATTTTTTTTTCTGATAGGTGCTTTTGGTGTTATTGTTTGGTCGGCGGTGATGTGTTCTTTGTGTGCTATGAGCAGCGTTGGCGCTCGTTGTGAGTCGCGCAGTGAATGGCTTTTGTGTTTATTGTGAGAGTGTATTTTTTTTTGTGTATTTGTTTTTTTGTATGCTAATTAAATAATTAATAAATGAATAAATAAATGAATATACTTTACCTATTTTGAAGTAATATATGTGCAATGTGTTGAAGAGCTGACAATCTGGTTTGATGTTCCTGCAGCATATAATGTAGGTTTGCAGTGTTGTGGAGCTAAGGTGTAAGTGTCAGCAATGTGTGCAGTGTGTAGTGTAGAAAGGCTGCGTGCACGAGGAAAAGCCGTTAGGGTAGCTGTGTACTTCCGCATTGTGTAAGTTAGTGTTGTAAAATGGCGGGGAATGTATGTGGTACGCAGCTGTGGAAGATGTAGCGTCCTTGGTAGGAGTGTATCTTGTAGCTCATACGGATTATTTGAAAATCCGTATGTGCTTGGTGGTGTTTTGCGTCTTTAGGGTCCTGTAGCCTCGTTTTCGGGTTTTTTCGGCGGCCAATTTTTCTATCGCTTAGGGGATTTTCGTGTGTCTAAACTCAGGAACTTGGAGTTAAATTGCGGTGTAACTTCATTTGCAGAGGTCCTGGGTGCCCCCCTTGCTGTGAGTAATCTTTTTATGTATTTTTTGTGTGTATTTATTGTGTTTTTAATGTTTTAAGGTGACCGCGGTTCGGCTGTTAAGGTCGTATTTTTGCGAGGTCGTAATGATTTTTTTTGTAAGTTCCGCGTCTCGTAAATTTTCCGTTCTACGTAAGTCCGTATAAATTGATTGCGTGTTAGATGTATTTTGGTAAAGTGCTGCTTGTGTGGGTGTTTGTAACAGAGTGGGAGGCATCGTAGAGCCTCCACCTCCACAAATGCGGCCCCTCGCTTTGCGAGGGGCTGCATTTGCTGTCTGCAAGTCGCAAGGGGGTCGTAGGGATGAGCGCCTATGGTGCTCATCTCCACCAGCGCAAGGAGCACCTTTGGTGCTCCTTGCCAGCAACTGCGGCCCTCACTACACAAGCCTGCAAGCGTTAGCAACAACTCAAATGCTCAAAACTATATATGTGATATATTATGGTTTGTAAACCATGGTTAAGAGGGAGCAGCTTGCCTACAGCCTTATTAAATTGCGATTCAGTAAATTTAAAAGGGCTCTATATAAGCACACCTCATATTTTTTTTACAGAAGTTTTTAGTTGGTGAACTTCTATCCAAAAGCAAGGTCTTCACTAACTAAAAACTTCTGTAAAAAAAATATGCTATGTGCTTATATAGAGCCCTTTTAAATTTACTGAATCGCAATTTAATAAGGCTGATGATGTCCAGAATGAGCCTGGCCACTTAAATGACTACTGTGGTCATTTTTTTATTTTTATTACTATAGTTCTTTAGAGTGCAAAGAAAAATACTACACCATCTAATTTATTACTTTTTATATGCATTCCTGCTGTTTTGAAATCTGCCATTTTGCTTTCAGTAGCTCAACTTCCTGAGATGGGAGGAGTACACAGGAAGTTTGTATCTGCGCAATAGAAACTTGGCTGTAACTACTGCCAGTGCTTCCGGCAGCACTAATGGGAAGCTTATAAGTGTAATAACATTTTGGTTTTGTTCAACAAAAGACCAAATAGAGTGGTTCTTTAAACAACAGCATTGATCGATCATTAATAACATTATTTAAAAAATAATATCAATGTTAAATATTAGGTTCACTTTCAAAGATTAGACTCTGCTTCTACTCTTTGAATACTATAAAGGTCAATGGGGTTTGTTTGGAAAGTTGTGTTAAGATGAATACCTTTAGCAAAAAGATTATGCTGTGTAGCCTATGCATGACTGTTTGAACATTTATTTAACCAGTTTATTCTTAAAACACTTTAGACTTTTGTCTCAGGCAATGCCCCCATTCTCCCTTGATGACCTTGTCAGGTAGGCAAAATCCGTTTCACTGGAGGCTGAAACGTTAAGCTTGGGAAGCGGTTTTAATATTAAATATTGTTTTTAGAAATCATAAAAAATATTTATTTTCTTTTTGATTATTGCATAATGAAAACAAATATTTAATCTTCTTATGGCATTACAGTGATCCTTTAATGAAAGGTATCCAGTGCTAAATTTACATCTCCGGAGTGTGTTTGTGTATATGAGGTAAGGGTGGGTCTAGAAGAAAGTGCTAAAGGTTGCTCAAAATGATGAGTAAATGTAAATTGCTACAGTTAAATCAATAGATGCACTCACAAACAAGCAGAATAAAAAAGCATTACATGTTGAGTGGTGTTCAAGCCTGCTTTAATTTGCAGGGGAGCTGCCAATTAATCAGCGTACTGAGACAGAGAAGCTCCGTGCTACACTGGAGATGATGTGGAGGCGCAGACCAGGGAGAGGGTGACATACAGACACTTCATGGCCGATGTCAGTGCACACGAGGTACTGAACTGACACTGCTCCTTGCAGTTCCCTTATATAATATAACCAGTGAATCCATCTTGTATATCACATTCTCCCACCACAATACAAGCTAGAATGATCCAACTTGAACAGTAAAACAGTATTGTGTAAAATAAGTAGTTGACAGGGCTTGACAATAATTTACAGGGACACTTTGCCCAGGGTAGACGCATTCAACCATATGACTACTAAGGACAGCACTAGCACAAGACAGAACAATACAGTTATATACACAGCATCATATATATATATATATATATATATATATATATATATATATATATTTATATATATATATATATATATATATATAGAGAGAGAGAGAGAGAGAGAGAGAGAATAGACAGAGAGAGAATAGACAGAGAGAGAATAGACAAAGAGAGAATAGACAGAGAATAGACAGAGAGAGAGAGAGAATAGACAGAGAATAGACAGAGATAGAGAGAGAGAATAGACAGAGATAGAGAGAGAGAATAGACAGAGAGAGAGAGAGAATAGACAGAGAGAGAGATAATAGACAGAGAGAGAATAGACAGAGAGAGAATAGACAGAGAGAGAATAGACAGATAGAGAATAGACAGATAGAGAATAGACAGAGAGAGAGAGAGAATAGACAGAGAGAGAGAGAGAGAGAGAGAGAGAGAGAATAGACAGAGATAGAGAGAGAGAATAGACAGAGAGAGAGAGAGAATAGACAGAGAGAGAGATAATAGACAGAGAGAGAATAGACAGAGAGAGAATAGACAGAGAGAGAGAGAGAGAGAGAGAAGGAGAATAGACAGAGAGAGAGAGAGAGAGCATAGACAGAGAGAGAGAGAGAGAGAGAATAGACAGAGAGAGAGAGAATAGACAGAGAGAGAAAGAGAGAATAGACAGAGAGAGAGAGAATAGACAGAGAGAGAATAGACAGAGAGAGAATAGACAGAGAGAGAATAGACAGGGAGAGAATAGACATTGGCAGTCTGTGAGCCAGAGACTGACAGAGGTACCTGATTTGTATTGTACATACAATAGGGAAAAGTTATGTGTGGACTTTCAGTACGGTAAACAAATACTACAGAATTAAATGCCCCTGGGGTATGTGAAGGGTATGCCAGTGTTCCACCCGCTGAGATTACTTCAATCAGAGAGAAGCTAATCACAACAAAAAAATCTTACAGGAACAGAGACCGTATTTTGCTCAGGCTGTGTTTTCCCCCCTGTGGCAGACAAGCTGTAAAGGTACAGAGAAGGAGTTCCAGAAGCCAGTCAACTCCTTTAAGTTTTAAAAATGTTTAACTATCTGAATTCGGCACCCGGTATATGCTAATGACGCGGCGTGAATGTGACGTCACATGCGCGCCTGCCCCGGGTCAAGGAGCGGAGGCTGGAGCACAAGCAGGTAAGTGAGGGGAGAGGGGGGAGGTATTTAGGGGGGTTTAGGTGGAGTAGGGGGGTTGAGGGGGGTTTAGGTTGAGGAGGGGGGAGGGAAAGAGACACGGGGGGTAGAGAGACACACGGGGGGTTAGAGACACACGGGGGGGTTAGAGACACACGGGGGGGTTAGAGACACACTGGGGGGTTAGAGACACACGGGGGAGAGTGACTCGAGTATAAGCCGAGGGGGGCCCTTTTTTGCCTTAAAAAAAGGGCTGAAAAACTCGGCTTATACTCGAGTATATACGGTATTATAATGAATAAAATGATTGAAAAAAGTATCTTTAAATATAACAATTAACATGGTAAAATAATTATGACCAATATTATATCAAGGTATATTTAAATGATAAAGAATTGATTATTAACACATGGTTACATAATCATATCTAAAACATGCTCAATATGCCTAATACATAAGATATGGTAATTATTGTATTAAAGTTTGTTTGGTAATTTTTGGTATGTTCACAAATATCTATTCACTAAGATGCCATACCATTTTACAATTCTACAAATTCTACAGTCTAATTATAATATTATTTCGTTTTCTATTGGAGTATACATTTTGAATGTGTAAATTATGTGTTTTGGGAGTATCCCAATAGTGTGTTTTAAGAGTTTGTTTATAAGTTCCTAATGTCCTTTCCCTATGACCCTCTCTTCTAGCTTGAATAGGGCAGTCTTAAATAGTTCTCTTATCTAAGGGTTTGGCATCATTACATACTGAGATCACTAGCTCCTTTGGGAAACACAATAAAGTATTTTTCTATTTTCTATCAGATTTTGAAAACAATGCTTTGTTGACACACTTGTACTGAGAAAGGTCTTAAGACACCTGAGTGTATTTTAAGATAAATATTCAATATTTGGGGACAAATAAATAAAATACTTGCCTCAGCATTATCCTTAAACACTTATGTTTACCACCCATTGTTCATCCTAAACCCACCTGTTTATACAGAACAGTTTCACCATGGCTAAGCAAAACTCATCAGATATTCTAATTCTAAGAATCACATATATAGTTGTCAGCAATACGGGTTGTTGCTAACACTTGTGGGCTCGCTTAGCGCCAAAGGCGCTGCTTGCGCCAGTGGAGATGAGTGCAGTAAGCGCTCATCCCGATGACCCCGTACGAGTTAGGCAGGGAGCGTGGAAGGCTCTCATAGGCGCTCATCCCTACGACCCGCGGAACTACACATCAACACAAAACTCAATTACACAATTCAGAATGCAAGACCCGTAGCACTTTGAAAAAAATTGCAATAAAAAATTACGGTCCATAACACTTGCAACAAGGAAAGTGAAACTTACACAAAAATAATATGACCCACGGCACAAATACAATACAAATACAAGGTCCAAAAATTACGAACTTAATGGCCGAACCGCGCACATACAAAAACAACAACACCACCAAAATAAACAAAAAAAAACAAACAAAAAAAACACTCATAGCACGTGTAAGCCACAGCATCTGGGAGTCAGGTTGCGCGACAATTGAACCACAATTTGCCGAGTTTCCACACACGAAAATTGCTTAAGCGACAAAAAATATGGCGGCTGAATAAAAACGAAAATGCGGCTACACGACCAATAAACACGCAAAAACCCGCCGGACACATAAGACTTCTACACAAGACCATACGGGGTATACAGTGGATATAAAAAGTCTACACACCCCTGTTAAAATGTCAGGTTTCGGTGCGTAAAAAATTGAAACAAAGATAAATAATTTAAGAACTTTTTCCACCTTTAATGTGACCTATAAACTGTACAACTCAATTGAAAAACAAACTGAAATCTTTTAGGTAGAAAAAATATAAAAATAAAATAATATGGTTGCATAAGTATGCACACCCTTAAACTAATACTTTGTTGAAGCACCTTTTGATTTTATTACAGCACTCAGTCTTTTTGGGTATGGGTCTATCAGCATGGCACATTTTGACTTGGCAAGATTTGCCCACTCTTCTTTGCAAAAACACTCCAAATCTGTCAGATTGCGAGGGCATCTCCTGTGCACAGCCCTCTTCAGATCAGCCCACAGATTTTCAATCAGATTCAGGTCTGGGCTCTGGCTGGGCCATTCCAAAACTTTAATCTTCTTCTGGTGAAGCCATTTCTTTGTTGATTTGGATGTATGCTTTGGGTCGTTGTCATGCTGAAAGATGAAGTTCCTCTTCATGTTCAGCTTTCTAGCAGAAGCCTGAAGGTTTTGTGCCAATATTGACTGGTATTTAGAACTGTTCATAATTCCCTCTATCTTAACTAAGGCCCCAGTTCAAGCTGAAGAAAAACAGCCCCAAAGCATGATGCTGCCACCACCATGCATCACTGTGGGTATGGTGTTCTTTTGGTGATGTGCAGTGTTGTTTTTGAGCCAAACATATCTTTTGGAATTATGGCCAAAATGTTCAACCTTGGTTTCATCAGACCATAACACCTTTTCCCACATGCTTTTGGGAGACTTCAGATGTGTTTTTGCAAAATGTAGCCTGGCTTGGATGTTTTTCTTCGTAAGAAAAGGCTTTCGTCTTGCCACTCTACCCCATAGCCCAGACATATGAAGAATACAGGAGATTGTTGTCACATGTACCACACAGACAGTACTTGCCAGATATTCCTGCAGCTCCTTTAATGTTGCTGTAGGCCTCTTGGTAGCCTCCCAGACCAGTTTTCTTCTCGTCTTTTCATCAATCTAGGAGGGAGCTCCAGTTCTTGGAAATGTCACTGTTGTGCCATATTTTCTCCACTTGATGATGACTGTCTTCACTGTGTTCCATGGTATATCTAATGCCTTGCAAATTATTTTGTACTCTTCTCCTGACTGATACCTTTTAACAATAAGATCCCTCTGATGCTTTGGAAGCTCTCTGTGGACCATGGCTTTTGCTGTGGGATGCAACTAAGAAAAATTTAGGATGCTGACTCCTATTTAACATGATTTGGAATGTGATTGCTTAATTCTGAACACAGCTACACCCCAGTTATAAGAGGGTGTGCAGACTTATGCAACCACATTATTTTTCTCTTTTATTTTCTTCCCTCCACCTAAAAGATTTCAGTTTGTTTTTCAATTGAGTAGAACGGTTTATAGGTCACATTAAAGGTGGAAAAAGTTCTGAAATTATTTATCTTTGTCTCATTTTTGTACAGCACAGAAACCTGACATTGTAACAGGGGTGTGTAGACTTTTTATATCCTCTGTAACATACACTATTAGGGAGGACGCTAAATGCTCCGCAACCGCCTAACACATAGACAATCGCAGCCATTTCAAAACACTAACTTGCAACTAATAACATTACCAATCCAAAATGCAGACTTACACACCTAAACAAACGCTTTGAGCTCGCGCACGCAGCCTACTTATCCTACACAGGCTACACGACAAATACACACGCAAAAAAAATCCAGACACATAAGACTTTTACACAAGAATGTATGAGGTATAAAATACCCTATTAGGGAGGATGCAAAATGTTCCACAGCCTCGTAACACATACACAATCGCCACCATTTTACAACACTAACTTGCAACTAATAACATTACCATTACAAAATGCAGACTTACACAGCTAAACAAAAGGTTTGCCCACGCGCACGCAGCCTACTTATACTACACACTTCACACAATACTGACACTTACACCTCAGCTAAGCAAGAGTGCAAATGTACATTTGTATGCTGCAGTTAAATCAAAAAAGATTGCTAGCTCTTCAGGATATTGCTTGCTGCATATATTAATTACAAATAGGTAAAGTATATTAATTTATGATTTTATTAATTAGTTAATTATCATTAAATATACATAAAGAGAAAAGAAAAAAAACAGACGACAGGATCGCAATAATCGCCGAAGGCATTCAGCCCGCGGTTTGCAATGAGCCCCAAGGGTGCTCAGAGGAGCAAAAGTACACTAGGGGAGAGGCTCGCAATGAGTGCCAAAAGACGATTGCAATGAGCGCTGAAGGGGCTCTGATAACCAAAAATACACCAACCAAGAGGCTCGCAATGAGCGCCGAAGGTACTCAGACGACCAAAACACTTACTTTGTGTGGCAAACAGCATTACCTGCCTACAATTTTATTGCTGTCATTTTTTGACGGGCAATTCGCTAATGGATATAGGATTATTTTAAAAGAAATATATCAAATAATGTATAATTACAAAAGTTCTGACAAAACCCATAATCAAAAAAACAAAAAAGAAATACATTTAATTTACAAATATTGATTTTATATAGATATTTTGGCTCATGCAGAGGTTATCATTTATATTTGCATACAGAAATTCATACTTTGCCTGCTTTATTGTGCCTAATATAACTTTTTCAAAGCTGTAGTCTCTGGTGGGTCTTGTTGTAAAATGAATTCAACTTAACTGAAAATCAATGAATGGCAGTTACAAAAGGATCCAAAGGGCCTCCATGTCCCTGGGATTCAAAGAGATAAGAGTAATGTTGTTCAAATATAAACATGTCTCAGCATGGGACTTCTCACCTCCCAGGCAAAATAAATATGGCAGTTCTCCTCAGAGTGGAATTAGATCATGAGCAGGCATAGAAGACATGAGCTCATATCACTTGATATGAGAAAATCCTCCAAGGCATTAAAACAAAAGTTCAAAACAATTAAATATTAAAGAGATTTTTTTGCAACTTTTATTATAAACCTGCAGTTAAAGGACGTGCTTCCTCATGATCGATTCCATTTAAAGGAACCCTAATATAAAAAAAGTGTCAAGAAGGGATAAAAAAAATAAGCTTTAAACATTACAATATTTTTATATGTCAAATTATATGTAAAAGAATATATAATCCAGGGTGTTTCATCCAAATAGCAGACTTTTTCAGGGAAACAATAATTTAATATTAATATATCACGCCGTATTTTCAGACTTTTATTCCCATTGTTCTTTATTGAGTTAAAAACTTTGCCCTGTCACTTTAAAAGACGGGGAAAGCGATGGAAGATATTAGAATCAATTGCACAACAGTCTCAAGCGCGCAAATCTGCAATCAAAAATATTTTTTTGTTTTTACGTTTCATTTCTGGGTTATATCAATCTCGGGAATCAAGGAGTTAATACATATCAGGGCACCCACGTGGACTAGAATATTTTCTTTTATTATTTTATATATTGCCGGATTGCGAGTTTGATCGCACAATCAGACTTCTAAACTAATTGATTGTGGTTTAATTTACATGTTTTACTGACATCATGATGATGGTCTCATTTACTATTGGCTGTTTCTAAATCGGTAGTTACGGTTACGGTCATGCCCTGTAATGTTACTTACGGGTGCATGTTACTGTTTAGGCTTTCGGCCAGGTAGTTGCGGACTTGTTCAATTTAATCACTCTGTAACTTTGCAAATGTTAAGCCCGCAGCCTTACGGTCTGTATGAAGGCAACTGTGGGCTGCAATTGAATAGGGGCCATAGTTTTTTTTTATTTAACAGAACAGGATACAGGTGGTACAAACACTTTCCTTTGTAGGTTTTAAAAATATATTTAAATCTTCAAATAATTTAAATTTTTTTTTGAAAAAAAACATTTTTATTGTTTACAGTATCACCATTTAAGAAGAGTGATTTACAATATGAAAGTGTGTTAAATTTGACTTTTTCTTAGCTTAATGTAAACCCAGCTGTGCTCCTTGTCCTTTATTACAGGATATGAGACTTTGTTTCTCCAGACGGTTAATCCAATCGGTTTGCTGATATCCTAGAATATACCATAAGGATTACAGCTGGAGATAAAATAGTGTATTTTGATGAATGCTCTGTCATGGAAGATAAGTCCTCTAGTAGTACACTACAAGCAGTAATTGCAAGGATCTAATAAAATTCTACAAGATGTGGTTAGATTTCAGCTTTCTGAAACTGATTGGTATGTTTTTGTTTGGAACAAATATAGACAACATTTTGGACCGACAAGTAACCTATTAAACTGAGCTTTCATAGAAAATGAATACTTTTACAGTAATACTAAATGTCCACTGTACGTTCATATTTTATAATGTACTATTTGTAAAGAATAGACTTTGTAATAGATATTGTTGTATTTATTAACTTCTATTGTGCAATAACCCTACTGGATTGCTACCTTGTCATGGTGAAAGGGCCCGTGTACTTCAATGAAGCTGTGAGCTATATCATCTAGGGTCAACCAAGATGGGCAGGTTATAACAGAGAGGTCAGATAAATTGCGGTCCACTGGAGAAGGATATGGCAACCCACTCCAGTATCTTTGCCCAGAAAACCATATGGATAATCACAACCAGAAAAACACATATGCCTGGCGTGCTGCATCCGTATTGTCACAGAGAGAAGGACTAAACAATAACACTGTGCAATACTTTGTTTCGCAATGAGCGCAAAAGGATCTCAGACGACCAAAACACTTACTCTCTGTGGCAAACGGCATTACCTGCCGTACAATTTTATTGCCGTCATTTTTTGACGGGCAAGTCGCTGGTAGATAATAAAAGCTGATTTATATAATTTAATACCATTTTCATAAAATGTATAAAGTACAACTGTGATGGTACAGTTTCCATAAGTTTTACGTTATAAAGACCAGTATAAAGAACTTCTCAATTAAATAATGTTGACATTATATTAGACATCTTACATTAAAACTGTTGTATTTCTTTGATATTTACTTTATGCTAGAGCGCCTCTATCTGTGTTCAGGCTGCAGCAAGAAATGCTTTACTAGGAAAGCTTTGCAGTAAATATACAGCTGCATAGGGGTCAGCTCCAAGTTGTGCCACAGATTGAAAAAAATGGGTGGAGCCACACAATAAGGATACTTTGTTCTTACATTTTTACATCTGGAATAATGTTCTGGAATTTGATATCTGCAATAGCCCATTAAAAGGCTGTTTTATCAAAAGAATGTCTTCCAATGGCTAAAACATAAATAATTAGTAATTGCGTCCATGCAAGTCTCACACACGCACACACATTCTCATGATAGTACTACATTATGTTAGTACTGTAAATTCAATGTTTATCTACAATTTCACTTTGATATTAGTCGCACATTTCACAGAAACTTTGAGCCCTATTAAATTCGTAACGTAGATCTTAGGACTTCCGCCTATTAAATTAGCCCCGTAACGCAGGCCGCAGACGACTTGCAGGTTAAGACGCAGCAAGGACGAAAAAAGCCTAGGTGTTGAGCAACGTTCAACTTCGCGCCCGTGAATCCTTTGATCTGTCAATCCCGGAACCTCTACGTTTCCAATTTAGCTATTAAATTGCAACAAAGTCACTCGCGAGCAAGCCCGTAACACGCAAATGTAGCCTAAAGCCCTACAAGTGCTGGGGAGGACTTGCAAGGGGGCTTAAGTCCAATACGTAGCACTCTAACTGTTGATAAAAACATACTACTGTAAAAGTGAAAGTGATGTTAGGTCTTAGAATTAATAGCACAAAGTTCTCAAGCCCGCAAATCGGCCCCCCAATAAAATACTTTATTTCATGTATATTTTTTTGTGTTATATAGATCCCGGCAATCAATGTGTTAAAACATATATTGTAACTCGAATGTGATAGAATATCATATTTGCAGCTTTATTAATATTGCATAATAACTGGAATGTGGGTTCAATCGTAACTCGTAATTGAACACTGTAAGACTTTGAAATCCATCCTCCATTTTCCTGTGACGCAATGCTGACTATCTTTGTTTCCATTGGCTACATCTAAACCCGTAACTACGGGTTTGCTTAATTGATTACATTCAAGCCCGCAAATCCAATGGCCGAGCCGTTCTAATTTAATAGCACTGTAACACGGCCACATTTCAAGCGCACAGCCGTTGTGAGCTTCACGTAGGAGTTACTAGCTTGGAATTGAATAGGGCTCTTTGTTCACATATAAAAGATTAGCAGACATACCTGTTACACTACCAAATGTTTTTAGGAGTTCCTCTTTCTTAACATAAATCATTATTATTTATGTAGTGCTCAGAATACTCACTAATCCATTAAAGGCATACTTAAATTTCATGGATTATGAATGCATCTGATAGAGGAGAATCAGTAAGTATGAAGATTATGAAAACATTTTTTTCATGAAAAAATCCCAAAATAAACACTATTAAACTTACCCTAAAGTTTATTACATCTCTTAAATTTGCTAGCATTGGATTTGGAGAGTTAACACCCCCTGAAAATCCCTACTAAGCATAAAATTCATAATTTTCTTTTGGCCAATCACAGAGAGCTATAACATTGTATCAATCGGTGAAGTCAGTTTGTGCAGCAAAGTATCATGGAATGTGTAGTCCCCACTACAAGGAATCAAGAAGAAGCTCAGACATTGCTCTGTGGGTTTTTGCATTGTGCTGCTGTTGGCATAAAGCTTTGTATACATTTAAAATCCATACCCAAATGCAGTGTTTCTATTGGTAGGTACACTGTGCTTATGTAAACAGCTCTGGGAGTGTGAAAACCATTCAATTGAGCAATTGCAAGTTACTGTAGCCACAAGTGAGACTGTAAGTTAATTTGCTATTCAATTGGAGTCTTTTTGCAGGCTCCGAGCGGGTTACGGGTTTGAAAACTTTCCCATGGTTGAACCTGGAACTTGCAACCTCCCGTAGCTTTTGATCTTTCACGACGACAAGACTTCAGATCAATAAAATCACAAATGGCTATTCAATTGCAAAAATCAGTCAAGACTGCACCTGCAGGAAAGCCCGCAAATGGCAAATCTCGGCCCAGAGCTTACAGGTTCCAAATATGACCCGTAAATGGTTTACAGACTAGGTACAAACACTGCAAATCCCAATAAAAACACACCATTGCACTTTAAAATATGGGGAAAGCAATGGAAGGCATTACCATTTCTTGCACATCAACTCCCAACTATCAAATATTGCAAAAAAAAATTTTTTATAGGGTGTAATAGTCAGGCATATGCCAATATGAAAAGCCATGCTGCAATATGCTGAAAGCTATTAACAAAACACTCCCTTATTAAATTGCAACCCAAATACATGGACATCACTGACATATTAACCCTTTCTCACTCACAGAGGCTCTAATGTGGACCCTAAAAATACAAAGATCATCTAATATACACCTCATCTACATTGGGAAAACAAATACTGTCCAAATGACACCGCTACATCACATGTATCAAGTACCAGGGGAACATTTTACATTTGGTTGTTCATTCCCTCAGTTGTGTCCGACTCTCTGTGAACCTATGGACCGCAGCACACTTACTTATGTCTCTGTCAAGTTTTTTTTGTCAAAGATACTGGAGTGGGTTGTCTCTAGTGGACTGTGTCTGTCCTATCTGCTATGATCTTCCCACCTACAGTGGACCTACATGGTATAGCTCACAGCTTCATTCAGGTACACAAGCCCCTTCACCACCACCACTTAGCAATCCTGAAGGGGACCAGGGGAAAATACACCCACTAATCTACTCTAACCCATCAGGAAGGGCCACAAAAACATATGGAGGCTGTGCAGAGGCACGTGGAACAAAAGCATACTCACCTCAATCATGGATGATCTCCGCTAGGAACATCCTGGAAAGTCCCACACCATTGCTGGTGGCCATGTGCCAAGATGTATACCCATTATCATTTGGTGACATCACATTAAGTGTTTTGCTATCAATCAATTCACATTATCACCTGTCATATTGTTATCAGGCCTTCAGAGGAATGTTGATACTCCACAGCATCACACATTGGACTCTCCATGTGTATTAGCCCTTTATTATGGTATATGATATATATTATTATATGATATATTTTGATATTATTACCATTATTATTATTATTATTGTTATGTTATGTATTAATCTATTGCATAATAACTAGGGCTCATTAGTTTAAAGATATAGGAATGTGACACAAATGAGATGTATGTGGAAGTCCCATAACTCCAACCATTGAAAACACACTGACATGGTGAGAATGGTATAACAAAACTTTATTTCATACACAGAGCATTTTTAGAAATAGACAAGACTGTGCATTAATATCATGGGTGTGGTGTGGGTGGATCCTGGGAGATCAAGAGGCTATTGTTGGAAAAAAGGGGATACCTATAGGGTGCGGATGTCATAGTCTAGAATAGGCATGATGCATAGCACCTACCAGGGTCACATGTGGTCACTACACCACTGCAACCGGAATCTGATGAAAAAAAGGATAATCAGAAATCACTTCATTTAATTGAAACCATTAATGTGCATATCACTTACAACTTGTCTAGATCTGCTCAATGAAACAGATGGTTAAACCTCTGGACTGTGTAATCCAATCCAGTTTCACAAATACAGTGTGTTGACAAAACAAACCTCTGAAAAACAGTGGTCCAAAAAAAAGGGCAGAGGAGGATAAAAAAAAAACATGCATGTACAGTACAGTGCTAAATACTGTAACTGTAACAATATACCAACTCACCTATTTTCCATCTGCAAGCATTACTAACCATTAGCTAGTTCTCAGGATAACTAACTGGCCATGACCATTAATAATGATGTGTCATCTCACAATAATTGCATAGCTGTGACCAGCATCAGTGGTCAGTGTACTACCACCTTCTCCATATGATATTGTTCATCAACATTAATACCACATGCATCAGCTATACAGCTGTTAGCACATGTTAAATGATACTTATGATATCAGCACTAGGGGAAAATACCCATTAATACAGAGAGGACACAAAGGTCAGCGGCCAGATTCAATGTTACTTACATCAGACCCAAGGATCTGTTCACAGACTTATATTGAGGTCAGGATCACAAGCTTCACTAGTTCATATATTAATGCTGGTTGTCATTATCATGCCATTGTGAGACTTTGCAAGTCCAACGCCATAGCGGTTTTAGTCTACATTTAAGCTAACAATCATGTCTTAGATGTGTGGCTATATGATAGCTTTAATATTGTGGGAGCTACATGTTAAGTGGGGCTGTCATTAAAGGAATGTCTACCTGAGAGGCACTGTGAAAACCTTAAACCTCATACATTTCCTTCACAATGCTTGCAGATGCAGAAGAGGACTTAATGGACCTGAATTGTACCTAAAACAAAGAAAGAAAGAAAAATCCAAAAAAATAAGACCTTAAAAAAGATTGGGACCTTAGCATCTCTTCTCAACAGCATTCCTCTGTTACCATTAGTTGGAGAATTGTGAAACAGAACCGTACGTGTCCATAGAGAAAAGGATCATGGACCATGTGATGGGAGGTAGCCATCTGCATACAAAATATCACCATCACATAGCCCATGATTCTATACTCTCTAACCAGGCTAGATTATGTTAACTTTTGGACCAATAGATTGTCACTGAGGAGTGCTGTTGAGAAGGTACAAACATCTGTGCAGCCCCTAGGTCCTCCTTCACCTAGCCACAGGCCCCCAATCCCCTGTGGCCAGCCGTCGTCTCTGGTGGTGGTGGTTGGAGGCAGGGGGAGGCATCTCCCCAGGAGGAAGCAGCACCTGCAGTGGTGGAGGCATGGAGTGAGGAGAGGAGGGGTTGGGCTGCGGGTTGACAAGGGGTGCCACCAGAACCACATTATCCTTGTGCGTGTTATTGTGAACCCTGTGCTTGCCCTTAGCCTCTTGCCCTCCTGACTGTGGATGGGGATCCTTGCCTTCCTGACCTGTCCCTGAGGCCTGTCCTTCCCACAAATTATCACCCCCCTTGGGATCAGCCCCTCCTCCTCTGTCCCTGGTCTATATGTGCCTGTTGCTAGTGCCACCCTGCCACCACTCACATCCTCCTCTCCACTCTCCTACTCCACCACTTCTACCACCTCCTCATCTCCTCCACCACTCCCCAGGGCCACCTCTCTCTCTTCCTCGCCTCTCCCGATCTCCTCCTCTCCGCCTCTCCTTTCCTCTCCTCTCTTTTCTCCTCCCTCCATTTAAGTCCCAAAAAGAAAAAGTTGTTCTGTATATGTATGGGGAAAATAAAAAATATGTTTATTATGTGTATTTAATAACTGTTGGGGGATGGGGGTTGGGATGGAGGGGGTGGGGGTGTATGGAGTGACCTTGCTCTATGTGTATCTATGTGTGTTCTTTAATTTATGTGTAATCTGTAAATATGTGTAATCAAGGATTAAGTGTAAAATCGTAATTAGATGAATAGAAATAATGAAAACCACAATATACTGCTCTCACAAATCAACTACTCTCTCACTTTCACTGAAAGACCTCAAACTCCAGGACCTGCGTGCTACTTCGGAAGAAAATACAACGCAGTCAACGCATGGGAGGGTGGAACGCAACATTATAATCTCCCTCTGTTAATCATCTGTGGCTAGACCACTATCTATTGGCTGAGAGGCCTGTGTCGCACTACATTATACCATGATTGGATCGTAACAGCATATTGCATCTCGGCCAGCCCGTGAACATTTTTCTGCCACGGGAGGGGTTTACAGGCTTAAGGCTTCGGCCCGTAACTTGAGCCCTTGCTCAATTGAAAAGTTCCTGAATCAGAGACAAAAACGGGAGCCCTCAGCAC
Source organism: Discoglossus pictus (assembly GCA_027410445.1). Taxonomy (NCBI): domain Eukaryota; kingdom Metazoa; phylum Chordata; class Amphibia; order Anura; family Alytidae; genus Discoglossus; species Discoglossus pictus. Next base: position 180,133,598 of record CM050170.1, on the reverse strand, counting down.
GCCCGCAGACAAACGGCCTTTATCCTCGTGAGATGGGGGCTTGCAATTGAATTGGGCTCCATTTTTTTTAAAAACTAAAATAAATCTGTATGTGTGTAGAATGACTCAATGTAATTTGTGTTTCTGATATAAGCAGCATGTGTTAGATTAGAAAAAGGGAAAAACAGGGAAACTATGATATATCTTTAATGTCTAGGGACATTACTCACTGGACAAACGATTGAACTCAAAGAACGTTAACTTACTTGACATTTCTATGCTAAAGAAACAAGCTATCTGTCTATTATCATTGGCTCAGTTTGCTTTAATTGTACATTTTAATGTTACAAAGCTCTACGAACTACTTGGTTATTTAACTGTGGGTCTTATGTGTACAAGCAATAAACACTAATTTAATTTACCTATAGTGTTTTCTAGTATAGTGGCTACCAAACTGTTTTCTGATGGACCACGTTGACCTGAGTCTTGCTATAGTAACTTGACTGATTATATAAATCAACCCCTGAGATCTGAGCATACACAGTCTTTTATTTTGCTAATTACTTAAATAAAAGACAATTGTTTTAAAGCTCCAAAAGGTAATCAGTAACTACTGACATTAATGGCCCCATTAGACATTGCAGTGGTGGGAGGATCAGAATAGCTGATCTATAGCTAAATATTGCAAAATTCAATAGAAGAATTTGGATATTAATTTGAGTACTTTTTTCCTCCTATAGTTTTCAGTCGTACACAATTTCTTTGGAATCATAGCTATAGTGTATAATGCTCTTGGACCACCAGTGGGAACACAGTTTGGGCACAAAAGTGCAAAAAACAGTGATAAAAGCATACATGGCACAGACATACAAGGTTAATGGGGTTTTATACTGTATTTATCTTGTTTAAAGAAAAATACTTACAAACTTCCCATGCACTTTAATTTATTATTCCTTAAGTATTTTGTAGAGGTATAAGTAAAATATAATCAGTTTCAAATCCAAGCATATATTGTGATGGTTGTATCAAATAACTGAAAGCAGCTCATCAAATATCAAAACATACATCATATATTTCTTATTAATTCTATGCACCTGTAGGTACAATATTAATTCATATGGAAATTGCAATGCATATATTTTGCATTTGTGTCCCTAAATTTTAACATTCGTTATACGATATCCATCAGTGCTTGAGAGTTCATTAATGCTTTATTACATTTTCAAGTCTGGATACACAGTGTGAATGCAAAGTAATATAAAATGTTCAACAACATTTTTCAGAGTGTTTAATATCTGGTAAAGTGATCATCACCAATTATTCTGGGTTATAAAAATGTAATTGTCACAAAAGATATACTATCACCAGGAAAATGGCCTCAATAAAACTACAATGTTATCATCAGTACATTGATTACCAAAACCGCATTTATCCCGTAACAAATCTCTATCTAGAACAATCTGTATTATGTGCCTTTTCTTTCTACAGAAAGTTTCTTATAAGCCATTTATTTTGTACAGCCTTAAGTTAGTTACTTGGAAGTAATATGAGCTGGAACGAAGGCAGACTTGGGCAGTATTAATATCTGATATATATATATGCATGTATAATATGTTAAACGTAATAAACGTAACATGCAAACATATAGCGGGTTACTACAACCCATAAATCATATCTATGCGCATATACACATATGGAAATATTTTTTTAAGATTGGAGTAGCCATGAGTGACCTATGACATATGTCAGTATGCAGTGATACCTTTTTACTGCCTCCCCCCTATCACTAGCTTTTCCATTTTCTTCCTCCTATGTCCCCCTACCCCATGATATATATATATATATATATATATATATATATATATATATATATATATATACATTGGATATAAAAAGTCTACACACCGCTGTTAAAATGTCAGGTTTCTGTGCTATAAAAAAATGAGACAAAGATAAATCATTTCAGAACTTTTTCCACCTTTAATGTGACCTATAAACTGTACAACTCAATTGAAAAACAAACTGAAATCTTTTAGGTAGAGGGAAGAAAAAAAATAAAAATAAAATAATATGGTTGCATAAGTATGCACACCATTAAACTAATACTTTGTTGAAGCACCTTTTGATTTTATTACAGCATTCAATCTTTTTGGGTATGAGTCTATCAGCATGGCACATTTTGACTTGGCAAGATTTGCCCACTCTTCTTTGCAAAAACACTCCAAATCTGTCAGATTGCGAGGACATCTCCTGTGCACAGCCCTCTTCAGATCGCCCCACAGATTTTCAATCGGATTCAGATCTGGGCTCTGGCTGGGCCATTCCAAAACTTTAATCTTCTTCTGGTGAAGCCATTCCTTTGTTGATTTGGATGTATGCTTTGGGTCGTTGTCATCCTGAAAGATGAAGTTCCTCTTCATGTTCAGCTTTCTAGCAGAAGCCTGAAGGTTTTGTGCCAATATTGACTGGTATTTGGAACTGTTCATAATTCCCTCTATCTTAACCAAGGCCCCAGTTCCAGCTAAAGATAAACAGCCCCAAAGCATGATGCTGTCGCCACCATGCTTCACTGTGGGTATGGTGTTCTTTTGGTGATGTGCAGTGTTGTTTTTGAGCCAAACATATCTTTTGGAATTATGGCCAAAAAGTTCAACCTTGGTTTCATCAGACCATAACACCTTTTCCCACATGCTTTTGGGAGACTTCAGATGTGTTTTTGCAAAATGTAGCCTGGCTTGGATGTTTTTCTTCGTAAGAAAAGGCTTTCGTCTTGCCACTCTACCCCATAGCCCAGACATATGAAGAATATGGGAGATTGTTGTCACATGTACCACACAGACAGAACTTGCCAGATATTCCTGCAGCTCCTTTAATGTTACTGTAGGCCTCTTAATAGCCTCCCAGACCAGTTTTCTTCTCGTCTTTTCATCAATTTTGGAGGGAGCTGCAGTTCTTGGTAATGTCACTGTTGTGCCATATTTTCTCCATGGTATATCTAATGCCTTGGAAATTCTTTTGTACCCTTCTCTTGACTGATACCTTTTAACAATGAGATCCCTCTGATGCTTTGGAAGCTCTCTGTGGGCCATGGCTTTTGCTGTGGGATGCGACTAAGAAAATTTCAGGAAAGACCAGCTGAACTTTTTGGGGTTAATCAGAGGCACATTAAATGATGGCAGGTGTATGCTGACTCCTATTTAACACAATTTGGAATGTGATTGCTTAATTCTGAACACAGCTACATCCCCAGTTATAAGAGGGTGTGCAGACTTATGCAATCACATTATTTTTCTTTTTTTTTTTCTTTCCTCCACCTAAAAGATTTCAGTTTGTTTTTCAATTGAGTTGTACAGTTTATAGGTCACATTAAAGGTGGAAAAAGTTCTGAAAAGATTTATCTTTGTCTCATTTTTTTACAGCACAGAAACCTGACATTTTAACAGGGGTGTGTAGACTTTTTATATCCACTGTATATATATATATATATATATATATATATATATATATATATATATATATACTATATATATATATATATATATATATATATATATATACAGTTAGGGAAAAACGTACTTGATCCCCTGCTGATTTTGAACATTTGCCCACTGACAAATATATTATCAGTCTATAATTTTAATGGTTGGTGTATTTTAACAGTGAGAGACACAATAACCAAAAAAAAATTGCATGTCAAAAATAGTTATAAATTGATTTGCAGCTCAATGAGTGAAATTAGTATTTGACCCCTTCGACTTAGTACTTGACGGCAAAACCCTTGTTGGCAATCACAGATGTCAGACGTTTCTTGTAGTTGGCCACCAGGTTTGCACACATCTCAGGAGGGGTTTTGTCCCACTCCTCTTTGCAGATCCTATCCAAGTCATTAAGGTTTCGAGGCTTAATCTCATAGAAAACAGATTTTCTATGGGATTAAGGTCTGGAGACTGGCTAGGGCACTCCAGGACCTTAATGTGCTTCTTCTTGAGCAACTCCTTTGTTGCCTTGGCTGTGTGTTTTGGGTCATTGTCATGCTGGAATACCCATCCACGACCCATTTTCAATGCCCTGGCTGAGGGAAGGAGGTTTTCACCTTAGCAGAAAAACACCCTCAAAGCATAATGTTTCCACCGCCATGTTTGACGGTGGGGATGGTGTTCTTGGGGTCATAGGCAGCATTCCTCCGAACACGGCTAGTTGAGTTGATGCCAATGAGCTTGATTTTGGTCTCATCTGACCACAACACTTTCACCCAGTTCTCCTCTGAATCATTCATGCAAATTTCTAACAGGCCTGTACATGTGCTTTCTTGAGCAGGGGAACCTTGCGGGCGCTTCAGGATTTCAGTCCTTCACGGCGTAGTGTTACCAATTGTTTTCTTGGTGATTATGGTCCCAGCTGCCTTGAGATCATTCCAGCCTTCTGTGTGAATGCATTGACATTGGGGGTCTTGCTGAGAGACAGATCTAGAGGGCTTTAAGAACTTGTTAATTAGAAAAGAGAAAAAGAAAAACTATTATTTATAGGTTGCCCCCACAGCAAAAGCTTGTTGCAAAAGTAAGCCATCAGCCAATGGAACAATTGTGTTGGTATAAGTTTGTAGCTGTACATGTAGCATTGCCGGTTAGACAAAGCATCCCCTCCTCATTAACCTTCCAGCACCTTGCTCCTATTGTTTTGGTGCAAAACTATGTAACATATCAAAATATGGAAATGTTATACTGTATATCAAATGTTGGAACTATAATCCCCCTGACTATTACTATGTACTTTATAGTTTAACCTTATTTAACCAACTACAGTATATTAAATGTATTTTTTAAACAGTACTTTTTCAGATGTCAAATATGATTACAATGCAATTAACACAAATTAGGTCTATTTCGTTTATATTTGATTGAAATGCTTATTTTTCTCTATCTCTTTACAGTAATCACTTCTGGATAGAAAATGGTAATTTGATAGTTAACATTCTCACAGTTTTACAGCAAAAAAAAATCTTTATTCTGCATTTGAATTGGAGCTAAACCTTTTTTTCAGTCAAATTAAACATCCTAAAGCCCAATTATTTTCAACTAGGTTATTTATTCTGCTTGGTAGTATGCCAAAAGAATTCTGAATCAAGTCTTTCATTAACAAATACCATTTTCACAAGGTATTTCAATATATTTGGCACTAGAATACAGCCATTATTGAATCAATCCATGTTCCATCATTAAACACTTTTCAAAGCACTGCATTCATTTTCAACAATTATCTTCAGAAGATAAAAAGGACTGACTTAATGGAAAGAAGGTCCATTTGTCTAAATGTTAGCACTCACAGTCATAATAGATATTCACCAACATTCTTTTTGTCTAATGTTAACATTATAAAATATTTTCCTGTGGGCCTTATGCTAAATAATGTTTTCACTCATAACTTGTGGGCTTTTTAATGTTCCGTGATAATCAATTAATATATAATATTTTATTTTCAGCAGTATTTTTCCTAACTCAAATATATCTGTTAGAATAAAATATAAAATGTAGTAATAAAATGATGATTATTTTAGTTATTAAAAAAATAAAAATTCAAAGATTATACATAGTAATGTGTTGTCCACATCAGCTGATATTAAATAGGCAACATCCTGACACTATCAATTGTAAATTAAAGGAAACTTGGTTCAAATTTGATTCTATGCACATTAGAGTAGTCTTTCGAATAACAAAACTTTGATAATGGGCAACATTTTTGACCGTTGCATAGACAATACAGATTCCCAACAAAGGACCACACAGAATAAAATACACTTACACAAAGTTGGATTTTAAATGGCCACATCTTTCATTGAAATTTATTGAAAAACAACGAGAGGTGCTTTCCAACCTATAACTGACTCAAGGGATCCCCGTGCCCCATGAGTCGTGATACCACAAAGAGCTGATACTGATGCTCATACCCACTGTGGGCAAGCACCCCTGCTATTCTTGTGGGGCTTGAGAAGGCTTAGTAGAGCCGACCTATTGCTTTTGGGCCGTTTGGAATCCCCTCTGTAAATTAGCAGAACCTTAGCTAGACACTCCCCAGTAACCTCACAACTTTTCAGCAGCAGCAATACAGTTGGGCTCGAGATAGGTAGTTAGTTGACCAGAGTAACAACCATGATACCAGGAGAAATTAACTCAAGGATACAAACCATTATCTATGTGATTCAGAAGCAAGTGATTTATTTTGAAATTTCCACATATTTAAAGGGGATAAGATACAATAGAAGTTTTAGTCCTTCCTGCTTAGTCTGAAATGTAGGAGTGCATAGTAAGCACAAAAAAGTCCAGCAAATAGCCCAACGTCCAGGGCTACCATGACACCAGGTCATTACTAACCCACACTTCTGCCAATGATAAACAATACAGGGAGCGTGGGTGGAGAAGATGAGCTGGCTTCACAAATTAACTGACAGGGATAAACAGACTTTTGTTTATATAGATGTTGCCTTCCAAAACCTAACCACTCCCCTCCAGCACCTCCCCTAAACTTAACCTTTGTATTTCTATTTCCATCCTATTCGTAGCACGGTCAAACCCCCACTCTCCTTAACTACCTAAGGCCATGGGGTGAAAACAGTTTAAATTTTTCACTTTTATTTGCAATTATTCTTTACTTCAAGCTGCCATTTTTTTTTTAAGAAGCTTGATTCTTGTTTTATCTCTGTGTGTCCTTATAAACTATTTACTATTCCATAACACCTGATGAGTGCACAAGCAGTTGGAGATGCCAGTTTCTGATTGTACATATATACACTTCTTGTTTATTTCTATCTCCTTCCACCTTAGGAAGTTGACTACTGGAATTGATATGGTGAATTACACAGCAGCATAACTGCATAGAGACCCCTATGGTAAGAGCTAAATGTTAGGTGCTACAGGGGTCCATAATGTTTATACTTAGACGCGCCAAAGGGACCCCAGTGAGGTTAATGTGTCCCCCCACCCCAAAGCATAACGGGTTGGGGGAGTGGTCCTCATAGGGGGTAGTGGATTAGTGTAGTGTGTTTACGTTAGGTAGCAATTTTATTAATAAATAGTGCTGATGACAATACACAGGCATCATTTTGCTGTGTTTTTTGTTGCCATACGTCAATTTTGACATATTGACAGCCATTACAGGTTTGCCAACCAACACGGAGTCTGTGCCAATGGACAGCGCTGGTAAACTGCACATGCCTGATCCCGATAACACTTATGTGCTCCACTGATCATGATATATAAGGGGTGGCTAGAGGATGTATAAATACTGCTAGACTGCATCATGGACATAATTATAGTACCATTGAATTAGTAAATCTGCCGTAGCTCACAGCTTATAAAGATTTGTGTTAGTAAATTCCCCAAAGCCTATTTTCAAGTATAGTTCTTCCAAAAAGGCTCTTTTAGATTTTTGACCACAGTGATCCTTACCAATATCAAAAGGAGAGATATTTTTGTATTGATCTACAAAGTCTGATATTAAGTTAAAAACTTTTCATAAAATTACTTTAGCATAATATGATCTATAATACTCAAAATACAATATTTTTTATTATTTTAATGGTATACATATCCCAATTAAATAATTTTAGATAATGTCTTAAACTATTGTAGTGATTGTTCTTAACTATTTAAGTATTGATACATGCACTGTGTTCTCTGTATGGCACATTATGGAAGTTAGTGGGGCTTGGTTAGTGTTGTGGAATAAACCTAATTATATAAAGGGTGAAGCATTTTGTCATTAACAAACGATACAATGACATGCTTATATGTGTATATATGCATAGCATATTATGCTATTGAGAATATATCTCATCTATTATGTGCTTTATAAAAATTCGCAATATAAATAGACAGTTTTTTTATTATTTTTCTCCTTATCCTGATCTGTTTGTGGTTCCCTAATAACTGATTGGGGAGTATAGAGAAGACTGTACAGCTGACTGGTTATCGTGGGAGTGTAGGTGAAAGGGTTAACCACAAAATCAGCCACCTACAATTACTATAAACACCCCTTGACGGTAACCTACATCCCAAATGCAATAAAATAAACCATCACAGAGGCATTTTGAGATATCACAATCTACACAAATACAAAAAACACAAAACCCCAATGTGGTCACAAAGAAACACTTGACTCCTAACTCCTTAACACACTCTAGAACAGGGATAAAGACAGGAAATTCTATACATTATTTATAATTCTCAACTGTACAATTAATGGATTTTAGCACCACCTAGCACTTACAATTCACAGAGAATGGAGAGTGGGTAGGAGTGTGTACCACATTTATTACTCTGCTGCAGAAATGTTTTAATTGCTTGATGACTTGCTTCCAACAATGCTCCCATAATCTAAATTTTGTTCTTTATGTGTTTGCTACTTTTCCCCCTAACATTCCCCTCTGTATAAGTGAGGACACAAATAATCCCCTCAATTTATGAACTAAACAATGTAGTGATAGCAAGCATATGGTAGCCATCACAGAGAAGTGAAGCATTATTCACTAAATTATATATGTAACATTAAATGCAGACAGAGATGCATCAGGGCAATTGGGTGTCACCTGGTTAAAATGCCTTCTCACTAGCCCTTAGGGCAATCAAACACTGAAGGGAGAACTACAAGTTTTACTCTCTTGGTACCTGCTGCTTTTAGCCTCTCAGCTGCATCCTTCTGTACCTACTACCCAGTGAAGGGCAAAAAGGCTTGGAATGACCTGGGCTTGGCCACTGGAAAACCATCCTCTCTGCTCATAACACTTAAAGTCAGATAGCTTACCCTGGACAATGCACCGTGGTCTAGACTAGACAGTCATTTACATGTCAGTACCCCGGAGTGTTAAATTGGTACACTCGGGGGTCAGACCATCTTGTTCCACCACCTGCTCCTACATATAATTTTTTGATGTATTGTAGTGCCCCCCCCAGTCCCTGCAGCACACCATTCCTCCTCTCCTCCCCCTCCTCCTCCCCTGCCCCCGCCATCCTTCCTCCCCCTTCCCCCATCCTCTTACTGTGTAAGATGGTCATCCTTCCCCTGCAGCACGTCTTCTGGCAGTGTCCGGGAGTCGCTATTGACGTGACGTGAGTGTGACGTCACTCATGACTCCCAGACACTGCCAGAAGATGTGCTGCAGGGGAAGGATGACCATGTTACACAGTAAGAGGATGGGTGAGGAAGGAGGAAATGTGTAATCCCTTGCGTTGCTAGGGATTATGGCTTTAGGAAGAGAAAATTAACCCAGAGCTACACTCGGGATTACCGTTTAGGGAGTTAATGGATTAGTGTTCCTAATTCTTTTTTTAATAGTAGTTCAATAATTAAACTCAGTCTTTCTATTTTTAGCTTTATATGCTACTATTCTTTACTGATGGGTTCCATCTTTTGTTCTGATCTTGTGTACTTTCTAAGGAGGATGTATCCTTGTAAACTGATGAGACAATTTTAGCTGTCACATTTTCATTGTTCGTAAAGAATCATCATTTGCTTTCAAAGTCTCCTTCCACCTCAGGAACTTGATCAACAGAAGCCAAAATGGTAGTTTCTATTGCTGCATAATTGCATACCAACTGTAATAAATTATTATTATTGTTTCAGATTCTAAAAACATTTGCCTACCTTGAAGTGTAGTTCTTAAAAAAGCAAAAGTTAAGTTGATTCCTGGACCGGATTACACATGGCCTGTCCATATATACATGACTACAGTGGAAGCATTGAGCATTTAGTGTAGGATTTATGATTTATTTGAAATATGTAAATATATTAATAAAATTACTGTACTGCTGCTGAGCGTAGAATGAAATGTTGTGCAATGTTATATTGCCCAAACAATCTATGAAGAACAAACAAAGCTTAAAGGAAATTGCAGAAAATGATTGAATACATTACAAGAAATTGGAAGCATGATTGGAAAAGGGAAAACAACAATTGGAGAAAGTAAATGAATCACGACTATGTTGTATAATGGCTTTATAAATGTCCTTTGTGTTTCTATAAGCAGGAAGATATACCCATGTGTTTAAAATCTATATTTTTTTCTACCTTTTTCACAAATAATAGAACATGATTAGCATCAGACTATAAAAATAAATGCATTTTTTTATATCCCCATATGTACAGGTCAAACTATCTGTTGCACTAGTGTGTTTCCTTATCATTGCTTTTAGTAAATTATATTATCATTATTATAATAATATATAATTATAATATATTCTAATATATTATAAAATATCACTAATATAGTTGTAATACTACGGGTTTGTGGTTAACGCTTGCAAATTGCGAGTTGCGCAGAGCTCTAAAGATTTCGAGGCTTGGCAGAGGTAGAGGGAGGGAGAGAGGAGAGGGTGGGAGAGAGAAGGAGGGAAGGAGAGAGAAGGAGTGAAGCAAAGTGAAGGATGTAGGGGAGGGGGAGGGAGAGAGAAAGTAAGAAGGAGATAGAGTGAGTGAGAAGGAGGGGGAGAGAGAAAAGAAGGGAGGGAGAGATAGAAGGAGGGATGGAGAGAGAGAAAGAGAAAGAGAGAGAGTGAGCACGTAGTGAGGGAGAGGGCGCAGAGAGAGAGGGCGCAGAGGGCGAGAGGGTACACAGAGAGAGGGCGCACAAACAGACAAAATACTTTTTAAGAGAATATTATACCATCATTTTTGATGGGGGAGTGACTAGTATTCTAATAAATGTATTTTTTATTACAATCAAAGCTGTTTTTTTTTTCTGTTCTGAAATGAGTGTGAAATGAGTGCGAGTCTTATAATCGATGGCATTCTATAACTGGCTGTCTAATGAAGCTTTGGGAATAGCCCAGGAAAGAAGGAAAGCGAAATTTAGTGGAGATAGGAAATTATTCTGAATGCAGAATTCCAGAGGCTAGCAAGAAGAGACAAGGAGACATCCTATAATGAGCCACAGAAAGAGATAGAGGAATCTAACAGCTTGGGAAAGTCAAGAGATATTTTCAATAAAATTGGGGGAGGAAACCTTGATAATAGACAAAAAATATCTGGGACTTAATAGAAACATCAGATAATGAAAATGTAGCAGGACTACTCAGAAGATCGATACAGGAAGGATCTTAACAGCTTTGATGATCTCAATAGTTTTCCCACTGAATTGGAGCCAGACATCTTTGAGATGGGCCCTAGGAAGCCTTGCTGATAACAAGGCTGTAGGAGTTGATGGAATCCCACCTGAACTGTTCAAAATCCTACAAGATAATGCTGTAAAAGAGTATCTTGCATTACGCCAACAAGTGTGGAAAACTCAACAGTGGACTGCACAAGTGTGGAGAGCTCAACAGTAGACAAGGCCAGTCTACATTACAATCCTAAAAAAAGGCAGTGCCAAATAGTGTTCCAATTATTGAACAATTGCACTCATTTCATATTTCAAGATTCTTGGAAAGATTCAAGGCACTTGAAGAAGACGATGGATGGGTGGATATGGATAAATTAGGTAATTGAAGCAATGAACATGAGCTTGAGTGAGCTCAGAGGGGCAGCGGCTTACTGATGTGCCTGGAGTATCTCAGTCCATAGGGCTAACAAGAGTCAGACATAACTGAACAACAACAACATTCTCCAGCATAGGTCCACTATCAGACAGCCTCAAGTATATCTGTAAGCCATGCTCTTTCATAAATATAAATTAACTCTGTGTCCCTCATACAATCTTCACTAAAGTATAATGGATGCCTACAAGGACAAGCAAAGACATCAATATATTAGTTAGACTCAATCATATGTTTTTGTCATCAAACAGCAATCCTTTAAGAGTAAGCTACAATTGTGATTTTGCAAAAAGCTCTATAATCTATAAACTATTGTAATGCATAAAAAAATGGAGAATCCTGGAAAGTTGTGAACCCCAATTTCAAGATTTTCATGGTAGTGCCTCATAAGGCAAGGAAACTTGCTTGACATGGAGAACCTGCCTATAGGTATATTTTATAAAGTTCTGAAATAAATACATCCTGTAGAGGTATCAGTATCTCTTAAGCAAAATGCCGGAGGGACATTTGCAGACTGTCTCTGGTTATTATTATTTTTAATGAGACCATATGTAATACTTTTAAGAAAAACCAACACATCAGAGAGGAAAGTATAAATAATAAATAGCAATACCTATTGATTATAATCCCATTAATGCATTTTATGTTGTGGCCTAATTTGCATTAATACACATTCAAAGCTTACTTTAAAGTATTATTAAATACGTTTAATGGTCTTTGAAAGTGGTTAAAACTTCAGAGAATTAAATTCTCCTTTTTTTGCATGAAATATTTTGAAAATAATTAAATAATTGAATATTTAGGTAAAAATATAGGCATATTATTTTTTGTCAAACAAATAATTTGCCAAAAAGAGGTAGAGGGGGAGGTAGAACTCATAATTTTTGTAATGTGCAATTACCTAGTTCATTATTATGTACATTAGTTTAGCCCTTGAGTATTGTGATTATGGTATAGCTCAAAAGCGAGAGCATCCTATAATATTAAAACATTAATCATTTAGTTAACATTTTTTAGTTCCCACAGTACCTATTTGTTCAATTCTATTAAAAAAAATGTATATGTAAATATTTTATAAAACTAATATTACATTATTAGGTAATTTTGGAAACAATATATTGAAAAAATAATAATTTAAAATATAGGCATTGGAAAATATATTACACCACCCACAGTATGTTAAAGTTTTATATATTATTTCTGTATATTGTGGGCTACATATTTAAACAAAGTCACCATGAAAGAAAATAATTCAATAAAATATCACATATTATAATTGTCTAACTGCGATTTGTCGTCACGCTTCAGACGAATCGCAGTTTGACAATTATAAAGTGCTGCGCATTGCGCAGAGCGCGGCGCGAGCCGCGCATGCGCAGAGCGCGGCGCAAGCCGCACTTGCGCGCAGCGCGGCCCGAGACAAGAGTGAAGAAGAGGGGGGGTAGAGGCACAGAGGGAGAGTGGGGAAGAGGGGAGGGAGAGTGGGGGAGAGTGGGGAAGAGAGGCACAGAGGGAGAGTGGGGAAGAGGGGTGGGGGGAGAGGCACAGAGGGAGAGTGGGGAAGAGGGAGAGTGGGGAAGAGGGGGGGGAGAGGCACGGCACAGAGGGAGAGTGGGGAAGAGGCACAGAGGGAGAGTGGGGAAGAGACACAGAGGGAGGGGGAAGAGACACAGAGGGAAGGGGGAGAGACACAGAGGGATAGGTGGGAAAGAGACACAGGGGAGGTAGAGGAGGGGGAAAAGACACACGGGAGGGAGAACAGGGGGAAGATACACATGGGAGGGAAATGGGGGGGGGAAGAGGGGAACAGACACAGGGGGAAGGGGGAAAGAGACACCGGCCAGGGGGGAACAGGCACAGAGGGAGAGGGGGGAAGAGGCACAGAGGGAGAGGGGGGAAGAGACACAGGGGGGAGAGATACAGAGGGTGAGGGAGGAAGAGACACAGAGGGAAAGGGGGGAAGAGGTACAGAGAGAGGGGGAAAGAGGCACAGAGGGGGGGGGGGACAGAGGAAGGGGTGAAGAGACACAGTGGCGAGACACACAGAGAGAGGCGGGGGAAGAGGCACAGAGGGAGAGGGTGGAAGACACAGAGGGTGAGGGGGAAGAGACAGGGAGGAAGAGGCACAGAAAGAGGAGGGGGAAGAGACACAGGGGAGTGAGAGGAGGGGGAAGAGACACAGGGGAGAGAGTGCAGGGGGGAAGATACACAAGGGAGGGAAATGGAGACACGAGGAAGGCCGGAACAGACACAGGGGGAGGGGGAAAGAGACACAGGCCAGGGGGGAACAGACACAGGGGAGGGTTGGGGGAGACACAGGGGGGGGAAGAGATGCATGGGAGGGAGAAGGGGGAAAGAGACACAGGGGAGGAGTTTAGAGACACGGGAGGGAGAGGGAGGTAAAAACACAGGGGGGCAGGAGATACAAAGGAGGTAGACGAGGTGGAAGGAGACACAAGGGAGGGAGAGGAGGGGGGAAATAAGACACGAGGGAGGAAGTAGACAGAGGGAGAGACTCGCAATGAGCTCCAAAGGGGCTCATTGAAAGGCCTGTGATGAGCGCCAAAGGCGCTCATCACAAGGCCAGTAAAGTAGAGGGGGAGAGGCTTACATTGTGTGGCAAACAGCATTGCCAGGCTTCAGTTTTTATTGCCGTCATTTTTGACGGGCAAGTCGCTAGTTTTTATATAAACTGTAACTTGAATGTAAAGTTTAGAATTCATACTAAATTGATTGAGCTGTGTTTACTATGTTTTAATGCACTATAAAAAAATAACCAATTCATGTGAAAAACAATGGCCCCTATTCATTTGAGCAATTGTTGGTTACTGGAGCCCGTAAACTAATTTGCCATTCAATTGGCATCTTTTAGCGAGCAGCAAACTATCTGCAGGTTATAGGCGGAAAATTTCTGCAGTTGCCAAAATAGTAACTTCCAACCCATCTAAGCTTTTGATCTTTCAAGCCCATGAGTGTTACAATCGCAAATCACTATTCAATTGCTACAATTCCTCAAGCACGCAAATAATTTCTCACCCGTAAATGTCAATTATCAATAAAAATCCTATGGGCTCCAGATAGGACTTGCAATGTGGTTTAGCCTCTGTCGGTAGCACTGTAAAAGACGTGTAAAGTGATGAAATACATTATAATTAATTGCACAATAATCTCAAGCTCGCAAATTTGCAATAAAATATAAATCTTGGGAATCAATGAGTTAATACATATCAGGCCACCCACATGGACTAGAACAGTATCGCCATAAATTTTTTAATATTTTGTACATTGCCGGATTGTGAGTCTGATCGCATATCGGACCTCTAAACACTAATTCATTGACGTTTAACCTCCATGTTTTACTGACGTAATGATGACGGTCTCATTTACTATTGGCTGTTTCTAAATTGGTAGTTACGGCCTTGCTTGATTGATCATGATCACGCTCTGAAATGCTACTTACAATTGCATGTTTTACGGTTTTGGCCCTTAAAAAGACTTAATGCCTGTATAACGTAATCTGCGGGCTTGCAATTGAATAAGGCCCAAAGTGTCAACTCTCTGCTTATAACAATTACAATAAAATGTATGTATGTACTATTAGAAAAAATGTAATTTAAAGTTAAAACCAAATAATTAATATGGGAAATAAGTAATATGGGTTAGGAAAAAGGAATTGATCAGAGGCTTTATATAAAAAGTGATATATGGACTTATAATCACTAACTACAAGATTTATTTTTATAGATGGAATTAGTATCAGACCCTTAGCCAGGCAGGAAATAAAAAAAAAGAGACTTTCATTTATTATCAACTATCTGTAATTACTCTTTACTCAGGGTAGTCAATGCCTTATTTGCATTACTATTCTCTTAATGTGATGACTTTTGTAGAATGATGATATTTCCATTATTTATACTGAAAAAGTTAAGTAATGCTACATTTCAGTAGAACCAATTGAATATTCCTAACATTGAAGTTACACAACAGTAACAAAGACACAGGGTGTGAGGAATTGACTCTGCTGGGTTTTGAACCCTGGTCCCCAGGCTGCTGAACCTCTTCCCTACCACTGCGCCAGCCTGCCTTTGTGAATTTCCTTGAGATCTGATAAGCCTGGACTCTGCTAGCAATAGTATCAGTGACTAGTCTCTTCAGCTGTGTCTGGTCAGGTGTCTGGTCCTTGGCCTATATAAGGCACTTCCTGTCAATGTACCTTGCCAGATTATTGTGGTTCCTGTTCCCTTCAATAAAGCTTGTTCCTGTTTCACCTACAAGTTGCTGAATTGGATCATTGCTGACCTAGGCTGCTGGTCTCCAAAACCTTGTGATTCCTATATCATTGCACAGGGCCTTATTCAATTGCTAGCCCGCAGATTACGTTGTACAGGCCGTATGTCTGCGGGCTTGAAATTTGCTACAATTACAAAGTGATTCAATAGAACAAGCCTACAATTTACGGGTTAAAAGCTGAAACCATAAACCATGCAATCGTAAGTAGCATTTCAGAGCATGATCATGATCAATTAAGCAAGGCTGTAACTATCGATTTAGAAACAGCCAATAGTAAAGGAGACCGCCATCATTATGTCAGTAAAACATGGAGGTTAAACGTCAATCAATTAGTGTTTAGAGGTCCAATATGCGATCAGACTCGCAATCCGGCAATGTACAAAATAATAAAAATGAATGGTGATACTGTTTTAGTCCATGTAGGTGGCCTGATATGTATTAACTCATTGATTCCCGAGATTGATATAAGACGGAAATTAAACTATGAACAGGCGTTTAACCTCCTTGCGAGTCCTATCTGGTACCTGTAGGATTTTCTTCTACATTTGCCATTTATGGGTATTAAAACATTTGCAGGCTTGAGGAATTGTAGCAATTGAATAGCAATTTGCGATTTTAGCGATTGTAACATTTGGTGGTTTGAACAATCAAAGGCTTAGATGGGTTGGAAGTTCCGATTTTGGCAACCACAGTGATTTTCAGCCTGTAAACCATAGATCGTTTGCGGCTCGCTAAAATAAAAAAGCTAATTGAATCACAAATTAGTTTTCGGGCTACAGTACGGGCTTCGGTAACTAACAATTGCTTAATTGAATAGGGGCCACATACTACAGCATAAGTACAAATAATAGATTAAAATTTAAACATTTATTATTTTTTACTTTCTGAAAACCGTATGCCCGTTATCAAATTTTTTAAAGTACACTGTAAATATGGGGCTATAGTGGTCCATTTATGGCTATATTGTGAGATAAATGACCTTGGCATATTGGTTTGATTATTTTACTGAGTTTATTTTCTGTCTAATTACTATTTATTGTAATGTTCACTATAGAAACAATGTTCTATTATACAGTCATATTTAATGCAAACTATGAAATTATCTAGCTTTATCATAATAGAAGAGATACCAATAGATTATCCAGCTGAATTAACTTTGTCTTTTTTAACGTCTTTGCCAAGTTTATCACAATAGTAATAAAAGGTTATCATCTGTTCTATTGAAAACATTGTGTATAAAAAATCTTGCTGAGCTGCTAAAGAACAGACTACAAAAGCTCAAGTGTAAGCAAGACTGAAGCAATCTGCCAGGTCAGATACACTGGAAGCACGGTGTTTCTGCTGAACTGTAAATCTGCATAATATTCAAGCACTAATTGTCTGCATTTCTGCAAATGAAAGTAGAAATAATGAATTTTAAGTCCTCACAGTGGTTCTAATTGTGTAATAGGCTAAATCTAATTTGTAGAATTTTTCTGTAATACTTTGTATTTATTTCTATGATATTCTTGTTATAAAAAAATACCTAGGGTCAAGTAAAATGGTCTTGAAATGCAAAAAAAAATACATTTTTGTAATAGTACTGCACATTAAAAGACTAGTGTGAATTGCTTGATAATTATTTTAAAAAGCAAAAAATAAAATAAAATAAACACCACCTTTACATTTCTAACTTTTATATGCAATTACTTTTTAATGCAGAGATCCATTTACTTTTCTTTTCTTTTGCATTATCAATCCTGCAGTTTAAAAGACGGGGAAAGTGATGAAAGACATTAGAATTAATTGCACAACAGTCTCAAGCTCGCAAATCTGCAATAAAAAAAAAATTGTTTTTATGTTTTATTTTGGTGTCATATCAATCTCGGAAATCAATGAGTTAATAGATATCAGGCCACCCACATGGACTAAAACAGTATCACCATTCATTTTTATTATTTTGTATGTTGCCGGATTGCGAGTCTGATCGCATATCAGATCTCTAAACGCTAATTGATTGATGTGTAATCTCTATGTTTTACCGAGATCATGATGATGGTCTCATTTACTATTGTCTTTTTCAAAATTGGTAGTTACGGACTTTGCTTAATTGATCATGATCATGCTCTGAAATGCTACTTATCATTGCATGAGAGAGTGTATGTGTAAGAGAGAGAGAGAGTGTGTGTAAGAGAGAGAGAGAGTGTGTGTGTGTGTGTGAAAGAGAGAGAGTGTGTGTGAAATAGAGAGTGTGTGTGTATGAGAGAGAGAGTGTGTGTGTGTGAAAGAGAGAGAGTGTGTGTGTGTGTGTGTGAAAGAGAGAGTGTGTGTGTGTGAAAGAGAGAGACAGTGTGTGTGTGTGTGTGTGTGTGTGTGAAGGAGAGAGAGTGTGTGTAAGAGAGAGAGTGTGTGTGTGAAAGAGAGAGAGTGTGTGTGTGTGTGTGTGTGTGAAAGAGAGAGTATGTGTGTGTGTGTGAGAGAGAGAGAGTGTGTGTGTGTGTGAAAGAGAGAGAGTGTGTGTGTGTGAAAGAGAGTGTGTGTGTGTGTGAAAGAGAGAGACAGTGTGTGTGTGTGTGTGTGTGAAGGAGAGAGAAAGTGTGTGTGAAGGAGAGAGAGAAGAGAGGGTGTTGCTAATTTTTTCCAGGGGCGGAGTTGGGGCATGGGGGTTGGGACGAAGTTGGGGGCATGGGGGCTGGGTTGGGTGGGGGCAATGGTGATGGGGGAGGTGGAAAACTCAGGGGTAGCCCCGGGGGGTAAAAGGTCTAGCTACACCACTGCTCATATACACTTTAGCAGGGGAGACAGTGTGCAAAATAATGCCTCCCATTTCAGTTAGCATATTACTTTGCCTTGTCAATTGCTCAACTTGCTTTCAACAGAAGGTACTTGGTTTCCCACCTCTGTGTGCTATATATACACTAGGCAATATGTAGCAAACTGTAATGTTTTGGAGATCAGTGAAGATATTTTCGAGAACCTCAGCATACCTATATCATCCTATTTGATATAGGTGCTAAGATTTTGGGTCCTTTTGTCGAAGAATTGCAGTAACAGTTGCCTCCTTGGCTCTTTAGGGTCACTGCACACAACATCTTTTGAAGGTATGCTACCATTTGCGGATCACCGTGTTGCCCATGCAACATCCATCAATATTATAACAAATTTAGGTTATTGCTATTGGGAGAAAAGTTACCTATTTGCGTGCTAAAGTATAACAATATGTTTAAAACGAATTATTATATATTTTACAGATTATATTATTCTAATATGGCTCAAGGTTTTTAGAAGAATTTGTAGAAAGACACTTGTAAAAATAGTATGCATTTGTCAATCAAAGGTCAGTGTGCATAAGAAATAAAACTTAAGGATATAATTTCATTGATGGATGAAGAGAACAAGATGATCATCAAGAATTAAAAAACAAACAAATAGTCTGTAATGTCCATATAGCTGCAATAGCTGCAAAGAGTGAACTCTGTAATAGCTAGATTAGGAAATTCTAGGGGGACAAATACAAAGAATATAAAGAACTTGTATAAGAACACACGGTTTTAAGCTAGAAGAAGAAATATATGGTATTACGTCAAAAACTTCTCTAAAAGGATTGTAGAAAAGAACTCATTAAGAAGTCTTACAGTACAACTATAAGTGCTCCTAGAGGAAACTTATTAAAAGAATAAAATAGAACCATCCAATTTTTGTGTGAGGTAAGTTTTCTATCTTCCTATAATGAAAGTGAGAACACATAGTATTATAAAAAATAGCATTGAAACATCTTTTAAAAACTGAAATTTTAGTATCTGAGAGAAGAAGATAGAGAAATAAGAATGTAAAGAAATGTATTTCCTATGGCCTAGAAATTAATTAAGGTTAAAAGTGTATTCACACGAAGTTCCAAAATGTTAAATAAAAAAATGATTTCTGGCCAACTAGCCTGGAAAAGGGTAAGATTTGTGACATTAAACCATTTGTTAAGTGTAACATTAGTTATATGGTATATATAATTCTTCCCTTCTGGATCGCTACCTTGTCGTGGTGAAGGGGCTTGTGTATTTCGATGAAGCTGTGAGCTATACCATGTAGGGTCAGCCAAGATTGGCAGGTCATGGCAGAGAGGTCAGAAAAATTGACCACTAGAGAAAGAACTGGCAACCCATTCCAGTATCTTGGCTAAGTAAACTTTATGCACAGGCACAACCAACAGATATAACGATATGGCACCGAAAGATGAGCAAACTAGATGTGGTCAAGAATGAAATGACAAGGTTAAACATTGATATCCTGGGAATTGGTGAACTTAAATGGACTGGAATGGGACGTTTCACATCAGACAACCACCAGATCTTCTACTGTGGTCCAGAATCCTGCAGAAGAAATGGAGTAGCCATCCTATTCAAAGAGTGGCCAAAGCAGTGCTCGGTTACAACTAAATAAATAACAGAATGATTTCAATTTGAATTCAAGGCAAGCCATTTAATATCACAGTGATCCAAGTCTATGCTCCAACCATGGATGCTGAAGAGGCTGAAGTTGTCCAGTTCTATGAAGACATTCAACACGTCATAGATATAACACCAAGAAAATATGTTACTATCATCATAGGAGATTGGAATGCTAAAGTAGTGAACCAAAGGACACCTGGAATAACTGGCAAATTTGTCCTTAATGAAGCAGGTCAGAGATTAGTAGAATTAATAATTCACTGGTCGTAGCAAACACCATCTTCCAACAGCCTCCGAGACGACTCCACACATGGACATCACCAGATAGACAACATCATAATCAGATTGACTATATACTTTGCAGCCAAACATGGAGGAGCTCTATACAGTCAGCAAAAACAAGACCTGGAGCTGACCATGGCTCAGACCAGGAGCTTCTTATTGCAAGGGAAGAGGGAAAACCATCAGACCAAGTAGATATGAAATAAATAATATCCATTTTACAGTGGAAGCAAATAATAGATTTAAGGGACTAGACATGGAAGATAGAATGCCTGAAGAACTTGGACCGAAGTTTGCAACATAATCCAGGAAACAGCAACAAAGAATATCCCTAAAAGAAAGAAAAGAAAGAAGTCAAACTGTCTGTCTGATGAGGCTTTGAAAGTAGCTCAGGAGACATTCTACAATGAGCGATGTAGGGGGATTGAAGAAGATAACCGAATAGATAAATCAAGAGATCTCTTCAAGAAAATTGGGAACATAAAAGGCACCTTTCATGCCAAAATGGGCGTGATAAAAAACAAACATGGTAGGGACTTAACATAAGAAGATCAGATAAAGAAGATGTGGCAGGAATACACTGAAGATCTATACAGGAAGGATCTTAACAGCAGTAATGACCTCAGTAGTTTGTCCAATGAGCTGGAGACAGACATCTTGGAGAGCGAAGTGAGATGGGCCCTAGGATGTCTTTCTGATAATAAGGCTGCAAGGCTGAACTATTCAAAATTCTACAGGATGATGCTGTGAAAGTGTTGCTTGCCTTATGCCAATACATTAGGAAAACTGAAAAATGGCCAATAGACTGGAAAAGGTCAGTCTACATCCCAATCCCAAAAAAAGGCAGTGCCAAAGAGTGCTCCAATTATCAAACAATTACACTCATTTCACATACCAGCAAAGTAATACTTAAGATTCTACAAGCTTGACTCCAACAATATATGGACCAGGAACTACCAGAGTTGTCAAAAAAACAGCGCGCACCAAAAGCTCGGCGTCAACAGTGCGCTGAAACATGCGCCCACTGACTACTGTGTGCTCAACAATATTGCACGCCGATATTTGCGAGCTGGACTGCTGTACCAGACTACAGGTAAGGTGGCCTTACCTGTAGGGATGTTAGGATTACAGGTTTTAGGGTTAGGCTTAGAGGGTTTTAGGGTTAGAGGTTTTAGGGTTAGGGTTAGGCTTCGGATCTAAGGGTTAGAGGTCTTAGGGTTGGCTTTAGTGGTCTTAACGTTAGGCTTAGGTTCACGGCACAAGAATATTTTATGTTTGAAGATTTAATCTAACAAGTTTTTATAATGGGGAAATAGAAAATTAAAGAAGGTGCTGGGGTAAGAAGTGAAGCATGTGACCCAGATATTACAGGATGTGGGCTACGGTGGAAGCCTCTATTGCCTGTGTTAACACAATGTGATCTGTTGAGCTTCCAGAGTTTTATTTTTCAAGCTTAACTACTATATATACAATACTCATGTAAAGTAATATTTAGTAGAACATATGTTCCAAAACCATTAACAAATAAAGTGCAATTTATACCTGACCACATTCTTATTCTGTAGACATGTCTTTAGAAATCAAGTTTTTGCACCAATTCACGTCCTGTACAATTTTAGCAACTTCTTCATGCGATGAATGTATGCAGGACTCTCTGCTACTTCAATAATAATAATCAAACCAAAGACTGGGACAGTTTTGCTTGCTATTTCTCCACTAATTAAGTTGATTACATTTCACAGAAAACTACATGGGAATAATTCCGTCTTCTGTCACGTATGTAGCACTGAAATTATTTTATAACCTGTAATAATAAATTTTCAAGAGTATGGAAGCTAAAGCACAATGTATTCATCACACTTGAATTCTAGATATAATGTCCTGCGTTTAGTGTTCTCAGTGTCCACATAGTATTCATTTCCATATGATAAGCATAGCTGCTGTTTTGCATGTCATATACTGAATTACATGTTTATTGACATGAAGAATATATTTTTATTTAGATCAGATGCTGTAATGAACAGGTTTAAACTTGTATATTTGGGCTTGAAAAAAGCGTACTGTGAAGAGGCATATTGGTGGCTGAAGGACGGTCTATAAATACGTACAGACAGAGAGATATATGAAAGAGATAAAGAGGGGATACCATGGGATACCAGTGTAATAGGTGAGTAGCACAGCCACTGTGGGAATGGAACGGAGGGATCAGTCGCCTTACTCTGACAGGTAGACATCTCTGTTTATCATACAACTCACTGACTGTCTCTTTACATATGGGACAAATGCGAGCCTACCTCACAGTGCACTCATGTCGAAGCACAGTGATGTTGGCGCAGTGATGTCGGTGTGCATTTGTCCTGCGCACTAAAGTCAGGGTGCCACTACCAGATGTGCCATCTGGGTTCCGCAGAGGAACAGGCATAATAGATCAAATTTCCAATGTCGGCTGGATAATAGCGAAAGAAAGAGAGTTCCAAAAAAACATTTACTTCTTCTTCATAGACTATTCTAAAGCCTTTGACTGTGTGGATCCCAACAAAATGTGGCATGTCCTTAAAGAGATGGGAGCACCAGATCATCTCATCCTCCTCCTAAAGAATCTGTATGTCGACCAAGAAGCCACGGTTGGAACCAAACATGGGACAACAGAATGGTTCAAGATCGGAAAAGGAGTCCGACAAGGTTGTATATTGTCACCTTATTTATTCAACTTATACTGTATGCCGAATACATCATTCGTAAGGCTGGACTGGATGATTTCAAACCCGGAATCAATATTGCTGGAAGGAATATCATCAACCTAAGATATGCTGATGATACTACTCTGATGGCTGAAAGTGAGGAGGAATTAAGGACTTATTGATGAGGGTAAAAGAAGAGAGTGCAAAAGTTGGCCTGCTGCTCAACGTTAAAAAAACGAAGATCGTTGCAAGCAGCAATCTCACTTCCTGGCAAATATATGGGGAAGAAGTAGAGGCAGGTTTTATTTTGCTTGGATCCAAGATCTCTGCAGATGATGACTGTAGTCATGAAATTAAAAGACATTTGCTTCTGGGGAGGAAAGCTGTGTCATGCTTGGACAAGGTTGTAAAAAGTAAAGATATTAAACAATCAACAAAGGTCTACATAGTTGGAACTATGGTATTCCCAGTAGTAACATACGGATGCGAGAGCTGGACCATAAAGAAGTCTGTGCGCCATAGAATTGATGCCTTTGAATTGTGGTGTTGTAGAAGACTGCTTAGAGTCCCTTGGACTGCAAGTTGATCCAATAAATCAATACTTCAGGACATCAAAACAAACTGTTCATTAGAAGGTATGTTTATGACGCTGAAGCTCAAATATTTTGGCCATATCATGAGATGGTAGGATTCCCTAGAAAAGACTCTGATGCTGGGAAAGATTGAAGGCACAATAAGAAGGGGACGGGGCGGAGATGGATAGATGAGTTCACTAAGCAATGAACATGAACTTGATGGAGCTCAGTGGAGCAGTGACTGAGAGATGCACTTGGCGTGCTGTGGTCCATAGAGTCACGGAGAGTCGGACATGACTGAATGACTAAACAACAACAACAATAAATAATTCTATGCAATATACAAGCACAGATTTCTAAAATCTGACACTATGAATGACACTACTGCATTTGACCACTACCCTGGGTATACTCTGGGACCCCCCCTCAAAACTATGGGGATCCCTATAAATCCCATGTAAAGGTAACTACCACCATAGGGGTTCTTATTTACCCCCATGGACCCTATACAACTATGGGAATCCACAAGGAACCTGATAGTCCCTGCCACAACCCTCAAATTAAAAAAAGTGGTATCATAGGCCCCTATTCAATTGAGTAATTGTTGGCTAATGTAGCCCGTAATGTAGCCCATAATCTAATTTGCTATTTAATTGGCGTCTTTTAGCAACCCACAAATGATTTGCGGGTTACAGGCTGAAAATCCCTCTGGTTGCCAAAATCGGAACTCCCAACCCATCTAAGGCTTTAATCTTTCAAACCCGTAATGGTTACAATTGCAAATCGCTATTCAATTGCTACAATTCCTCAAGGCCGCAAATGTTTTCACATCCGTAAATGTCAATTATAAAAGAAAATCCTACGAGTATCAGATAGGACTCGCAAGGGAGATAAACACCTGTTCGTAACTCTGTAAATGCAAATAAAAAATCAATACTGCACTTTAAAAGATGGCGAAAGGGATAAATACATTAGAATTTATTGCACAACAGTCTCAAGCTCGCAAATCTGCAATCAAATTTTTTTTTTAGGGTTTAGTTTGCCTGTTATATCAATTTCGGTAATCAAGGAGTTAATATACATCAGGCCAACTACATGGACTAGAACAGTATCATCATTCATTTTTATTATTTTGTACATTGCCGGATCGTGAATCCGATCGCATATCAGACTTCTATAGGCTAATTGATTGACGTTTAACCTCCTTGTTTTACTGACAGTATGGTGACGGTCTCATTTACTATTGGCTGTTTCTAAATCAGTAGTTATGGCCTTGCTTAATTGATCATGATTATGCCCTGAAATACTACTTACAGGTGCATGGTTTACGGTTTAAGCTTTCGGCCAGGCAGTTGCCGGTTTGCTCAATTAAATCGCTCTGTAACTGTTGCAAATTTCAAGCCCACAGACTTATGGCCGGTATGAAGACGACTGAGGGCTTATAATTGAATATGGGTCATAGTTTGCTTGTCTGTCTATATGCTGGCCAAAATAATACTGCCAATATTATCATTTAGGTAGATCCCCTCCCCATGTGATCAAACACTCTGAGCTACAAATTAACATTCTGAGACAGTGAAACTGCAGATACTGCATAAATAATTCTGAATAGCTCAAGATTCAATTATTGTAGACAAAGTGGTTAATACAATCCATAGATCTTCATGAAACTAACTTCCTGTTGTGGTGTACTTCCCTTTTCTTCACTAACTTCCTGTGCACGACTCTTGACTTTTTTCTTGACCATCCTCTCTTTTTTGAGCACCTATTGCCCTGGATTGCAGTAGGCAAATCTGCTTGTCTTATCTTCTTATCTCCCATGTGCCTGTCCTTGGGTTGCCTCAACTTGGTTTATGTCTATTACACCAAGAAAGGTACATTCTGAACCCAGGTTCCCAACCTCAGCTCAGCGGATTCACTTCCTGTTTTGGTTCTTTTTTAATTCACCAAATAGTATAAGGGATATACCTAGAATCACCATGTTATCTTTTATTTGTTATGAAATACATTAACTTTTTAAATGAATAATCTCAAACCGGACTTTGATTTCTGTTTAATAGCCCTAATTTATAATACCAACACATTGTGAAATGCAGCATAAAAGGGTACAATAAATACATACAACTTATGAAAGTACATATTTATGCACAGAGAATGAGCTGAGAATCTGTACAGGCTATAAAATTGTACACTTTAAAATGCAAAATGCTTTGAATATTAAGATTTGAGAAGCCTTCTGATCTTTTTGCTAGGGGAACAATATACATTTTCCTCTTATAAAAACTCATCATGCTTTTTGTGTTATTCATCGATGGTGTTCTGCTAAGCCAGAGGCTGCTTCATAAAGGAAAATTGCAAAAGATTGCAGTAAATTGTATTCTGTCAAGAAGTGTGTTGGGGAAAATACCAGCAAACTTTGTCCTGTCGACGAGATAAATTTCACGGTAAAAGTCACTTTTAGTTTGCTGCAGAAAAGCTTCAATACATCAAATGTAAAATGATTTGTTTTTAAATGTACTTTTCAGAGATACCAGACTTGGGATCTGTTCTGTTTCTCTTTAATTCATTACATTATTTGTGTAGAAATATAAAACACAATAAGCTCCTTAGAAGGGACACTGTGAAGGTAAAACAGTTCTTGGCTGTCATGCCAGACAATTTTTGCCAACTTGAAGACACCTTAAAGAGGATTACTCTTAATAACAACTGTTTAAACCTAACCGGTTACAGGGAAAGTCTAAGGCCAGGATTCCCTAATGTTATTTCCCATAGACCTGATGCTTGGTTGTGATTAACCAATTCATGTATCCCGGACACACAGGACCTTCCATGATTGAATAATTTTGGAGCCAGACGAAGCTCAGAGCCAGATGCAGTCCACCTATGTGGATTTTAAATCGGCCAATCGGCCGCTTACATTCAAATGGGCCAGTAAGAAAAGACACTACATTACCAAAAAGGGGTACATTACCAAAGAGGTAAGCTGGCAGCCCATCTGGAAGTGCTGGGTTGTCCTGGACTATGTCCCTGCGTTGAGGGATGGCTACCAATGTTGTCCGGGCCAGCAACAGTGCTGCACGGAATCAGTGCCCTGCTACATACAACAACAATATAGTGGCTAGAACTACTGTGGGGGACAGCACTAAGGCTGCCTTGGTTTAACCCTGCATGCATCACCTTTCTGATCCCGGTACGGATCACATATACCATCCACCCAAGGAACTTGCCTCCCACACAATTCAATGGTGACAGTGCCCAGGGATCTGATGGGCCCCTTGTTCCTGGCCACCCAGTTCACCCCTGGGACAAACTACTGAACTGATGTTACTGGATTATGCTGCCAAGACCAGAGGGCAGGAACATGGCACAAGGACCCCAACACAGTGAAGATGCAGAAAGGGGCAGCTTTATTCCATATACAAGACCAAACCCTGCTATGGTCAGTCAGGCAGATTAACCCCTGACCACCTGAAGAAGCTGACGGACTTTAACAATCCCTGGACAGTGAAAGAATATGAGCTCCACCATACCCACAGGACCAGCTCCTACTCATCGGCCATCTGGGACAGACAATCAGGGGGACCTTGTCAGAGGATGATCTGTGGGACCCCACTGCTTCCCGGACCCGTTGCCAGGTTGACGTTGACCCGGCACCGCTAGATGCAAGTATCTCGCCAATGGCAGAAAAGAGAAATACATTTGAAATGTCTTGTGTCTCCACACACTACCAATCTCTAAGAGAGCCATGGAAGCTGGGAGCCGGGGGATTACCCGACATTGCTGAGCCTGCAATCGAATTCCCTGGGGCCCTGAACTATGGGCAAAATAACGTGAATTCAATCTCCTTACTATACTGGCAGTTGTCACAGCCACCTAACACCTGTAAAAGGCAGAAGGGCTGCCAGGTGTAACTTTATCATATCAATCCTACTTAAACCAATGCACACTATGACCACTGTAAATGACTATGCCACTCATGTACTAGAGATATCACTATCTGTTTAGGTAAACAACTAGGACTGGGTTATGCGTCAGGGCACTTATGGGTGGTACTTCAATAGCACTTCTGTTATGGTTACAAACCTATTGAAAATGTTATGATATCCCCAGAGTTTGTGGCATAATGGTAAAATTAACCCCTTGTTTCTGGTATGGTGTAAGAAAGTATGTTCTCCCAAGTATTAGGATACTATTGTGCTAAAACAAGATGGCACCCACTAGCTTGCACATGTTCCTAATCCTATTGTTCTCCCAGCAACCAGGCCACCCAAGAAATAAATGGTTCAGTTTACACTGGAGTGGGGTTTTAGCCCTCTAAGGGGTATGTCTTGATCCAGTGGGTATATTCCCCCTGAGTGGTTAAGAGATAATTCAAATAGTGTAACTAGTGTACTGATTGGTTCTCTAGTACCTAGGCGGGAAAGTAAAATATGACCAATCCTCTTTTCATTGTACTGTGAGCCGTGCCACACTGGTTTATTCTGTTAAAATATCTGTGCATTATGCCTCAATAAATCAGTCCAGGTTGGCTAAGCATAGCTAAAGTGTACTGTCATTCTTGGGTAAGGGCTTCCTGAGATTAGTCACTTGAGGGTATTCTAATACCTCTCTCCCTGGTCCTACCTTAAAGGGACATAACAATATAAAAATCTAGGGGTGTTTCTGTAACGGTCCACAGTAGGGTTTTGGGGGTTCACCTGACACCCTGGCCCCTGGATCATGACAATGATGTTTTTAAAAGTATAAATTGCTTCTAACATAGGATGACATGTCAGGTTAATTAAATTCAGCTCCATATTATCCTGCCAAAGACTTTATTTAGGCTTTCATTTTATAGGTTTTTGTCCCTGATTGGAATAAAAAAAAAAAAAGGATAGTTGGGCTTATACAGATAAGAAACATATTGTCTGTTAGAATCTTCTATGTCTTTGTGAGTGACCTCATTTTGGAATTTTACTGAAAAGTAATGTCGATTTTCCCAACAATTTACACAAAGTAGTCTTTAAAAACTATGGACCATATGCTAATCCCAGCAATAGCAATTTACGAGTGCTGTAGTAGCAAAGAAAATCCTACCTAGCTATGCTATTCCCCATCCCAAAAATGTTGCGAGAGAATTGCTACGAGTGACTGCTGCACAACAAAGCTGAAAAGCATGGCACAAATCTCCATTGATTTTCGCACTGACAAAAGATTATGAGTTACACTATAGCAGCAGTTAAAGTGACAGTATAGCAACAAGAATCACTTAAAAAGGACATTTCAACATGTTTGACAAATAACAGGCCTATATCAACATAAGAGTAATTACAAATTATGATAATATATTATTACATCTGTTCATTAGACAACATCTCAGGTAACACACAACCCTGTCCTTAAGGGGTTAATACAAGTCAGGAAACCACGTTGCTTAGGAACAAATGCTCTAATGCATTGCTTAAAGTTATATATTTTATTAACACAAAATCAACTTGTTTTTATATATTGAAGGTATAAATACAATTGTGACATATATTTAATGTATACCTGGCCAACTCTACACTATAGGCATAGGGTACAGGAGGGTATCAGCTCACGAGGGGAGCTATGAAGGGCATAACTTTTGCCTTGTGCCTTGGATAAGAAATGAGTGCCTTGTCCTATAATAACTATGCATTTTGTTTTAAACTGATTATATTTTTACATTTCATTGTCTTTATTTAAGCTTTTTATGTATTTCAAACTTTTATGAGTTTTGGAATTTAATAAGTGTCTTTGCAAAGCAGAAGAGATCAAAGAAAGTATTCTATTATTATATGTTTACTTTACAGCTGGCCTTTGCTTCTGTTTCTGTATGTTACTGGTATATAGAGTAGCACACTATTACTGTCTTATTATTATAGTATCCCTGCATTGACTAAAAATAAAACTTAACTTTGACTTTAAACATACTGGAATTCTAGATAGTTGTTCAAAACAACCCAAACAGGTGCTTTTCTGTATTTGTAACTTTTCTTGTAACTAAGATGGGGCAAAATATCTAAGGCTTGCTTTAGACGATCTTGACCCCACCTGGTTATTTACAATCTATGTCATAGGCATATTTAGGTTTTATGCTGCCCTAGACAATTCACATTGGTGAGCCCTTTCCTTTCCTGACCCCAGATACTGGCAATCAGATTCCTCCCTAGAAGTTATATATCAAATCCGCTGCCACCACCTCCTTTGGCAGAGAAATCCACAGATTAACCACCCTTACTGCGAAGAACCCTTTTCTTTAAGGTGGAATATTTTAACTTCAAACGTCAAAGGATGTCCTCTTGTCAGTTGAAGCCCTTTTGACACAAAAAAAAATCACTTGACAAAGCCTTATATTGACCCTGGATATATTTATATATGGTTATCATATCCCCTCTTAGATGTCTTTTTTCTAGAGAAAATAAGTTTAAATTGGTTAATCTGTCTTCATTGCTTAGCCCCTCCATTCACATTTATTTGAATTAAATCTCATCTGCTATTTAGTTGCTCATTTCTCTAAGTTATGAAGATCCATTTGGAGGGAAAGAATATCACTTTTTATTTTAATTACCTTGCACAACTTAATGTCATCAGCAAAAGAGAGAATACTTTCCAGTCCCACTTCTAAGGTATTCAGGACCTAATACTGAACCATGAGGAACACCACTTACCACATTAGTCCAATCTGAGTATGTTCCATTTACAACAACCCTTTGCTTCCTGTCTTTTAGCCAGCTCTCAATCCATGAGCAGTTATTTACAGCAATTCCTGTACGCCTTTGTGTGCACAATAGTCTTCCATGTGGCACTGTATCAAAAGCCTTTTGCAAAATCCCCCAAATACTACTTTTTGCAATAAATTGTAAACACTAGGACCATATGTATAAATAATGTATTGTTATTTGGTTTAACTTTTGGAAAGAAGCTTTGGTGAACTTGCTTATTTCATGTTTTTAGAGCACTTCATTCAACCTGAATTGGTTTCTTCCACCCCCCCTCCCCCCACACACACACACAGCCCCACCCTCAAGCTTGGTATAGTGACTACCCACTTTTTCAGTAAGTGTTCTGTTGTAATTCTCTACAAGCGCAAACCATTGTATCTTTAGAAAAACATTAATCTTTCAAACATACAGAGCATGAAGCAGTGACTGTGCTGAAATACTATTATAATACACATATTTATCCATTTTCTACAATTCCTGCACATTTTGCTATTATTATAGAAGATTACAGTAAATAAGTGATATTGCTTTATGGTGATAGTGCATTTACCAACAAAACACTTTACAAGAATTCTAAATGATAAAATAAACAATGCACAGGCAGTCAGGCATAAATTGTTATATAGAAAGACTGACAGGCATCGGTTTTAGACTGAAAACAATGCATGCAAGATCCAAGGCATAAATATTTTTTTTAGAAATCATTACACTAATAGCAACACAAATGTATTGGGTGGATCAGAAATACTGATTGTCAAGGAAAGACTGCAAAACTTCAATGTAAATGTAAGATAAATTAATTATTTTTAATTACATTCAGTTGTTAAATTATTTGTTATTAATTGTAGCATGGGGAAGCCAAGAAGAGGACCTGGGTTCAAAACAGTACCTGAGACCCCTACTTTGCAAACATCCACTTCTTCCTCACATTGATGGTTTATCCTAAATGAAGCTTAGGCATATTTAAATTAAGTTAAATGTAGTTATTTCTCCAGCTCAACCACAATAGGTATACATCTTTCTGTTTCTGTACAACTTTTTCAAGATTATTATTATTGTAAAACATTTTGGCCATAAAAATAAATATATATTGATTCCAGACCTTGACGTTTTTGCAAATGCTTTTAGACTGAATTTTGTCAATTGAATTGAGTAAATATTTCAATATCCCTGACCTATACTTTTACATGATATCATATTTAGAATCAATGCTGTATCCCTTTAATTACTTCCTAAAACAAATTAGCACTTTTAAAAGTTGTGTTTTAGGTCCTTATATTCGTGCAAGCATGGAAAACATCATTAATTTTGCAAAATAAATCTGTAGCTTCGTTTGAGGTAAAATGGCACTAAACACCTCCTCTGTTTAAGAGATGCTGATCTGCATTCCTGGCCATAGTGATGCTGAATACACACAGCACTGGAGAGTTTTGTCATACCTGGTTATCTTTTTCAGAAACAAATGCAAGATCAGATAAAAAGAAAACGAGCCATAAAATTACTTTTATTCATTCCCATTTTCTTCAAAACTAAGCATTTCTATGATGGACCAATGTAGATGTCCTGGGGACCATCAAGCAAAAAAGAGTTGTATAAAAACACTTTGGGCCTCATTCAATTATCGGCCGTAAAACGGCCGCAAAGCTGCGATTCCTTGCGGCCATCTTACGGCCCCGTGTAGAGCTACTTTTACCTTGCAATTCAATTATACGGCGCCGCAAGGATATCCTCTTCCGGCCGGCCGCATATCATGCAAACGGCCGGAAGCTTTTTCACAGCGCCCGTAAATCTTGTTTTCCGGCCGCAAAGTCCGAAAACTGAAAATGCAAATATAAAATCGAGAATGCACTGTAAAGCTCCGTAAATGCTAGGCATCATAATGGGGGACACGAGGATTAATAGCAACACCCTCTCAAGCTTGCACATCAGCCCAAATCAGATATATTATTCACGGATTACTTTACGTCCCGTAGTTCCGCGGGCTGGTCCTTGTTCAAACCCGTACGGGTTTGGAGATGGAGGGCCGCAAACCAAGCATTGTAATAGCCAATATATATTCAATCCAGCACTGCAAAGCACTGTAAATGATGGGGAACATAATGGGGGGGCATGAGGATTACTAGCCAAACATTCTCAAGCTTGCACATCGCCAAATTGTACTTTGATTTTAAAATCCGTACAAGTCCCACGGACTTCACTGACCAAGCCCGTAGCTCCGTATTCAAGCCCGTGCGGGCTGTCCTCCAAGCCCGCAGCTCGTTTTTAAAGGCCGTACGTGCTTGGAGGTTAAAGGTATCCATTTTGTTACGGTTTTTGCAGTCTGCATGGAACTGCTGTAACCCTAAAATGGAGGCCCAAGCATTACAGCCTACAAATTAACAAGACTTCAAATTAGTTTAATATTCCTCATATGTTTGATTGGTCAGCACACATATAGGTTCCATTGTAGCCTCTAAAACAGCCCCATAATAGAATATGTCACCCCAATATTGGCGCGCACAGCAAATGTGTTTTGACAACATGCAGCTGACATGAGTGGTCCCACATCATTGCGCAGTTCTAATATTTTGGACTGTTGGCCGTCGATGAAAGGGCGCAAGTGATATGACCTAATGCCATAAACCCTTCTAACCCTTGTAGCCACAGCCTAATCCTAATCCTTACACCCCACTGCCTAATCCTAATCATTAGATCCGCTAGCCTCCTCTCGGGCCTGCTGTTGATGATGCGCGCATGTGTCGGTGCGTAGATGACAGCGCACATTCGATGCACGCTATATGGTTGATCAACGATAGAATACACATCTCGCTCATCACATCTACATTAGAGAATACAAATAGTGGCCAAATCAGACCGCCACTTGTCATATATCAAGTACCAGGGGAATATTTCATTATATGTGCTTAAGTTCTTCAGTTGTGTCTGACTCTCAGTGACCCTATGGACTGCAGCACATTCAGCTAGGTCTCTGCCTGTGCTGTTCTCAAAAGTTTGAAGGCCAAAGAGATTGGAGTGGGTTGTCAGTTCCTCCTCTAGTGGATTGGGATTTGTCTGATCTCTCTGCTATGACCTGCCCACCTACAGTAGCTCACAGCTTCATTCAGGTACACAAGCTGCTTCACCACCACCACCACCACTTAGCAACCCTCACCCATGTAAAGTGATAAATAGCAGAACAGTTTCGAGGTTCACCAAATGGGAATAACTAGACACCTGGCACATGGCTCCCACCAGGATGGGCGTAGCAGAGATTATGCCTGATGGCGGTGAGTTTGCTGTCGATCCCAGAGCTTGCGGCCCTTCCTGATGGGTCAGAGTAGATATGTGTGGTGCATGTTACCCTGGTCCCCTTCAGCATTGCTAAGTAGTGTGAAGGGGCTTGTGTACCTGAATGAAGCTGGGAGCTACTGTAGGTGGGCAGGTCATAGCAGAGAGATCAGACAAGGTCCAATCCACTTGAGAAGGAACTGACAACCCACTCCAATCTCTTTGGCCTTCAAACTTTGGAGAACAGCAAAGGCAGAGACCTAGCTGAATGTGCTGCAGTCCATAGGGTCACGGAGAGTCGGACACAACTGAAGAACTTAACCACATATAATGAAATATTCCCCTGGTACTTGATATATGCCAAGTGGCGGTCTGATTTGGCCACTATTTGTATTCTCTAATGTAGATGTGATGAGCTAGATGTATATGCAATTAGATAGAGATTTAAGGGATCCCAATAGAGCTCATGTGCGTGGCAAAGGGTTCATATGACCTGACTCATGTTTTACTCTTGATATTGAATTGGGTAGTGTGGCTTTAATCATATTATGCATGTTGCAGCATGGTTTGTCAGATTGGCATGTGCATGACCATTACAACATATGATAACCAAAGGATATTTAGCCAATGCATGTTCATTATTGGGCAACTAACTGTATTCACACATATGCTAAGTGATGTGGGTGAAGGGGTTTGTGTACTTCAATGAAGCTGTGAGCTAGCCTACATCGGGCCAGTGTAGGGGGGTACGTCTTATCAGAGAGGTCAGACTAATCCCAATCAACTAGAGAAGGAACTGGAAAAGCACTCCAGTGTCACCTGTCCTATTCATTGTAGGCCCTCAGGGGAATGTTCCTACTCCACAGTATCGCTCATCAGACTTGTCATGGGTATTAACCCTATATTAGTAGTAGATATGATATTTGGGATCAGATGATATCTCAAGCTATTCTGACTCCTCAACAGTTTTAGATGTATTGATCTATTGCATGTTAACTATGGCTCATCAGTTTACATTTAGAGGAATGTGACACTAATGTAATGCATGTGGATTTCCCTGAACCAAACATATTCATAACACATGGACGCAGTCAGAAAGGTCTAACAAAGCTTTATTTTTTACACAGACCACAATCAGCAGTGGTCAAGATTGTGCATTCACATAACCGTATAACAAAGCTTTATTTGATACACAGACCACAATCAGCAGTGGTCAAGATTGTGCATTCACATAACAGTATAACAAAGCTTTATTTGATACACAGACCACAATCAGCAGTGGTCAAGATTGTGCATTCACATAACAGTATAACAAAGCTTTATTTGATA
Organism: Discoglossus pictus; assembly: GCA_027410445.1. Taxonomy (NCBI): domain Eukaryota; kingdom Metazoa; phylum Chordata; class Amphibia; order Anura; family Alytidae; genus Discoglossus; species Discoglossus pictus. The sequence goes on along the minus strand of CM050170.1, from coordinate 180,098,527 downwards.
CACAGACCACAATCAGCAGTGGTCAAAACTGCATTAATATCATGGGTGTGGTGTGGGCGGGTCCTTGAAGAGCAAGAGGCTGGAAAAAAGGGGAAACCTACAGGTGTCAATCTAATAGTCTAGAATAAGCATGATGCATAGCACCTACCAGGGTCACATGCTGCAACCGGAACCAGAAATCTCTTCATTTAACTGAAGAAACCATTTATGTGCATAGCACATACAACTTGTAACTAGATCTGCTCATTTAAACAGATGATTCAACCTTTGGACTGTGTAATCCAATCCAGTTTCACACATACAGTGTGTTGAACAAACAAAGATCTGAAAGAAGTGTTCAAATCAAAAAATGCGGAGGAGGATCCAAAACAATTTAGAATCACGATGTATGTACAGTACAGTTCTAAATACTGTACCAATATACCAACTCACCTGATTCCCATCTGCAAGCTTTACTAACCATTAGCTAGGTCTGTGGATAATCAGAAATATGGGCAAATAGCCATTATTATGGAGAGGACACAAAGGTCAGCAGCCAGATTCACTGTTTCTTACATCAGACCCAAAGATCTGTTCTCAGACTGCTATTGAGGTCAGGATCACATGCGTCACTAGTGCATATATTAATGCTGGCTGTTATTAACATGCCATTGTGAGACTTTGCAAGTCCACCGCCATAGCGGTATTAGTCTACATTTAAGCTACCAACAATCATGTTGGAGATATGTGGCTATGTGATAGCTTTAAGATTGTGGGAGCTACATGTTAAGGGGGCTGCCATTGAAGGCATGTCTACCTGAGAGGCACTGGGAAAACCCTCCACCTCATAATTCCTCCACAATGCTTGCAGATGTAGGAGATGCCTTCATGGACCTAAAATTAAAAAATTAAAAAAAAAGACAAAACCTAAAAAATAAGGCCTGAAAACATCATAGGGCCTGCAGCATCTCTTCTCAACAGCACTCCTTAGTGACAATGTATTGGTCACACTACTAATTAACAGCCTCATTAAATTGCTATGTAACAAATTGAATAGGGCTCTATATAAGCACCCAGCATCTTTTTGAAAGCAAGTTTTTAGTTAGGGAACTTCTATGCAAGAGCCAGGTCTTCACTAACTAAAAACTTCTGTAAAACCAATATGCTATGTGCTTATATAGAGCCCTATTCAATTGCCCAAATCACATTTTAATGAGGCCCTTTGTGTTGTGTTTAACCTGTGACCAATTGATGGTCACTGAGGAGTGCTGTTGAGAAGGCGAAAACATGTCTGCAGACCCTATGGGCGTCATTCAATTGCGATATGGCCGATTGAAAAGGGCTCTATATAAGCACAGAGCATATATTTATTTACAGACGTTTGTAGTTAGTGAAGACCTTGCTTTTGGAGAGAAGTTCACTAACTACAAACATCTGTAGAAAATATGCTCTGTGCTCAAATTGATCCCTTAGCAATCGGCCACATTGCAATTGAATGAGACCCTATGTCCTCCTCCGCTTGGGCCCAGGACCCACATCACCTGTGCCCATCCTCCGTCTCCCCTCTGGTGGTGATGGTGGGGGGGGAGGGCGGGGGGGGCGGGCGGTGCCAGGCAGCGGTGGTCTGGGCGGTGGCGGACACATGGGAGGAGAGGAGGGGCCAGGCTGCTCTTGGCTGGGGGATTGTGAGATCCCCGTTGATGCTGGGCTGGGGACCATGGCATGTCTGAGCAGCCTGACCTGAAGGTGCTCCGATGTCATGTGGTGCCTCCTCACCTCCCTGGACAGCCTGGCCAGGCTGTGGGTCATCTGTGACCTTAGGGCAGAGATGCTGGCATCCATCCGGAGCTGGTTGGCCTCAATCCTCTGGCTGCTGGCCAGCAGCTCCTTCAGGACGGCCAGTGTCTCCACCTGCACAGCCTGGCTCTGCGGCGACGACACCGCTGGGTGGGCGTGGTGAGGTGATGCGGGGAGGTCCACAGCTGGAGCCGGTGGGGAGAATGTGCCCGGTGGTGACCAGGCCAGCACACTTTGTGGGGAAGGAGGTGCTGTCCCTTGGGGGGATGAGGGCCCCAGAGCAAGCCTTTCGAGGATGGGCATAGGCCCAGGGCTTGGGGCAGGTGACCCCGCAAGGTCAATGACCAGCCCATCCTCTGACTCCGAGCCCTCTGATCTCCTTTCCTCCTCCCCCTGTGCTGGAGGATCCTGGTACGGGGCTGATGGCCCCGCCTCCTCGCTATGGTCACAGGACCCAGAGCTCCTCCTGGATGCTGAGAGATAGAGAAGAAAGGTACATGTCATTAGTATGTTGATTAGCTCATTGATAGGTGTTCATTTCTAATTATCTGACATCTAGCCTTGAATATGGATGATTCTCCTCTTTGCTACTCTGATTAGCTATCTTATACTAGCTGTTATCTATTCTTAGGTTTCTGTTCTGGATGGTTCTCGGCTCACAACTCTATCTGTATTACGGCTGCTGTCTGTAACTGCGTAGGCTGAACGGGCACACCAATACATGGACTCTGTATTACAGGGGTGTCCAAACTCTTTCCCAGATTGGAAGATATCCTTTCTGTGCACTGGTGAGTCAATCAGGATGAATGAAGAAGCGATTGACTCACCTGTGCGCAGCAGGGTTATCAAATCCAGCCATGTGTGTGGCCCACCAGGACCGCGTTTGGACACACCTGCTCTATTGCTTGATTACTGTTGTGGTGACCATGAATGACAGTGATTTGTCAGCTTCATGAATTTAACGATGCATCCATCTATCCCTTGTTATTTCATGGAGCTGACATGTCATTGTCATGGCCATGTGTAGTGTGTGTGATGCACATGTGGTGGCATGTTGCTGTATGTCATATTCACCTGCCATGGAGGCTGGGTCCTGCTGCTCCACCGGGCCTGATGCTCCAGCTGCGTCGGAGGGTGCAAGCATGGCCCTTGCAATCCCTTCATGGGCAAGGTACTTGACCCTCCGCCCCTCGGCCTCCTGCACCATCTTCCTCCTCACCGCGGCCCTGATGTCGTCAAACCGGTGCTTAATGGACCGCAGACACCGTCCACGGCCCGCCACACCGTTGACCAGATCCACCACCTGCTGCCAAGCAGTAGCACGGGGCCCAGCCTTTACTTCCCTACCCCCCGAGGTGATGACGGGGCGGGCACGGATGGCCTCCAGGAGGACCCTGTTTTCCTCCCGGCTATAATTGTGGGCCCTGGACCTGCCGACAGCCTCTTGCTCTTCTGCCTGGGGATGAGGACCCTCTCCACTCTCCCTCCTCCTCCTCCTTCCTCCTCCTCCTCTCCTCTCCTCCCTCCCTCCTCTCCTCTCCTCTCTCCCTCCTCCTCCTCTCCTCTCCTCCCTCCTTCCTCTACTCTCCTCTCTCCCTCCTCCTCCTCTCCTCTCCTCCCTCCTTCCTCTACTCTCCTCTCTCCCTCCTCCTCCTCTCCTCTCCTCCCTCCTTCCTCTACTCTCCTCTCTCCCTCCTCCTCCTCTCCTCTCCTCCCTCCTTCCTCTACTCTCCTCTCTCCCTCCTCTCCTCTCCTCCCTTCTCCCTCCTCCTCTCCTCTCCTCCCTCCTTCCTCTACTCTCCTCCCTTCTCCCTCCTCTCCTCTCCTCCCTCCTTCTCCTCCTCTCCTCCCTCCTTCTCCTCCTCTCCTCCCTCCTCCTCTCCTCCCTCCTTCCTCCTCCTTCCTCCTCCTCTCCTCCCTCCTCCACTACCTCCTCCTCCACTACCTCCTCCTCCACTACCTCCTCCTCCACTACCTCCTCCTCCACTACCTCCCCCTCCTCCACTAGTACCTCCTCCTCACTCCTCCCTTCCTCTTCCCCACCTCCACGCCCCGGGACTCCCTGCCACTCCTCCACCCTCTGCTCCTCTCCCTCCATCACCACCTGAAAAGAAAGAGAAAGAAAGAAATGTTTTAGTGGGTTTGCCTGCTCCACGCTCGTCCCCCATTCTGATCGCCTATAACACTATTTCTGCTTGGATATCAATGTTGGAACTAACTGCAGTAATCAACCTTAAGTGGAAAGAGCCTGTGACAGCAGTGGGAGGGGTGTACAGCACCTCTCACTCTGGACCTGAGAGGCGCTGATGAAACACGCTAGATCAATACTTTCATAAACAATGTGGAAGGGTCAGTTACAGTTTGCATATATACAAGGCATGCGGCTATTTACTGTGTGCTTCTATCATGTGTGGGGAGTGGACCATGTCTGAGGCCACTAATATCCTATCTGCATTATATTCTGCACATATTCATGGGCATGGTACCTATCCTGAAGCCATCCTCTGTACCAGAGGTAGTAGGAACTACATGGTCCTGCTGTTCTAGGCTAAAAAAAAGTTATTGTCAAGCCCCATTGAAGAAGCAGTTTGGAACACCTATGTGTATTGCAAATATGTGTAGAAATCTCACTCAAACTCAATCTACAACTCAATCTCAAACTCAATCTCAAACTCAATCTCAAACTCAATCTCAAACTCAATCTCAATCTCAATCTCAATCTCAAACTCAATCTCAAACTCAATCTCAATCTCAATCTCAATCTCAATCTCAAACTCAATCTCAATCTCAATCTCAAACTCAATCTCAAACTCAATCTCAATCTCAATCTCAATCTCAAACTCAATCTCAAACTCAATCTCAATCTCAATCTCAATCTCAAACGCAATCTCAAACTCAATCTCAAACTCAATCTCAATCTCAATCTCAAACTCAATCTCAAACTCAATCTCAAACTCAATCTCAATCTCAAACTCAATCTCAAACTCAATCTCAAACTCAATCTCAATCTCAATCTCAAACTCAATCTCAAACTCAATCGCAATCTCAAACTCAATCTCAAACTCAATCTCAAACTCAATCTCAATCTCAAACTCAATCTCAAACTCAATCTCAAACTCAATCTCAATCTCAAACTCAATCTCAAACTCAATCGCAATCTCAAACTCAATCTCAAACTCAATCTCAAACTCAATCTCAAACTCAATCTCAATCTCAATCTCAATCTCAATCTCAATCTCAAACTCAATCTCAAACTCAATCTCAAACTCAATCTCAATCTCAAACTCAATCTCAATCTCAATCTCAAACTCAATCTCAAACTCAATCTCAAACTCAATCTCAAACTCAATCTCAATCTCAAACTCAATCTCAAACTCAATCTCAAACTCAATCTCAAACTCAATCTCAAACTCAATCACACTCAATCTCAAACTCAGAATCAAACTCAATCTCAAACTCAATCTCAATCTCAATCTCAATCTCAATCTCAAACTCAATCTCAATCTCAATCTCAAACTCAATCTCAATCTCAAACTCAATCTCAAACTCAATCGCAATCTCAAACTCAATCTCAAACTCAATCTCAAACTCAATCTCAAACTCAATCTCAATCTCAATCTCAATCTCAAACTCAATCTCAAACTCAATCTCAAACTCAAACTCAATCTCAAACTCAATCTCAAACTCAATCGCAATCTCAAACTCAATCTCAAACTCAATCTCAAACTCAATCTCAAACTCAATCTCAATCTCAATCTCAATCTCAAACTCAATCTCAAACTCAATCTCAAACTCAAACTCAATCTCAAACTCAATCTCAAACTCAATCGCAATCTCAAACTCAATCTCAAACTCAATCTCAAACTCAATCTCAAACTCAATCTCAATCTCAATCTCAATCTCAAACTCAATCTCAAACTCAATCTCAAACTCAATCTCAATCTCAAACTCAATCTCAAACTCAATCGCAATCTCAAACTCAATCTCAAACTCAATCTCAAACTCAATCTCAAACTCAATCTCAATCTCAATCTCAAACTCAATCTCAAACTCAATCTCAAACTCAAACTCAATCTCAAACTCAATCTCAAACTCAATCGCAATCTCAAACTCAATCTCAAACTCAATCTCAAACTCAATCTCAAACTCAATCTCAATCTCAATCTCAATCTCAAACTCAATCTCAAACTCAATCTCAAACTCAATCTCAATCTCAAACTCAATCTCAAACTCAATCTCAAACTCAATCTCAATCTCAAACTCAATCTCAATCTCAAACTCAATCTCAAACTCAATCTCAATCTCAAACTCAATCTCAAACTCAATCTCAAACTCAATCTCAAACTCAATCTCAATCTCAAACTCAATCTCAAACTCAATCTCAAACTCAATCTCAAACTCAATCTCAAACTCAATCTCAAACTCAATCACACTCAATCTCAAACTCAGAATCAAACTCAATCTCAAACTCAATCTCAATCTCAATCTCAATCTCAATCTCAAACTCAATCTCAATCTCAATCTCAAACTCAATCTCAATCTCAAACTCAATCTCAAACTCAATCGCAATCTCAAACTCAATCTCAAACTCAATCTCAAACTCAATCTCAAACTCAATCTCAATCTCAATCTCAATCTCAAACTCAATCTCAAACTCAATCTCAAACTCAAACTCAATCTCAAACTCAATCTCAAACTCAATCGCAATCTCAAACTCAATCTCAAACTCAATCTCAAACTCAATCTCAAACTCAATCTCAATCTCAATCTCAATCTCAAACTCAATCTCAAACTCAATCTCAAACTCAAACTCAATCTCAAACTCAATCTCAAACTCAATCGCAATCTCAAACTCAATCTCAAACTCAATCTCAAACTCAATCTCAAACTCAATCTCAATCTCAATCTCAATCTCAAACTCAATCTCAAACTCAATCTCAAACTCAATCTCAATCTCAAACTCAATCTCAAACTCAATCGCAATCTCAAACTCAATCTCAAACTCAATCTCAAACTCAATCTCAAACTCAATCTCAATCTCAATCTCAATCTCAAACTCAATCTCAAACTCAATCTCAAACTCAAACTCAATCTCAAACTCAATCTCAAACTCAATCGCAATCTCAAACTCAATCTCAAACTCAATCTCAAACTCAATCTCAAACTCAATCTCAATCTCAATCTCAATCTCAAACTCAATCTCAAACTCAATCTCAAACTCAATCTCAAACTCAATCTCAATCTCAAACTCAATCTCAAACTCAATCTCAAACTCAATCTCAATCTCAAACTCAATCACACTCAATCTCAAACTCAATCTCAATCTCAAACTCAATCTCAAACTCAATCTCAAACTCAATCTCAAACTCAATCTCAAACTCAATCTCAAACTCAATCTCAAACTCAATCTCAATCTCAAACTCAATCTCAAACTCAATCTCAAACTCAATCTCAATCTCAATCTCAATCTCAAACTCAATCTCAATCTCAATCTCAATCTCAATCTCAAACTCAATCTCAAACTCAATCTCAATCTCAATCTCAATCTCAAACTCAATCTCAAACTCAATCTCAATCTCAAACTCAATCTCAAACTCAATCTCAAACTCAATCTCAATCTCAAACTCAATCTCAAACTCAATCTCAAACTCAATCTCAAACTCAATCTCAATCTCAAACTCAATCTCAAACTCAATCTCAAACTCAATCTCAAACTCAATCTCAAACTCAATCTCAAACTCAATCACACTCAATCTCAAACTCAGAATCAAACTCATAATCAAACTCATAATCAAACTCATAATCAAACTCATAATCAAACTCATAATCAATCTCTCTCTCTCTCTCTATATATATATATATATATAGAGAGAGAGATAGAGAGAGATTTTGAGAGAGAGAGACAGATCTAATATTAAACAGAAAAATATAAATAACTTACCTCCCTCCACAAAACTCCTCTCCCCACAAAAACAAACTCGCCAAACCTATAGGCCAACAGCAAAAAAAACACAATTGTACTTCTCGCCAGTGCATTCAGTAAATATAGAAATTGGCAAAACATACAAATAAAAGACAGCTTGATAGGATGAAAAGCATGTACAATGCAACTTACCTCCCTCCAAACCCCTAAGGGCAGGATCAAAGATCCCAAATCCTCCAAACACCTATAAACAAGAAAAGAAATCAATTTTACTTCTCGCCAGTGTATTCAGTAAATATAGAAATTGGCAAAACATACAAATAAAAGACAGCTTGATAGGATGAAAAGCATGTACAATGCAACTTACCTCCCTCCAAACTCCTATGGGCCGGATCCAAACTCCCACACAACCAAAAATACTCCAAACACCTATAAAGAAGCAAAAAACACAATTGTACCTCTCACCAGTGTATTCAGTAAATATAGAAATTGGCAAAACATACAAATAAAAGACAGCTTGATAGGATGAAAAGCATGTACAATGCAACTTACCTCCCTCCAAACTCCTATGGGCCGGATATAAACTCCCAAACTCTCCAAACTACCTCCAAACACCTATAAACAAGCCAAAAACACAATTGTACTTCTTTACATCGGCATCCGTAAATGTAGTAACGGATTCCCGTAAAAAGAAAAACCGCGACTTGATAATAAAGCAACTTACCTACTCTCAACCACCTAGCTCCTGGAACCGCGTGCTACTTCGTCCGAAATCACAACACAGTCGAGGCGTGGGTGCGTGTCATTCCTATTTATTCACTCCCACTGTCAATCAAATGCTCTATCCCGTAAGTGATTGGCTGTGCGACCTGTGGCGCGATGCGTGATTCCGCTATTGGATAGTTCGTGCCGGGCGCGGCTAGTCCGTCCCCCTTCCAGCTTGCGTGCGCGCCTAAACGTCACGGCCTTCGGAAGGCCGCGATTCACGCCTGGCTAGATTTAAGTTACGGCCGCATCCGTTGAAGTCCACACGATGCACTTACGGCATTGTAATGAAACAGGGCTGAAAGGGCCCTAAAAGTGTAAAGGAAGCAATAAAAGGCATTCGAATTACTGTAAAAACAATCCACAATGATCAAATATGTTAATAAAAGAGATTTTTGTGGTGTCATGTACATCCTCAAAATGGCAGCCAAATTAACCCTTTAGCACTCAGAAAGAATAGAATGTGTCCCCTAAACATATCAACATTATCAGATTTACATCTGTTTTATCACATCTAGATTTTTGAACACAAATATTGTATATATTTTCACGCCACATTACATAGATCATGGAGTATGGGCCCAAAATCAAATGTGGGCCAGAATATTAGGGGTTACTAATTAAAATGGCTCAACCAATCCATAATCAGGGAACTTCATAACATGATGAAGCTTAGATACACCAGTGAGCTTTTCCATTTGTGAAATCAACCCGGATAATCACAGCTGGGGTAATTAGCAAGCTATATAACCACACCATCATCCATGAATTAGCAAGTCTGAACCATCATGGATAGCAGCAACATGAGTACAGCGTATAGGTATGTGAGGAGAGCGCAGCGTCGTATGAATGGATATTTGTTTCGAATGTTGCAGAGTGGAAACCGGGATGTCAGGCGTGCGACTGTGGAGTGGCTGAGGCGTGACAGAGAGGGGCGGCTGGGAGTGAATGTGGGTGAGCGTGCTGATGCAATCCATGGTGGTCCGGAACCAAGCCAGGCAAGTGGCTCATCACAGGACATGCCTAGGGTCATGGTGGGGGGTCAGTTAGGGGAGAGAGCTCCAGTGGCACAGGGACAGGGGGATATGAGGGCACCTGCAGACAGGGAGGAGGACCTTGATGTGGGTGATCAGCTGATGGGGGTGCCAGATGAGAGACCCCTAGAGGGTGTGGCACATGAAGTGGGGGCTCCTGCACAGCCAGACCCACAGGGGGGTGAGCAGGCCCAGGAGCCGGCCAGGAGGCTTCGTGCACCCAGGGTGTACAGGGACAGAGTCACATTAGAGGGGTTAACTGATGTGGAAGTGTATGAGCGTTTTAGGCTAACCCGTGCCAGCCTGGAGGAGCTCTATGCGGTCCTGAGGGAGGACATGGAGCCTTCCTCACGGACCAATAGAGCCATCCCAGGCATGACACGGATGTTAGCCGCCATACACATCCTATCATCTGGTAGTTTTCAGAACACTGCTAGCATAGTAGGAGGAATGTCTCAAGCAAGCCTTTCAAGGTGCCTGAGCACATTCCTCCATGCTATCGTTCCGAAAGCTGCCAGATACATCAGTTTTCCCCACACTGGGGAAGAGATCTTGAAGGTGAAAGCAGATTTCTTTCGAATGGGAGGTATCCCCAATGTGCTCGGTGCTATAGATTGTACACATGTAGCGTTGATACCTCCTAGAGAGCAAGAAGCCATGTTCCGAAATCGCAAACACTATCATTCCATCAATGTACAGGCTGTTTGTGATGCAGGCATGCGCATACAAAATGTGGTTTCCGGCTTCCCGGGAAGTACTCATGATGCCCATATCCTGCGTGAGTCATCCACCCCTCTTTATTTTGAGTCTGGAGAAGCTCCACCTGGGTGGCTACTGGGTGAGTACCCATAAAGGATCCCCTAAAATATACATAATGTTCCACTGTAATGTTATTCCATTGTTGCGCCATAAAGAAGGTGTGCCGACTGAGCCATTGCATCGTAGCTTGTTGCTGTGCCTAACCCGATGTGACGTGGTCATAGGAGTATGAAGTTCCAAGCCAGAGATCCCTAAACTAACGTCACATTAATCATTGCATATATTTACAGATGCTTTAACGAGCAGCACAAACTCCCATTCATATCTACATCTCCCATTTTTGTTTCCTTCAGGTGATGCAGGATATAGGTGTTTGCCGTGGTTGTTGACCCCTGTGAACAATCCACGCACAGAGGGGGAGGAGAGGTACAATGCGGCCCATGCCAGAACCCGGAATGTAATAGAGCGCACCTTTGGACTCCTGAAGATGCGCTTCAGATGTTTACATTCCACTGGCGGGGCGCTACAGTATACACCAGGGAAGGTTTGTCACATCATCATGGCCTGCTGTATTCTGCACAATATAGCAGTACAGGCAAACTGTCTGGGGAACATTGATGATGCTCCGCTTGAACCGGCGGAGCGTCCAGTACCTCCCGATGGTGGGGATAACGTTCAGGGGTCACAACTACGTGCCCACGTCATTCGTGAGTACTTCCCATGTAAGTCTGAAACTAATTACAACCAACTCAAATGTACATGGCTTATGGTTACTAATACATCTCTTTTCTCCTTCCCCATTGTCTTCCAGAATATCCAACAGTCCACAGTAGAGGATAGCTTTGTGATGTAACATATGTCTCGTGACGCATTATTCATACTGGATCAAATACAGCCTGCTCTGATATCCGTTACTGGTAAGTATGCGCACATTCCCATACACATCATATATATTGATATCTGCCAACCTCAAGAAGCTAAGCTAAAGGATGGTCTGATGTATTCCACAATGTCAATGGATATAGGCCTCACAATCGTATTTGAAAACATCTGCCCAGAACAGTAATGTTCACATTGTCTGATCATGCTATTCCACATCCCATGGAGGTCAATGCAATTCCTAGCAATCTGGATATATGAACATAACAGCATACTGTAAACCATAAGAAATGTACCTCATGTGATGCAAAGAGGGGATGTCCCCTGTTCTTTGTCAGCGAATGCTGGTTAAAAGCATTCTCAGTCAGATAACAGGAATAGTCTCAAGGATGTGTTAACTAGGAATCATTGTGCAATATATCATATGGATTGTGTGACTCATCTCATCATATTGCCATTACAGAACTGTTGCCGTGTGTCAACACATTGTTTACCCACACAGACATGGGAAACAACCTTGCCAGCAACAGAACATCAGCTACATCAATGGCGTCTACATTGTAAGTGAGTATTTGCGGGAAACATGTGCATGTATGCATGAGAGGAAATGACTAATAACTCCATTAATGTAGGCCTAACTTTCTTTTTCCCCAAGACATCCCCTATGTATTGCTGAAGCGGTCCGAAATGTTTATCGGACCATGCAGACGTGTCCTGGGGGAACAGATCTCTTCGTTGAATACTCCACTTGATCTATCCAAGGTAGAGAACCACATGTAGATGTCCGAACATGTATCAATGTGTGATAGTTGTGATCTTCCCTTTCTATTACAGGATGCACTGGTGTCTCTCTCTCTCTCTCTCTCTCCACCCCTGTTTACCCTTAATTTATTGAGTCACTCAAGTCTTCTGCTAACTATCCCAATTAACCCTTTCCACTATGTTTTCTCTTGTCTTCTTCCTCACATCCCCTGCCTTTTCCTCAGACTCTTCTTTACTTCTCCCCTTTTTGTCTGCATCATTTTCATTTCAACTCTCATGCCCACCTCTCTCCTTTTATTCGCCCATCACCTAATCCTACTCAAGCTGTGGTTAAACTATGTGTCTCCTGACTGTCCCATCTGCAGATTACATTATCTGTCCACATGGGGCAGATACCTTATTACAAAATAGTGCATCGCACTTTACATCTGATCCCTTTCCTCTCCGACTAATGCATATCTTTCTACTTGACACAACCTCCTTCCTATGTATCTCTCACTTACTTATTAACCTTGCTATTCCTTATCTACTCTTCCCCATGTCCATTACCTTTAACTTGGAAGTGGTGATTTTCTAATCTTGTGTGGGCCTTTGTGAACAAATCATTTATCAACAGACTTTACGCTCCAAACAGGGCCCTCCATTTTCTTGCGTTGTCAATATTACATACTGTATATTTTTGTGTTCTTCTCCCCAGTACAGCGTTACGGAATATGTTTGCACAATACAAATAAATGAGAATTCGACTAATCCTAATATTCCCACATCAGGACAAATTAGTCTGGGCCATCATTATCATCGTACAGATGGTTAGCTTGTACGAGATCCCAATGCCTAACGTGTGCCGACATACCTACATCTGTTGGTGGCTGCTCATATGGCATATGTAAGGTTTCCACTAATATATTATTTGTGTGTTTGTATTCCAGATCCCGGTCAGAACAAGGCATGACGATAAACAAAGGCATGACGATAAACATCCTGACATTCCGTGGCCATGTCAATGTCCTCATGTATGTGCATGTGTCCGTTTCATTGCTTTGTTGGATCCAGTTTGATATCTGATGACCTTGACTGAATAGCCGATATGTGTCACGAGACAATTTCATTATACAATGCAGATGTGATGTGACATCTGTCAGCTGATGTTCCTGGTATATCCACAGCATGTGTATGCTCATATAGTCTATCTCGATTCACCGGTACCTATTGGTTTAGACATTCTATCCTCTCCTCTACTTGGACTGTTGTGAAGCCTGCAGCACCAACCCTTCAAGATCTTTTCTTCAGTGCTGATGTGGCTTGGGACTTAACAGTTAAGGAGGTTACGTTAATCTTCAGTTATGCATATTCAACAACAGTGAGTATAGATGCTCAATCAGAGAACAAACTATCACTGATATTGCCTTGTTTGTTGTGAGTTCTCTGCAATAAGTAACATCTGACTGATATGGTCCTGGTCAGGTCACCATCTTTTTGACCAAGGTTATCTATGTGCTGCTTATTGTTGCGTGAGAACTGACGTTATGGGCTCATAGCATTCACTGATTGAGCACTTATACTTCTGATGTGGCATCAGAGTGTCCGTTTAACACCCAAGCATACATTTTGCTCTCCCCATATGTATATCACCTTATTCTGGATTATTATGGTGTTTCCTTATTGACTGTTATATATATGTCGGAACAATAATGAGATCTATTATATTGCCTAATGTTGGTTGATATACTGTACATCCCCTGATCATCCATATCCATGTAATTTTCCATGCCTGCATTCTGCTCTCATATCCCTATTTCCCTGTGTTACTTGGATTTTGTATCCTACCCCCCTCCACCATGATCCTTTGCATACCTGTGTTGATTAGTCAACCTGTGGCTTTGTGGCAAGCTTGCCTTGTTAATTTCGTTAAATATTAAATATGATTTATCTGCGATGTTGTTTGTGTCTGCCTCGTCAATGTTGATACCATAGCATTTCCGGAACATCAATAAAAGGACCTTCAGACTCCACATCTGTGCTCTGCACCATCAGTTAGGGGTGTCAATAGAATTCTCACAGTGTGTTTGCATTACTGATTTCAAACATAAGGGAAGGTTGGTATTAACAATCTATCTGACGCAGAAACAGACAAATGAGACAGGTTTCTGTAAGTGGCTCACATCCTAATAGTGAACATACAGGGCCTCATTCAATTGCGATTTTGCCAATTGAATGGGGCTCAAAATAAGCACAGAACATATATTGTGTCAAACAGATTTTAGTTAGTGAAAACCTTGATTTGGTAGAGATGTTTACTAACTCAAACATTTTTCAGAGAATATATGTTATGTGCTTATTTCAAGCCCTATTCAATTGGCCAAATTGCAATTAAATGAGGGCCACAGTATCTAACATAAGTGAGTACACCCGTCACATTGTTGTTAACATTTTAGTACATCCTTTCATGTGACAACACTGAAGAAATGACACTCTGCTACAATGTAAAGTAATTTTTCGGACCCATCAATAACTCAATACCCAGCCATTAATGTGTAAACCATTGTCACCAAAAGTGAGTACACCCTTAATTTGAAATGTCAAAATTGACATGAAATGTCAATTATGTGTGGCCACCATTATTTGCCAGAACTGCATTAACCCTCATGGCCAGGGAGTTCACCCGAGCTTCCCAGGTTGCCACTGGAGTCCTCTTCCACTCCTTAATGATACATCAGAGCTGGTTGATGCTAGAGACCTTGCACTCCCCCACCGTCAGTTTGAGGATGCCCCACAGATGCTCAATCTGGTTTTGGTCTGTCGACAAGCTTGGCCAGTCCATCACCTTTACCTTCTTTAGCAAGGCAGTGTCGTCTTAGCGGTGTGTTTAGGGTCGTTATGTTATGTTGCCCTGCAGCCCAGTCTCCCAAGGGAGGGGATCATGTTCTGCTTCAGTATGTCACAGTACATGTTTTCATTCATGGTTCCCTCAATGGACTGTAGCTCCCCAGTGCCAGAGATAAATGGATAAGTCACAACGAACACAAAAACATTGATATGAGATGTACCCATCATTTTGAACCAAAACAGTGATGCAGAGAGAGGGGAGGCAGCATCTGACATAATTAGGTAAATGCATATAGTGGGAAGCCACACAACATATTAGCAAAAACATCTATACACATGCATATATGTTTGGTCTGGGCCTGCATGCATGCTGCCAGCACTGAGGAGCTACAGTTCTTTGAGGGAACCCATGAATGCCAACATGTACTGTGACAAACTGAGAAAGAGCATGATCCCTCAGATAGGAGAACAGGCCGCAGGGCAGTATTACAACATGCTAACGACAACAAACACACCTCCAAGCCGACCACTGCCTGGCTAAAGAAGCTGAAGGTCAATAGTTGATGAACTGGCCAAGTAGGTCACCAGACCTAAACCCTATTGAGCATCTGTGGGGAACTCCTCAAATGGAAGATGTGGAGTGTAACGGAACCCATCACTGTTTTACCCTGTTTTATGGTTATGGTTAAAATATGATCATACTGTTATACTGTATGTATGTTGGTTTCTGCTCGGCAAAATCTTAGCCCAGACTATTGCAGACCTTGGCATAATAGATAATCCTAGTACAGAGACTCATCATAGGATAAGGAAGTCTATTGTATAAAGTGTTTTCATTATCAGACATAACAAAGAAGGATGATCTAAGCAATGTCTGATTGTATCAAAGTAGCCAGGTAGTCTCCGGGAGGTGTGACCCACCTGTTGTCCCTCAATGTGTATTGTGTGGCCAACTATGGGGGATGTGTGTATTGCCTGTGGGAAGAGATGTGTATATATATATATTTCTGGGCAACAAAATAAAGTCCGTATTCATTTGACTCCCAATTGAGTGTGGGCAAATATTGCAGGTTGGGAATGGTGAGACTGTAGTGCTTCTTGGATATTGTACCGTATACCAGCGGAGATATTGGACTGCGTGTTCCAACTCCATTACAGGGAGTGCAAGGTCTCTAACATCCACCAGCTCCATGATATCATCATGAAGGAGTGTAAGAGGACTCCAGTGGCAACCTGTGAAACTCTGGGGAACTCCATCCCCATGAGGGTTAAGTCAGTGCAGGAAAATAATGGTGGCCACACAAAATAATCGCCAATTTCACTTAGGGGTGGACTCACTTTTGATATTTCCCCTGAATTAATCTATCCATGTGTCATGAACATGAATATCATGCATCACCGTTACTGTAATCAAACTCATGAATATTACCTCCACCCTCAGCTGCACTAGTGGCTGTTACCCCAACCCTACATTAACACAGGGCTGGTATATTGAAGGAAGATGTATGTACTAATCCAATAACGTTGGTGTGTAGCATTCATGTGGTGTTTACCAATCATGGTACAGTACAAACGAAACAAACAATGATAATGTGAGCAATACATAATGTTTAATCTTATGTTGCTTTCACAAATATTTACAACAAAAAAAACGGGAGGCAGAAATCCATGGACATCAATAAAATGGAACCTAAAGAGATAAGAACAAGACATCAATTAGAACAATATACGCATTGACTGCAACACCTCAACGTCAATAGATCTGGGACATCAATTGCTTCTATATGCAACATGAACATGTTCTCACCTATTTCCGCTTTCGCTTGGGTTTTTCCTGGCTCTCCTGGCCTTTGGAAGATGGTCCTCTAGGCCGGCCCCGACCTCTTCGGGTGTTTGGAGGCTCTTCTGGCCTGGATGCTGGGGACAGGGTGTGGGATGTTGACGGAGGCGAGTTTGAAGGAGTAGCCCGGTCTTGGTGCTGGCCTTCTCGGGCCATTTCAGGCCTTCGGGCGTACTCCTCCATTAACTGATTATGACGCCTCGCCTCCTGGAACATCCGCTGATTTTGCAGGGTCATTTGAGCCAAGACTTGGTCATTATGGCATTTCCTCTCCTGTAAATTCCGGGCATTGTTGCGTCTCCTCTCCTGTAAGTTCCGGGCATTGTTGCGTCTCCTCTCCTGTAAGTTCCGGGCATTGTTGCGTCTCCTCTCCTGGAAGTTCCGGGCGTTATTGCTTCTCCTCTCCTCGAGCTGCCTGGCATCATGGCGTCTCATCTCCAGCATGAACTGTTGATTTTGCTCACGCTCATGCTGGAGATGAGCCAGGAAATCCGGGCACTGGGCCGCTGACAGCGCAGGACTAACTGCCAGCAACCCAGACCACTGTGTCCTCTGGGTGGAGGCACTGCTTACTGGTGTGTCCTGCCTGGGAGACGCCTGCTGGGCCTGCGGGGCCGGAGTGGCTGGCTGGGCCTGCGGGGCCTGTTGGTCTTGAGTGGCCACAGCGGCTGTCTGGGCCTGCGGGGCCTGTTGGTCTTGAGTGGCCACAGCGGCTGTCTGGGCCTGCGGGGCCTGTTGGTCTTGAGTGGCCACAGCGGCTGTCTGGGCCTGCGGGGCCTGTTGGTCTTGAGTGGCCACAGCGGCTGTCTGGGCCTGCAGGGCCTGTTGGTCTTGAGTGGCCGCAGCGGCTGTCTGGGCCTGCGGGGCCTGTTGGTCTTGAGTGGCCGCAGCGGCTGTCTGGGCCTGCGGGGCCTGTTGGTCTTGATTGGCCACAGCGGCTGTCTGGGCCTGCGGGGCCTGTTGGGCCGGAGTGGCCACAGTGGCCTGCTGGTCCTGCGGGGGCCACATGCCCTGCCAGGGGCCCATGCTCCAGGGCAGCATTGTTTGTGAAGCCATATTGGGGGCACAACTGGAATGGGACCACATTGGGTGGCCCAACATTTGGCCAGCCCACATTGGCTGGGAGCCAGGCGGTACCATTATCCTGGCTGGAGGCAATTGATGGCACCTCGTGGATGGCCCAGGTGGGCTTTGGTACGATGGGCCTGCTGCAGGGGATGTGGCTGCTGGTGGTCCTGCATCTTGACATGTTGCAGGTCCCTGAGGAGGCAGGGGACGCCTGGCTGGTACTGAAATGAGACAAGATTTTGATTTGAGTATTGTTGTTTCCATATCTCTGAGATCAGAGTGACTTGTAATTGGCTGTGAATGTTTGACGCCAATCAAAATTGATTTGCATCATTAGTATTGTGGATCCTGGCTGGGATCTTTCCTGTTATGTGACACCGACTACTGGCAGCAGCAGTTGGACCAAGGGGCTGATAGATGGCGCTGCCACTGTTATATACATCATTTTCAACTTACACAGAAGCCCAAAAGCACTAGCCCTCACACTTATCCGAACCCCTTACCTTAACAACACCATAACCCACTAAATCTGCATGATTATATAATCTCCAGGAAAATGCTGTGACATGTAGAGGCTGCTCACTGCTGCTACCAGCAGTCACGGTCAGATAACAGGAAAGGGCCCATGGCTATATGTAATGCTGGTGCGGTGTGCCAACTGCAGTTAATTAGAACACGTGCTCATCTGAATCTGTTGGCCAGTGTGTGAGACAGACCAATCTGTGACCAATCCTCAGCAATGTGAGTTAACATGTTAATGTAACATGGTCCAGATTATGCTGTTACACAACACAAACTTACAGTCCATCAGAGTCTGTATCCGCATATGCTGCAGTGTGCACATCCATACATGTACTCTCATGGTGATGTACCAGCTAGACCGGACCTATCCTGTTGTATGTGCGCATATGTGCGCATCTCTGGAAGTGCCCCACCAACGACTCTAGCTACGCCAGCCCAGCAGGCCAGGTAAGTGGTTATGGGTTTCAGGTTCTGGCTACAGTTAGGGGGGATGGGTTAGAGTTAGAAAGTGGTGTTTAGGGGGTTAGGGTTAGAGGGTTACGGGCTTTGGGTGTACCAACTATTTTTGACGGCTACATGGGGACGCAAGCGCAGCCGCATCCCTAGAGTCGGCGGCGGCACTCTTCCAGCACATACTGAAATGCCCACATAAAACAGGATACATCCGTTATACCTAGTTTCAAAATGTACATGAATTCTAAGCAGTAGGAGGGTTAAGCCAAACAGCTATGGATGGGCCAGTTTAACATGGAGTAGAGTGTGACAGGGGAACTCATGACAATAAAAAATCAATTGCAATAGAGTTGTCATGTATGCTTTATATGCACTGGGAACCAACAGCAAACATAACAGTAACATCAATAGATTTGCAAAACGGTATCATAATCAGTTGTGGGAGGAGGTATTGGACATATATTTCATTGATAACAATTCTGACAAGTAGATTTCTTTACACTGGATTTACATGATTTTCGCAGCCTCATATATCTGTAGTCACAACCAGATATCTTACAGTGCAATTCAACGTCAGTTATCTATCTGTGTGGGGTACATGTGCGTACATATGAGGGTGTTACGGTGTACATGGTACTCACATTGCAGGGTTTCAGGCCGACCGGAGTCCACCAGGCTAGGGAGGCCCACGACTGACGCTGGCCGGATCATGTCGCGGACTGTGGCCTCCCAACCGGGGTATGTGAAGGTTTGTGGCGGCCCACCACCGGTTCCACGTGCTGCTTTGGCCTCATCGGCCATCTTCTTTTTTACATCGATGCGGCAGTCTTGGAACCGTGCTGGACAGACTGCCAGGTACGATTCGCATACCCCAGCGAGGAGACCTCAGCCGCAATCTCCTTCCAGGCATCTGTCCTCTGCCTGGGCCTCACTTCACTCCCACCGGTTAGGATGGAGTGTCGGGCTTGCACTCCTCTAACCAGTGTTTCGATCTCCTGGCTGGTAAAGTTTGCTGCCCTTTTGCGTGCAGCAGCAGCTTGCTGGCCAGCCTGTGGCTGGGGGCCCTGCTCTCCCTGACCTCTCCCTTCACTGCCTTCTCCCTCCATCTCTCCTCCTCTATCTCTCTTGCTCTCACAAAACCTCCAACTCCAAGACCTGTGTGTCCACTTGCACAGCATACAACACAGTCACAGATTACAGAATTTCACTCCCTTTTAAACTATTTGTGCCCTTGATTGTCATCTTCCTATTGGTTAATTGATTTCAGGTTTGATTTTAGGATTACGGGCTTGAGACTTGGCCGTAGCTTCTTAGTGAAGCACGTACGGGTTTGGCGGATGAGTGCCCTCCAAGCCCGTAGCTCGTTATTCAAACCCGTGCGGGCTTGCATGATAGATGAAGTTAAATATCTTTATTTGCACATTTGAGAGTAGGGGAATGTTGAGCTATTAATTCTGAAACCAAACATCACTTTCACTTTTAATAAAAGTACAGGATGGCTTTTCTATGCTACGACTTGTAAGTTAGCCCTTTACGACCCGTAGGTCTATTTTACCCATTTACGGACTTGACGGAGGCTAATCCCGCAGCCTTTGCGGGTCTGAGGTGCTCCAAGCCCTCGGGACTTTGTCCACGGATATTTGACAAGAATTTGAAAATACAAAAATTGCAGATTTGAGTATAGGGGAATGTTGTGCTATTTTTGCTAACACCTACAATCACTTTATTGTCTCATCAGAGTGCAGGATGGCTTTATTTGGGCTTTATTATGTGCTTAATTGGTGCTAGCGGGACCTGTTTGCTGCAAGTAAGCTGCGGCTCGCTTTTAGCCTTGCAGAGAGGTTTCCCGTAGCAATTGAATAGCAACCGGGGCTTTCTTACGGCCGATTTCCTTGCGGCCGTTTTAGATCAAAGGCTTTCCTCCGGTGCGAGCGGCCGCAAGGCGCCGGCCGCAAGCCTGCCGGAGCCCCCGGCCGTAAGGGAATAGAATAGCCGAATAGCTTGCGGCCGGTCCTTGCGGCCCCGCAACGGCTGCGGCCGCTAATAGAATGAGGCCCTTTGAAATTAAGAACCTGCCTCAGCCCAGTACAGAGATTTACAGAATATATTTCACAGTGTGTGAGTCAGATGCATTATTTCTATCACTTAAATGGCAAACAAGACCGTCAGGATTTCAGATCACTACTTTATAGGAGTGAACTATGTGATATATTACCTGCATCATGATTAAAGGGACACTCACCCCAAGAACAAGTGAGTTGTATCTATATAATCTTATATCATACTTTTTTTCTCTACAATAGTTTCTCAGCATTGTTCGGCTAAGGTGCAACTCAATATACTAATTTGATAAGGGTGGGGGAGAGTTTCTACCAGGATAATAACCAAAGAAGCAGGGACGGATGGTACATTTGGGAAAATGGGCAGCTGCCCTCCCAAAATATGGACTGCTTAATCATTAAACATATACAGTTGTGCTCAAAAGTTTGCATACCCTGGCAGAAATTGTGAACATTTTGGCATTTATTTTGAAAATATGACTGATCATGCAAAAAAAAATGTCTTTTATTGAAGGATAATGATCATATGAAGCCATTTATTATCACATCTTTTGTGGCTCCTTTTTAAATCATAATGATAACAGAAATCACCCAAATGGCCCTAATCGAAAGTGTGCATACCCATAGTTCTTAATACTGTGTATTGCCTGCTTTAGCATCTATGACAGTGTGCAGTCCATTATAATAGTTGTCTATGAGGCCTTTAATTCTTGCAGTTGGTATAGCTACCTATTTGTCTTGGAAAATGCCTCCAGGTCATGCAAAGTCTTTGGTCATCTTGCATGAACCACATGTTTAAGATCTTCCCAGAGTGGCTCGATGATATTAAGGTCAGGAAACTGTGATGGCCACTCCAGAACCTTCACCTTTTTCTGCTGTATGCACTTGAGGGTCAACTCAGCCTTATGATTATGTTCATTGTCATGCTGGAAGTCCATAAGTGTCTCATGCGTGCAGAAGAATGCAAATTGTCTGCAAGTATTTTCTGATAACATGCTGCATTCATCTTACCATCAATTTTCACAAGATTCCCTGTGCCTTTAGAGCTCTAACACTCCCAAAACATTAGTGAACCACCACCATGCTTCACAGTGGGAAAAGTATTCTTTTCACTATAGGCCTTGTTGACCCGTCTGCAAACATAGTGCTTATGGTTGTGACCATAAAGCTCTATTTTGGTCTCGTCACAGTGTGCCAAAAGCTGTGAGGCGTGTCAAGGTGTTGTCGGGCATGTTGTAACCAGACTTTTTGTGGCATTGGTGCAGTAAAGGCTTCTTTCTGGCATTTCGACCATGCAGCTCATTTTTGTTCAAGTATTGTCATATTGTGCTCCTTGAAACAATCACACCGTCTATTTCCAGAGCAGCCTGTATTTCTCCTGAGGTTACCTGTGTTTTTTTTTTGTATTCTGAACAATTCTTCTGGCAGTTGTGGCCAAAATCTTTCTAGGTCTACTTGACCTTGCCTTGGTATCAAGAGATCCCTGATTGTCCCTTTATTAATAAGTGATTGAATAATACTGACTGGCATTTTCAAGGCTTTTGATATATTTTTATATCCTTTTCCATCTTAATGAAGTTCCATTAACTTATTACGCAGGTCAGTTTTTGACAGTTCTTTTCTGCTCCCATGGCTCAGTATCTAGCCTGCACAGTGCAAACTCATTCACTATTTATACACAGACACTAATTGCAGTTTAAAAAGCCACAGGTGTGGGAAATTATCCTTTAATTGACATTTTAACTTGTGTGTGCCACCTTGTGTGTCTGTAACAAGGCCGAACATTCAAGGGTACAGTGGATATAAAAAGTGACATTACCAAGAACTTGAGCTCCCTCCAAAAATGATGAAAAGAAGAGACGAAATCTGGTCTGGGAGGCTACCAAGAGGCCTACAGCAACATTAAAGGAGCTGCAGGAATATCTGGCAAGTACTGGCTGTGTGGTACATGTGACAACAATCTCCCGTATTCTTCATATGTCTGGGCTATGGGGTAGAGTGGCAAAACGAAAGCCTTTTCTTACGAAGAAAAACATCCAAGCCAGGCTACATTTTGCAAAAACACATCTGAAGTCTCCCAAAAGCATGTGGGAAAAGGTGTTATGGTTGAATGAATCCAAGGTTGAACTTTTTGGCCATAATTCCAAAAGATATGTTTGGTGCAAAAACAACACTGCACATCACCAAAAGAACACCATACCCACAGTGAAGCATGGTAGTGGCAGCACCATGCTTTGGGGCTGTTTTTCTTCAGCTGGAACTGAGGGAATTATGAACAGTACCAGTCAATATGGGCACAAAACCTTCAGGCTTCTCCTAGAAAGCTGAACATGAAGAGGAACTTCATCTTTCAGCATGACAACAACCCAAAGCATACATCCAAATCAATGAAGGAATGGCTTCACCAGAAGAAGATTAAAGTTTTGGAATGGCCCAGCCAGAGCCCAGACCTGAATCTGATTGGAAATCTGTGGGGTGGTCTGAAGAGGGCTGTGCACAGGAGATGCCCTCGCAATCTGACAGATTTGGAGTGTTTTTGCAAAGAAGAGTGTGCAATGCTGATAGACCTAAAAAGACTGGGTGCTGTAATAAAATCAAAAGATGCTTCAACAAAGTATTAGTATGGTTGCAACCATATTATTTTATTTTTATGTTTTTTCTTCCCTCTACCTAAAAGATTTCAGTTTGTTTTTCAATTGAGTTGTACAGTTTGTAGGTCACATTAAAGGTGGAAAAAGTTCTGAAATGATTTATCTTTGTTTTTTTATAGCCCAGAAACCTGACATTTTAACAGGGGTGTGTAGACTTTTTATATCCACTGTATATAAACTTTTGAACAGGGCCATTTGGGTGATTACTGTTATCATTATGATTTAAAAAGGAGCCAAACAACTATGTGATAATGAATGGCTTCATATGGTCATTATCCTTCAATAAAAATTTTTTTTTCCATGATCAGTCATATTTTCAAAAATACGTAAATGCAAATATTTCACATTTTCTGCCAGGTTATGCAAACTTTTGAACACAGTTGTATATGTATTTTTATTTTACATATTTTTTCTTCTTTATTCAGTCTTTCAGTGTGCCTTTTTCTCTTAACTTCCATATAATATGTATGTATTTATTGTTTATGAGTGATTTTTCTACAGCAGTCACTTTGTATGTCAGCATGAACCTCTTCAACCTCCGGTCTGATCATAAAGTGGAAACTGCAGGCAAACCAAGTTTACCCACTATTGGGCACCTAAAGAAAAGCAGCTATTCTGGTTCCTGAAATGCTATAGTTAAATGTAAGATTTTAAAGCTACATATAGTGTATTTGCTTGAAATACTTATTGTAAAAGACAGAAGCAATTGTTGTAAATGGAGCATACTCAAATTGGCTTAATGTGGTAAGTGGGGTTCCTCAAGGTTCAATATTAGGTCCTCTCATTTTAACATATTTATTCATAACTTAGAAGTGGGACTAGAAAGTAGTGTCTTTATTTTTGTTGATGACACTAAGTTATGCAAGGTAATTAAATCAGAAAATGATGCACTTTCCCTCCAATGGCATTTGCATAAATTACAGAAATGGGTAACTAAATGGCAGATGAGATTTAATATGAATAAATGTAAAGTTATGCATTTAGGAAGGAAAAATAGCCATGCAATTTATAATCTTAATGGAGCAAATCTAGGGGTATCAGATATTGAAAGGGATTTGGGAGGACTTGTGGACAACCGCCTAGGTAACAGTGCTCAATGCCAAGCAGCAGCTGCAAAGGCAAGTACAACATTAGCATGTATTAGGAAGGGTATAGAAGCCAGGGAAGCAAATATAATTCTGCCATTATACAAATCCCTAGTATTATTATTAATATTAATTATTAACTTTTATTTGTCACTTTTTTTTGTAACACGCTGTACAGGGGATAACAACAAGGAAGAATACAATGTTAACACAATGAAGAAAGTGGAGGGCCCTGTTTTGAGTTTAGAGTCTTTGTAAAAAGTGATTTTTTTCAATGCACCCTACAAGATTCGAAACTCTCTACTTACAATTTATAGGGAATGAAAGAGGCAGAAATCTGGGCAAGAATAAAAAGATAAGAAGTAGCACGGGTCAGGAAGAATGTGAAAGAGCACTTAGGTAGGGAGTTATGCAAATTTAGATTAATTTTTTTTTATGTAGTGGGAGAGGGAATATGGAGTACAATTTTCGGCACCACTTCATTAAAATGACTTCTTAGATCTGGAAAAAGTACAGAGGAGGACAACAAAACTAATAAGGGAATGTATGGGCTAAACTATGAAGAAAGACTAACCAAATTGAACGTATTTTCTCTAAAAAAGTCACCTGAGAGGGGATATGATTACCTTAAAGAAATCCATCCAGGGTCAATATAAAGCTTTGTCAAGGGATCTTTTTGCACCAAGAGGTTTACAGGTGACAAGAGGACATCCTCTGAGGTTAGAAGGAAAAAGATTCCACCTCAAAGAAAGAAAAAGGTTCTTCACAGTAAGGGTGGTTAATCTGTGGAATTATCTAGCGAGGGTTGTGGTAACAGGCTCAATAGCTAACTTCAAAAAGAGGTGGGTTATATTTTTAATTCAAAGAGATATCTGATTGCCAGTATTTGGGGTCAGGAAGGATTTTTTTTATTTTTTTCCTTTATGAGGCAATTGGAGTTTTTTTTTACCTTCTCCTCGATCAATTAACATTTAACAAATAATCCACAAATTGAAAGTATCAGAGGAGATTTAAAAAGGTTAAACTTGACGGACTAAAGTCTTTATCAACCTAAATTACTATTACTATTGCTAACCCGTTAGTACATGTACAAATACAAGTCATTTTGCATGTTTTCAAATAAACAGATAGATAGATAGATAGATAGATAGATAGATAGATAGATAGATAGATAGATAGACAGATAGATAGATAGATAGACAGATAGTTAGACAGATAGATAGATAGATAGATAGATAGATAGATAGATAGATAGATAGATAGATAGACAGACAGACAGACAGACAGACAGACAGACAGATAGATAGATAGATAGATAGATAGATAGATAGATAGATAGATAGATAGATAGATAGATAGATAGATAGATTAATAGATAGATAGATACTAGAAAATAATGTGTAGTTCTATAATATATCAAACAGTATTAACTTTAATGTGCAATTAACTGCATAATACATTACTAAAAAACGTATATAATTAACAACTCAAAAAGTTTTGTGCATGGCTAGTTATTGAGAATCATAAAAGTTAATTTCAAGGACTTACTGTATCAGTTGCACCTAGTCAATGCCAAGGAACCTTGCAATTATAGAAGACAGATTTAAATAAAATTTAGACACTAGTCTGTTAATAGCTGGAGGTTGCACATAGAATGAGATGTTTCTTTTTTATATTTACTTATGTTCTTCTGTTTTATCATATTCCCTAAATAATCTGTGCTATAATTTATTTCACTCTCTGTTTAATGTCTCCCTAAGGAAGGAGTGCAATCCCAATTATATTTTCTGTGTATGAACCTCAGGGTGTCTGTGTTGTTTTTACTTGTGCTGTTATTACTTTGTAGTTGTCAGTCGTTGAATACATTCTGATTTGCTGTATCCAGAGGAATCAAGAAAATGAGAACATATCTCATTTCATGCAAATGTGTGTGAATATTAATTAGATTGTAGTAGAATGTGCATTTATACTGAGCAGAAGGTGAATTTGCAGAGACAAACTACACAATTGCTCATTGACTTGTTACAAAAAATAAGTTCTTTTTTAACATTTCTGAGCTAATATGGCAAAATATTTTGGGATATTGTTTTCTAATATTTTTTAAATTGTTATGCATCACTATTTTTTGGTAAAATAATATAATAAAATAAATCTGTCATGATTAATTATTGACATAATATTCTACTTAAATAGAGGCATGTTAGATTGTAAGCTCCCATGAGAGAATGGCAGTAATTTTCTCTGGTGCCATCATGCCTTTTACTGTCTTCAAAT
The DNA here is from genome assembly GCA_027410445.1 of Discoglossus pictus. NCBI lineage: Eukaryota > Metazoa > Chordata > Amphibia > Anura > Alytidae > Discoglossus > Discoglossus pictus. The sequence goes on along the minus strand of CM050170.1, from coordinate 180,071,850 downwards.
GTACGTCAAATGTTATCATTGTGTTTACTGTATCATACCACTAGATATTTTTCTTGAGATCTGTAAATAAAAAAAAATAATAATAATAACAGACAAACTTTAAATAGGTGTTAAAGGGACTGTTTAGGCATTTTTCATATGAATGTATTAATTAGGTTAACTAAATAATTTTGCACTTTGCTTGTTTCTCAAAATCCTTCAGCTTCTGGAGCATTCCCCTTTTATTCCCTTTCTCTCTCATGAAAGCTGCCATGACTCAAAGTAGTGACCTAAAGCCTTGTCCATAGGGGAAGAGCTTCACTCTACTAGTGTATCATGCTACTAAAAAATAGAGGATGAAATGCTCTGCGTTTGAGTGGCTTGAGACACCGGACCTTCAAAAACCTACTTCTGAGGTGTGCTTTAGGTCACGGCTGTGCAAGATAACAGAATGGGGAGGCTGCAGAAGGTAAGAATATGTTACATTAAGTTGGATACAATTAATTAATTAATCTAATAAAACATTTATGTAAAACAAATACAATTACCTAAAGAGTGCCTAGGTAGATCAAAAGATCAAAGGACCCGTTTAGATTAAGAAATACTTCACATGTTTGAAGCAATAAGCGGAAAGCTCCATTTGTGCATTGAGAGTTCTGTTTTCTTGTTTCAACACTTTCTGCTAGCTTGGAGCATAAGGGTAATTTGTTATTTCATTTGCTCTATTAGTAGTTGATACCTACTCCTTTCCCCATGCTTGCTCAGAAACAGACAGCTGCAATGTGAACTGCAAAATTGTAAACACCCGTCTCACATATGGAATCAATATTCCATGGATGCTCCCATGGACGAGCAGAAGCATTTTCCTAATTAAAACTTGCTTTGTGACATTTTCCATGTTTAATTATACTTAGTTACTATGCATCCATTATGAATACCTCTCCCCTTCACAATCCCATCCCCTCTCTCTGTCCAATCTTCCACTGCAAATCAAATAATCCCCAAATCTGCATACAATCTGCCCTTCCTTGAAGAACTATCTCTTCTCTTTATCAAACCTTCATAATACATATTCTGACACTTGACCTCATATCATCCAGCTAAGCAGAACAGACCTACAGCCTCCACCAAAATGTTCTTTTGCCTCTGAACTCATTTAACGTGCCCTTCCACCCACCCTGCCCACACTAACCCACCTACCTACCTATCATTTGTTTTTCTATATAATGTAGGTTTCCGCACTATCACCTCCAAATCTCACAGCAGCTACACCCACATACTTAATCACTAATTAACGTTCAGCTCTCTTCTCTTTTCAATTACATGACAAACCCTTGTTTCTCCCTCTTTAATTCATTCACCTTTTTTGTTTTAATTATCCTTTAGTCTGTAGGTTTGCAAGTCTTGCAAAGCACTTTGTATAAAAGTGTTATGCCTATGATTGTTAGCTGAAGGGCAGCGTCGTATGCACATACACACACATTTATATTTTCAAGGTATTTATTGCCATTTGTTGTGTGCCTGATAAATACATGCCTGCAATACAAAACTAATGTGTATACTTATAAAAATCACAATTTTCGAATTCCATTTTTATTTTCTATCTTCATCCCCTTCAGCAACTAAGAGTTTCTCAAGACAACCTTTGTTAGCACTATTTATGCTTCACAGTATTTTCTTTACATTTGTAACTTAATCAAAAGTCTAACGTTAATATTCTTAAGTGTCAAAAGTTTGCTGGTAAAATGAATATTTTTCTACCTGCAGAGGTATCATTTTGTTTGGAACGAGTGGGCTGAGCTGCAACATGAAATGTTTTATAATTGCAGTGTGTTTAAAAGAGCAAAACTTATTTTTTAGTACCTTCCATTAGTACTTGCAGAAATATTACAAATGAAATAGCATTTCAGTGAAATTAGACATAATTAGACCTTCAGTGAGTATTCTTCAGAACATTAAGGGTCATGTTACAGGCAGAAACTAATTGAATCCCATAGGGTGCTTACTTACCTACAGAGGCCACAGCAATAAACACACTATAACAATTAGGGCTGTGGGGAATAAAGAACAGATGCTAATGAGACATTCTTCACTTAAACATGGATCTCTATTCTGAATACTGTAGATCAATTTCTTAAGAAAAAGAGGTTGATCCACATGTTTATGAATTTATTGCTACAAAAATGAAATGCTACTAAATAATTCTTCAAAATATTATATTCATAGATAAACAACAAAAAATAACATTGAGAGATATATATAATGTATGTAAAATTGACTGATTGCTATAATATATGCAAATTGGTCAATTTTTCTTAACACACATTTTTCAAGGATATCTTTCTACTTGTTTGTTGGAACATGAAGATGTACTTAATATATTCAGAATGATTCCTTTCCAGAAACGTAATTGTTTTTAAAATAAAAATATAAGTTTCCAGATAATCCCATGAGTTATATTTTTGCTTGTAAATTGCTTCTCAGCCATCAAAAAAGAAAGTAACAAGATCCAATAACTGCATTTCAAATAAATAATGAAGTTCCTTGCGCTCACCATAAAAATCCTGCGAAATGCTCAGTCCCATTTAAGATATGCCGTTTGGGCTCCTCTAACAAATGAAATGCAGCCTATCTCTATTCACAATTAATGACCACAGAAATAGATTTAAATATGTGTAAATAAATTGTTACGGTGCATATGTGAATAATTTGCTGTATATATGTTAGTACAAAGCTTAGATACTATCACCCTTATTAAATTGCGATTTGGCCAATTGAATAGGGCTCTATTTAAACACATGGTTCCTCATTCAATTGCGATTTGGCCAATTGAATAGGGCTCTAAATAAGCACATAGCATATTTTTTTAAATAAGTTTTTAGTTAGTGAAAACCTTACTTTTAGATAGATGTTTACTAACTAAAAACTTCTTTAAAAAAAATATGTTATGTGCCTATTTAGACCCCTATTCAATTGGCCAAATTGCAATTGAATGAGGCCCATAGCATATTTTTTTTACAGAAGCCTTTAGTTAGTGAACTTCTATCCAAAAGCTAGGTCTTCACTTTTGTTGTTGTTGTTCAGTTGTTCAGTTACGTCCTACTCTCCGTGACCCTATGGACCACATCAAGCAAGGTGCATCTTGTGCCAAGGTGTACTAATCCACAAGATTTTCATGGCAAAAATACTGGAATGGGTTGCAAGTTTTTCCATTTGTCTGACTCTGTTTCGACCTGCCCATTTTGGGTGACCCTAAATGGTATATCTCACAGCCTAATTGAAGTACCTTTACCATGACAAGGTAGCAATCTAGATGGGAATAGTGAGATTAGTGGTAGGTTATTGATATCTAGAAAGCCTGCAACTCTTACTGTATTGTTTGCAGTCTAAGTTTACAAAGCAGACGTAGACCCCAGTAAGTAACTAGGTAAAAAAGAACTATCACCCCAAAATCTAATTATTCTTAAAGAGCATAAAAACTATCAATTTTGCTAACCATTTCATTATAATGCGAGTCATTACTGTGTTAATCAGATTTTCTACTGTATTCCTATGCAAATGAGCAGCTGGTAAATACTAATTTGCTGCTTTCCTGTGCTAATTAGGATTACAGTCTGCCTCTGTGGTAACAAAATAATGCCCCTTAATTTCATCTTGCTGTTAGATCCCTTCTCCCAGTCTTCTCAAGCACTCTGAGCAATAAATTAGCATATTAAGTCACACATTAGCATATAGGAGCAGCAATTTCAATGCTGAATATGCCAGGTATTATTTACTGTGGAGGAAAAAAAGGCTAGTACAATGTATAGACAGTTCATCTGATCTTTAAGATGAAACCAACTTGTTGGGGTAGCATTGCCCCTTTAATTAAGATAATTACTCACACACTTAATCTTGCTAGTTTTATATTATTATTCTTTATTTGGCACACAGCAACATAATACCTTACTGCTATACAGTGTAGATACAATTCAAAAACAATTTTAACAAATTACAAGGCCCTGTTATTGAGCTTTAAATCTAGCATACAAAGTACTTTCCCTAAAGCACCTAATAAGATTGAAAATTTGAAACTGAAAACTCCCTTTATGGTCTAAAGGGATAAGGTAAGGTATACAAAGGTGGTTTGCAATACATTTTGCATAATAACGCAGAAGGTAATAAGCTTCTTTACACAGATTGATTTTTAGTGAGGTTTTTAAGATTCTGGGGCATGAGGATAGTCTAGTGGAGCGAGGCAAGGAGTTCCAAAGAATAGGGGCAGCACTAGAAAAGTCCTGAAGGTGAGAGTGAAAGGAGGTTAAGATAAGAGAGGAGGAGAGAAAAAGGTCATTAGCAGAGTGAAGAGGGTGGTTGGGAGAGTATTTAGAGACAAGAGCAGAGATTTAAGAGGGTGCATTATTATTGAGGGCTTTATATGTTAGGGTCAGGATTTTAAACGTTATTCTGGAGGCTATGAGAAGCCAGTGGAGTGACTGACAGAGAGGTGCTGGAGAAACTGAGCATTTAGTATGGTGTCTAGTGGAGGTATTCATTATAGACTGGATTGGAGAGAGACGGGCGATGGGGAGGCCAGCAAGGAGAGAGTTGCAGTAGTCGAGGCGAGATATGGTGCGAGTGCATGGTTATGTCTTGTGAGAGAAAGTGAAGTACTTTGGAGATGTTTTTATGTAAAAATGACCTGATTTAGCCAGTAACTATAACATTATATTTATATACAAACTTGCACAATGCTTTGTAAGCGTGAAACAGGAAAATCACAAACTTCAGTGTAAAAAATGTATATTTCCAAATGCTCAAATACTTATTACCTATAGTTTTAATTTTAACCATATTTTAAGCATCCACAGTGTCTCTTTAATGTATTTCCTAGACATTCACTGAAATCTCTTTCCCACCCTATGTACACCCAAAAGGTTAGGGACAGGATTAAGGTAGCAGAGTCCGGTCATGTCATATTTTATCGTACGGACCGTCTTAAAGGGATATATCCCTGATTTTAATATTAAAATATAGTGCCTGTTTGTTTGCGTATCTAAACATCAATTTATTAGCAAGTGCTTAAAAGCTTTGTTTTCATTGAAATATTCCAAATAGTCCCTACAAAGGTCTGCCCCAGCAGCTCATGCACACTGTGTTTACATTGGTACTAGATGTTCTAGCCAATCACATACTGTTTCCCAGCAGTATTTTTTTTAATACAGCTGAGAGACTGTCTTTGATTTGTTAATACATCTAGTACAACCCATGCACTGTGTGCATGAGCTACAGGGAACAGAACTTTGTAGGGACTATTTGCAAAGTTTCAGTGAGTAAAAACAGAGCTTTGTTAATAAAATGTTTAGATATGCAAAAAAATGCTTAGGTAGTTTATTTTAATTATAAAATCAGGGAACCTTTCAAACCTTCTTAACAAACAGGCCATGAGGATTCGTAATTTGCTCCACAACTGCGTAGCAGATCTCAATGAGCATATGTAACCTATATCAACAGGCGCATCTAGCGTTAAGTTACATGAATTTATTGAGATTGCTTACATGCTCAAGCTGAATCCTTCCTTTTCCCCATTAACATGTGTTTAGCATGTTCACGTGTTAAGCATGTGTTACACAGGACAGACACCAAAACATATGCTTGTAAAAAGTTAGAAAATGTATCTTGAACCCCTTGAAGAATTTGGAGGTATGTTTAAGAATTTTATATAATTAAACATGACGTGGCTGCGTTGTCTCTAAATTCGGCTTTCATCTGGTTTATTGGATTATTTTAGTGTAAACTTACTTTATTATAAAATGCTTTAAGTTGATATTTCAGCTTTATGTTTCTGAATCACTTATTGTATTCATTTGAATGACATTTAGAATCCACAGGTTTAGACATTGTCATCTGATAATGTAACTGAACTTTGGTTTTGTAATGATATGATAACTTAATGTCATAATACTTGTTCGTTAACAAGTTAGTTATTAAGTATTACAGATAACTGCTATTATCAGTGAACAGTTTCACAGCCCATGCAGAGTTTAATGAGTTTATTGGAAATATTGGAAAAAATTGTCCCTTTCATTTTAGTTTTATTGCAAAAAAAAAATAATCAAAAGCATACTATTCATTTTAGGCAATCAAATGCGGATTCTCTGGATAAAGTTAGTAATAGTACTGAATGTTGTTTTTTTAATTTAAAGTTCCATTTTAAAATGACAAACATATTACTGACTGTTTACAATTATTAGTTTAATTTGTTTTTAATAAAAGGTATTGGTTTTGAGTTTGCTTTTGCCTTTTTTTTACATTTTTCATAGATGAGAGATACAGAATAGAAAAGGGCAAAGGAAAGTCACTAATTTATATTAAAGGGATTTAATAAAGTCTGCAGATGGGTAAGTTTGATACAATGTAATAATAAAAACTTCTTCAACAGAATGTACTTTATTATTATTTATGATGGTAAACATGCAGTGTTTCAATTGTACATGAAATCTACAATCAGAGATAAAATAGGAGACTTAAGAAGATGAAAGAAAGGTTGTCTGGTTTACTGCATTTTATTCAAATGCTCAGTTCACTCTAAGGTACAATTTAATTGTTTTCCTTTCTTCCATTTTATAATCTTCCTACTACTTTTGTATCTGTATATTTAAATCTGTAATGTAATTTATACTTCTAACAATGCTGCCACAAACCTGGAAACTATGTTCTCATAAACAATCTAATAGTCGAAAGCGGTTTGTATAAAAGCACTATAAAAAAGTGAATAGATAAGTAAATAATCTCCTCTCTTTTTCACTGCTCTCTTTCTGAAGGCTTCTCCTCCTCTGGGGCACATATGTCGGGTGTAGAAGGCAACAAATCATAGAAAGCCCTCGTCTTGGAGCCCCAGAGGAGTCCTATGGGGGCTAGAGATGATGGAGGCACGCCAGGTTCATGTTTCTACCTTCCAGAGTATCCCTCCTCACATGGCCTGGTATGAAGTGAGCGGGAAGAATGGTTGGAGGAGATGATAATGGCTAGTGGGAAGTAGAGGTGGAGGTCAGGCTGTGGAAGTAGACTGTTGATTTTCTAAGCGGACAATCCTATTTTTTAGCAAATTAATAGACATCGCCATGTCAGCAGTTATGCACTAGAGCTGTTAGAATGGATCATTGGCTAAGGCAGGTGGAGGCAGTTGGTGAGGCCCTGAAGTATGCAGAAACTGATAGACCTCCCTCTTTCTGGCAGATACAGGGTATGGGAAGCTGTGATCATTGAGTTCTTGGGGGACAGTCCAGAGGCTTATCATTGATTACCTTCCTACAACTGATGGAGCTCTGTCAGGAAATGAAGCCAGCTGAGAAGGTAGGCATTTAACAGATTGAGGTCTGCCATTGTACTGGTCTGAAACAAAACATAGAACCAATCCAGGAACTATGAAGGCATCCCATGGAAGGTACCGAAGAGGTTCCATAAAATGGACATGATTGCATGAATGTGTGGGAGTAGATGATGGGATGAAGGGGCGAGTGATAGCTATGAGTAAAGCCATTGGCTGTAGGTTTAGTCTGAATGGAATGGATAGTATGGAGGTGTAAGGTATTAACATTTAGTCGGCAACAATGGAGTAAGTAGAGGAATAATTTGGGTATAAATTTGGGACAGGTAATGTCTCTTGTTGTGAAGCAACTAAGAGCTGAGGAACCAGGGAAGCAGGTGATTGGTAGAAATGGCTCTGACGAATGGTCTAATGAGAGAGTACGAAGTAAGGACAGCCAAATAAAGACAGGGATGGCCAGAAGCAGCCAGAAACAGCGGAACGGAGTTGATGAAGCTGGTCAATGGGAAGGAGAGGCACAGAAAGCAGACTGAGAAATTGGTGTGAGCACCACAGAGGGAGCAGAGGTCCTGAACAGCAGGGGGAAGGGGGGAGGCAGGAGAAATGCTGGCAAGCAGAGGCGGTAGGGGGGCTGAAAAAGTACCCTGCTGGGGTGCATGGAGAGCCGTGGGTGTGGCGGTTAGAACTGGGAGGTGGAGAGAGGACTCGGAGTCTACTCTCTGGAATCCTGTCTTCTCATGATATGGTCAAAATATTTGAGCTTCAGCCTCCTGATCATACCTTCCAGTTAACACTTTGTCTTGATTTCCAGAAATACTGATTTAGTGGATCTTCTAGCAATCCAAGGAACTCTAACTTTCTCCAGCACCATAATTATGGTTCAGCTCTCACTTCCGTATATTACTACTCTTAATAACATAGTTCTAACTATGCAGACCTTTATTGATAGTTTAATATCTTTACATTTTACTCGCTTGTCCAAAATTACTTAAAAGCAAATGTCTTTTAATTTCATGACTACAGTCATCATGTGAAGAGATCTTGGATCTTTTTAACGTTGAACATCAGGCCAGCTTTTGCACTCTCTTATTTCACCCTCATGGAAAGCTTCTTTGCTTCCTCCTCACTTTCAGCATAGTATCATAAGCTTATCTTGAGTCGTTGATATTTATTTCAGCAATATTGATTCCAGTTTTGGACTCATCTAGCTCAGTCTTAGGACCATTCTGTTGTTCCATGTTCGGTTCTGACCATGACTTCTTGGTCCACATACATACAGTATTCTTCAGGTAACGGATGAAATGACCTGGTACTCCCACTTCTTTAAGAGCTTGCTACATTTATTGTGATCCACACAGACAAAGGCTTTAGAATAGTATATGAAGCAGAAGTAAATGTTTTTCTGGAATTCTATTCTCTAATATATATAGACCGCTAGGTGTAGGGAGTACCAGTGGGGGGGATTTGAAGAGGCAGTTAGGACAGAGGGAGGAAGCTGTGGGTAAGCAGTGGGGGCAGAGAGTGGAAGTTGTTGGGTAGCGGGAGTTGGTGAGTTGGTGAGGGGTAGTGAGATACATTGAGGGAAGACTGGGGAGTCACAAAGGAAGTTAGCGAGGGGTAGAGGGAGACAGTGGAGGTAGAGAGATGTATCACAGGGTAGGGAGAGATAAGAGGGGGCAAATGGAGGAAGCTAGTGGTAGGTTGTTAATATCTCAGCCCCCCCCCCCCACCCCTTGTTCTGCCTTGGCCAACCTTCCCAGCCTGTCTTTCATATCCACTGCCACACTAACCTGGCCAAGAATCATTACATAATTTGTGATTACAGCCTCAGTGATCCCCTAAGCAGCATCCTTGAAACTAAGTAAATTTTGGTTATTATTCAAGCAGGAATATAAATATAAAATGTCTCTAAACAAGATGAAATATGGGTTTATCTAACTCCTTATCTCCTTATATATGCTAACTGAGCACTCAAGTAGTTAAATATTATTAACGCAAACTGATGAATACTTTATTTTAACATATGTTTAAGTCATATAAAGTCCTAGGAATTATACATTTCAGTAAACCAAGGTGCCTTTGTATGCAAACTGGCAAAAAACAACGGAAAATGGTTTCTGCAGTTTAATTAATGAGATTGCATACAATTCATCCAGCATTGTTCTAATGAACGTAATATTACTGTGATTATAAAAACTGCTTTAATTAAAATAAGAAAAATACTAATAAATGAAAGATGATCTTTTCAACAGATCTAATTGTATATGCGAATTTAATTAAAACCTTCATCTATCCTTAAGAAGGATACAGTATTAAACACAAGGTTCTGTTATTTACTCTCAAATGTAAGAATGATTTCAGTTGTTTAAATCTTCTGCACTATTTCCTAGAGCTTTAGTATGCGATGTTTCTTACTTATCTTTAGCATAAATATATTATTTAACCAAAGGAAAAACATTTAATATTATCAGATTGCACATTTCTCGTGGATTTTGTTCTACTGGTAAATATTTCCAAATGGTAAGAGATCAAAACAGAAGTACATTGTCTAATACTACGAAGAGGCACAAAGTAATCTGCACTAGGAGTATCTATTGCGCTTTCTCCCCCTCCCTTCTTTCTTATATCTAGTACTTCAGATACACCACATTTGCCGGAGTACCAGGAGAAGCGGCATCCTCCAAGTGTGAGATCTACAGAGCCCTAGGAATATAACAACAAGACCCATCCAAGATCCTGTAGAAATAGTGTGGAAATATACTAACATCCACATATTATCCACATCAACATAGTATCTACAGAAACCGAGAGAGAATTATCTTTGACTGACATTATCTGAGTAAACTAAGCGCTAAAGCCCAAATTGGGAATACAAGAGATCAAAACAGTTTGATTTTATGTTGAAGGTGACATGTCTGGTGACTTGGGAACATGCATCTCTATTTGTTTGGGCAGCTCTGGTTTGGGCAATATTAACCTTGAAATGATGCAGTCTTTAATAATAAAAAAAATTGAAACGATCTATCAATCTACCATCAAATTCAGTTCATGATGATTCTGGCCAAAGAGAAGCTCATTTAGCCTCAAAAGCTTGTCCATTTCTATTATGGGGTGAAAAGTAAGAGGAGATATGAATCATTTACAAGTTTATAAACTGATGTCTTTCAATGTCTGTTGACCTTGAAATATATTCTGCCAATGTATTCTGTTTTCTGGCGTACAGGTGAGTTAAATAACACTTTCAGTAATATGTTATTGTTTGAGTAAACAGCTTATTTACAACTTGTAATTCAAGTAAATGAAGCGGCATGCTTAGAATCATATCACAGAGTAGAAAACTAACTATAGAAAGCAGGGACTGAGCACCTTTATTTGGAACTTTGGCCCATCCTCAGTGCATAGACTCTGCTCACAATCTTTAGTCCATACAGATTACAAATGGCTCTGGCCTGCATCCCTTACAGACATGCCTTTCTTTATAATTGCTTTGTCTGCTAGAAAGTTCTAAGCTTTATTTGTGTGGTTTTGTATATCATCTGCACATCCCATATATGACCCTTGATTATGAACCCAATGACTCTTTCTATTTGCGATAAACCACCATTTGTGACTCAAGCGTTGACGTTTTCTTCCTGCCCTGACCTTTACATTGTGACGCTCATTCTTCCTGACTGCCATCTCCCTTGACTATGCGATATTTCAAGTGGTCAAAGAGGAACACATTTAATAAAGATGACTATATATATATATATATATATATATATATGTATATATATATATATATATATATATATATATATATTTAAACAAATGTCTTAGTTTTATAGATATATGCTTAATCCTGTATCATATAAACATATCTACTGTAGAACAAAAACATTTATCAATGTTCTATTTATCCCAAGATCTTAAAGACAACAACCAAAAAGAAGTCTAATGTGGAAAAAAGGACATGGTTGAACAAAAATAGAGGGACTTTATCTTAAACATGGGGCTGTTGCTTCAACAAAGAGACATTTGAGGGCTGGAAGGGACATGGGGATTTCACGGAAAAGAGAGACTGGTCCTGTAAAAGAAAAGTCAGTTGGGGGTTGGGTATATGTTACCAATCTACCGTGTTTTGGTGGACTTTTAAGCATTTTTAAATTTCCCACTGTGTGATTCCTGGCTTTAAACCAGAAAATGCTTCTCTATTTCCCCAACTTTGAAGGTGTCGAACTACACTGAACACCTGCATCTAACCTTGTCTACTCTTACCATACAGCTGACGTTAGACTTAAGAACTTGTCTGTTCCATTTTGGACATTTTGGAACCATCTGCTACTAGATAGATAGTTTTTCCGTCAAGGCTAGCTTGATAATGATCATGTATGTATTGTTATTTCTTCCTTCTGGACACCAAAATAATTTCTTTTTAAAAATGATTCAACCTTACAGTCCTTTGTGTATTAATTTTCATTTGTATTTCAACATTTTCTGTGCCACCGGTTACTGCAACAGAATAATATTTAAAAGGTTACTACATCAAATGTTCATCCTCAGGCATAAAATAAGAACAGATGTTTGTAGAATAAAGAAGTTACAACTTTTCGTTCGTGTTGTACTAAAATACCTTGAGCTACAATTGTTGATCCTGGATAACACGTTGGTTGAAATAGGTAGTATATTTTTAGACAATGAAAAAAGAAATATTCATGAATGGAGTAAAGAGAATATGTTCAGCTCAGAAGAAAATATAAAAGTGCAATTCAGGTGTGGTCTCATGTTGCATGTTTATTATTTATATACCATATTTTATGTATTGTATTTAGTTTATAAATCTGTCATGGACATTATGATTATAGTCTAGGCTAACTTTCACAACAAAACTTTTTTTTTAAATATCTCAGATTAGCATTTTTGTATCTATCTATTTAGCTACCATCTCTAGTGTGGAAGGCAAATCAGCTGGGATGTTGGAATCCTTATTCCTTTTCTTCATCAAAATAAGATTTAATGATTAATCCCCAAGACCAAAATTAATTTAAGAAACCCAATTACTCTTTTTGCATTATATCTATAAACAAAATTGTCACATTAATGGGATGTGGCAGAGCAGTGGTGGAGCTAGTGAACAGAGCCCCCCCCCCCCCCCCCGCTAGATAAATTGAGGGGCCCTTGGCAACTTCTGCATATATAAAAACCCAGCCTGCTGTTGGTAGCACCAGGCACTACTTTGTCTAAAAAAAAAAAAGTCAGAGGTGCTTATAAGAGAACAAACTAACCTTAATAGGTTAGCTCTATGGCCATGATAACCCACTCTGAGAGCAACCTCTTTTAGCGCACGTGTGCTCTTCACAGGGAGAAATATCCGGTAGTATATCAGTCTGGTCCCACTCAAAAGAGTGACCCAGCCCCGAAATACCAGGCAATTCTACCCCGAACAGGAGAAACAGCAAACCCCAGACGTGTTTCGTCCTTTATGGGCCTCGTCAGTGAGGTGCAGCTGAACTTCCTAAGGCACAGTGAGCAAGGGGTCCAAGTCTGGAGTGCCCTATTACCCACAGGGGGACTAAGAACTAAGGGTAATTTGCATAAACAAAAAAACTAAGTACTACTTTGTCTCACCTGCCATTGTTTCACTCATGGCTAATTAAGCTTATTACTAACTTGAGGGCTGCACACGCTCAGTCTTTTTAATTTCATATGGCTTTAAACAATACAGCCTCTCAGGGTATAATTAGCAACTACTGACAATAATCACCCATCATCTAACAGTTGTAATCTATTCTAGTCTTTTTATTTAGTTTAGCACTACTTAAATGTCATATCTATGTAGTGACGGTATTGTTTACTGTAATACAATTAACAAAAAACAACCCTTATTGCAGGCTTTAAATATAGCTATTTAAAGCCTCGTGTTGCCCAAATACATTTAAACATTGAACTTTTTCTGTTATACTTTATGCTTTAAGTATTAAGATGCTGTAATTAACTTTAAGTTAAACCAGTGACTTCTGCCTTTCACCTTAGCAACAAGAGAAGTTGAACTGGTTCTGTTTCATATTAACAGTGCTTGTTTTCTGAAACTAATAATAAAATAACAAAATAAATTGTTTTAAAATGGTCAGACTTATTTAAAATTATTTTTAAGGTGCAATTTCTCAATTGGCTTTGAACTAAAAAGTGTATGAATAATGTAGAAATGTTATTGCAAAGATTAAATAAAATGCAGCACAAAGGGGAAGGTTACGTGGCTTAACCATTACATGCCTTCTTTACAATGTTTTATATAAAGAAAGAAAAAAACAAATGATATCATAAAGATATATGAAGATACTATATCATATTTAGTTTCCTCAGTATGTTCATGCAGGGATAAAATTGCCATGTGCGTATGTATTCACCCCCTTTGTTATGAAGCCCATAAAAAGCTCTGGTGCAACCATTTACCTTCAGAAGTCACATAATTTGTGAAATAATTTCCACCTGTGTGCAATCTGACTTTCACATGATCTATCATTACATATACACACCTTTTTTGAAAGGCCACAGAGGCTGCAACACCTAAGCAAAAGGCACAACTAACCAAACACTGCCATGAAGAGCAAGGAACTCTCCAAACAAGTAAGGGACAATGTTGTTGAGAAGTACAAATCAGGGTTAGGTTATAAAAAAATATCCACATTTTTAATAATCCCCAGGAGCACCATCAAATCTATCATAACCAAATGGAAACAACATGGCACAACAGCAAACCTGCCAAGAGACGGACGCCCACCAAAACTCATAGACCGGGCAAGGAGGGCATTATTACACAGAGGCAGCACAGATACCTAAGGTAACCCTGGAGGAGCTGCAGAATTCCACAGCAGAGACTGGAGTATATGTACATAGGACGACAATAAGCCGTACACTCCATAGAGTTGGGCTTCATGGCAGAGTGGCCAGGAGAAAGCCATTACTTCCAGCAAAAAACAAAATGGCACATTTTGAGTTTGCAAAAAGACATGTGGGAGACTCCCAAAATGTATGGAGGAAGGTGCTCTGGTCTGATAAGACTAAAATTGAACTTTTCGGACATCAAAAAAAATGCTATGTCTGGCGCAAAACCAACACATGAAACATGGTGGTGGCAGCATCATGCTGTGGGATGTTTTTCAGCAGCTGGGACAGGGAAACTTACCACAATTGAGGGAAAGATGGATGGTGCTAAATTCAGGGATATTCTTGAGCAAATCCTGTACCACTCTGTGCGTAATTTGAGGCTAGGATGGAGATTCCCCTTCCAGCAGGACAATGACCCCAAACACACTGCTAAAGCTACATTTGAGTGGTGTAAGGGGAAACATGGAAATGTGTTGGAATGGCCTAGTCAAACCCAGACCTCAATCCAATGTTGTTCACAAACGGAAACCATCCAACTTGAAGGAGCTGGAGAAGTTTTGCTAGAAGGAATTGGCAAAAAATCCCAGTGGTAAGATGTGGCAAACTCATAGAGACTTATCCAAACCAACTTGGAGCTGTGATTGCCGCAAAAGGTGGCTCTACAAAGTATTGACAGGGGGGTGAATTATTATGCACATGACTTTTTTTGTACTATTTGTTGTTTGCTTCACAATAAAAAAACATCTTTAAAGTTGTGGGCATGTTTTGTAATTAAATTATTCAAATCCTACAACAATCCATGTTAATTCCAGGTTGTGAGGTAAAAAAACACGAAAAATGACAAGGGGGTGAATACTTTTGCAAGGCACTGTAAGTCAAATTACTTAAAAGATCTAATGGAGCATTTATCGAATCAGACTAACTGTATTTTTTTGATTATGTGACCAAAGGTAAATACTTTAATGCAGTACTCACTACTACATACACAACAAGCTAATTCATAAACACACGTAGTCATGAATAATACTAAACTATAATGTGACTGTGAAGTATTAACTGTAACAAATGGTAGGCAGCATTATGCCACAATTAGATAAAGGGCCAGTTCCACCTAAGTACAGTTTCATTCATATGCAAATCACTATTAGGGAAGATTAACTATGTAAATGTTATGAATCCTTGCCTAGTTTGCCAGTTACTTCTCCATGATTTTGGGAAGTACAAGCTGCCGTTTTAAATTACATTTACCTTGTTGGGCCAAATGTTAAAAAAAACTGCTCAAGAGCCAATCAAACTGCAGCTGAGTTCTTAGCTGTGGCATTTACAGTTTTGCTCTGTCTTCTCTAGCACAATGATTTTAACCTCATATAAGAGCAATGTGTGTTTATATGCAACTTCTTATTTTAATATTATAAGTCGGAGGGACTTAAGTGCCTCCAGATCTGTGCTGGGATCTTTTTTATTTTTATTTACTATATGCATACAGTGTGGGGGGGGGGGGGTATTTGATCCCCTGCTGATTTTGACCACTGACAAATAAATGATCAGTCTATAATTGTAATGGTAAGTGTATTTTAACAGTGAGAGACAGAATAACAACCCCCCCACCCCCAAGAAAAACGCATGTCAAGTTATATGTAAAAGTTATAAATTGATGAGGGAAATAAGTATTTGACCCCTTCAACTTAGTACTTGGTGGCAATACCCTTGTTGGCAATCACAGAGGTCAGATGTTTCTTGTAGTTGGCAACCAGGTTTGCACACATCTCAGGAGGGATTTTGTCCCACTCCTCTTTGCAGATCCTCTTCAGTTCATTAAGGTTTTGAGGCTGATGTTTGGCATCTCGAACCTTCAGCTCCCTCCACAGATTTTCTATGGGGTTAAGGTCTGGAGACTGGTTAGGCCGCTCCAGGACCTTAATGTGCTTCTTCTTGAGCCACTCCTTTGTTGCCTTGGCTGTGTGTTTTGGGTCATTGTCATGCTGGAATACTCATCAACGACCCATTTTCAATGCCCTGGCTGAGGAAAGGAGGTTCTCGTCAAGATTTGAGTGTACATAGCCCCATCCATCGTCCCTTTGATGCGGTGCAGTTGTAATGTCCCCTTAGCAGAAAAACTGTCCCAAAACATTATGTTTCCACCTCCATGTTTGACGGTGGGGATGGCGTTCTTGGGGTTATAGGCAGCATTCCTCCTCCTCCAAACACGGCGAGTTGAATTGATGCCAAAGAGCTCGATTTTGGTCTCATCTGACCACAACACTTTCACCCAGTTCTTCTCTGAATCATTCAGATGTTCATTGGCGAACTTCAGACGGGCCTGTACATGTGCTTTCTTGAGCAGGGGAACCTTGCGGGCGCTGCAGGATTTCAGTCCTTCATGGCGTAGTGTGTTACCAATTGTTTTCTTAGTGACTATGGTCCCAGCTGCCTTGAGATCATTAACAAGATCCTCCCATGTAGTTCTGGGCTGATTCCTCACCGTTCTTATGATCATTGAAACTCCACGAGGTGAGATCTTGAATGGAGCACCAGACCCAGGGAGAAAGACAGTTATTTTGTGTTTCTTCCATTTGCGAATAATCGTACCAACTGTTGTCACCTTCTCACCAAGCTTGGCGATGGTCTTGAAGCCCATTCCAGCCTTGTGTAGGTCTACAATCTTGTCCCTGACATCCTTGGACAGCTCTTTGGTCTTGGTCCTGGTGGAGAGTTTGGAATCTGATTGAGAGTGCTCCAAATCTCAGCTCAGGACCTGTATAAAAGACACATGGGAGACAGAAATCTTGCTGATTGATAGGGGATCAAATACTTATTTCCCTCACTGACTTGCAAATCAATTTATAACTTTTTTGACATGCATTTTCTTGTTTTTTTTTGTTGTTATTCTGTCTCTCACTGTTAAATACACCTACCTTTAAAATTATAGACTGATCATTTCTTTGTCAGTGGACAATTCAAAATCAGCAAGGGATCAAATATTTTTTTCTCCCACTGTATCTATTCCTTCAAGGTAAGGTATGTATTTGGAAGATAACACACAGTAGTACATAGGGGCAAATCAAATAGGTAATGATTTAAAAACCTATAAGAATTGAAAGTGTGCGTGATGCAAAACGTTACATTTAGTGCAAAAATACCACAAAATGCAATATATTAATTGCAGATTTTCAGACATAAAATGGAGGAAAGTTACAGCTAATGAAGCAATTGAAGTTTATTGCTGTTATATAGAAGACACAACTGGAGAACACAGTTTGTGTTAAAGACCATTTTCACACATTATCTAGAATAATGTGCAAGCATAATTCTACTGTCAACTTTTCTTTAAGATAAATATGCATTTTTTTCTTTATGCACCAGAGAGAGCCATGTAGATATAATTGTACCTTTAAAATGCCAATGTGATATTGAACCAAGATAACAAGGGCAGAAATCTTATTCCTATCTTTGGTGTCAGTCAGCTCAGACTTCATTTTCAAAGCAATTGAAAAGGCCGTCTCATCACATTAATTGTAAATCAAAATAGTCACAAGGAAATAATAGATTAATAGACGGCATGAGTGGAAAGGCATTTACAATAATTAAAGACATGAATAAAAGCCGCTAATAAATCAATGTGTAATTGTGAGCTGACATAAAAGCCAAAACAAAAAGGGAATCATATGATGTGTTATCCTTTGTTCGTCTATTTTTCACATGAAGGAGACTGAAGTAAGGCTTGTGAATTCAGAGTCTGAAACAAAATATTTCTTATACTAATTTATTTCTATTAAAATCCAGTTGTCACTAGGGTAAGTGATACTTTAGATGCCATTTCTTTTTATAACTGTCTTGTGATCTCACCCTTAAAACTCAAAATGAATCACCCAATGAGAAAATTTACACCATAACATTCCAACAAGTCAACTTCAAGGAATATGGAGATGGATAACACATTTTGTGTCTTTGTTGCAAATATGCACTTGGAAACTATAACAGTGGGCCTCATTCAATTGCTACGTTTTAGAGATCCGGGCTCGCAAATGCCGATCGCAAGCTAAGTTGCTATTCAATTGCCTTCCGTTTGTGTGCTCCAATCGGGCTAATCGCAAGTTACTTCCCTCAAAGGTTTTGATCTTTCAGGTCCGCAAGAGTTGCGGCTGCGAAAAATCCATAATCGGTATTTAATTGCTCCGATCCACCTTTGCGTCAAGCCCATAAGTGGCTAAATGCGAACCATAGGTTACTTGTACCAAGGAGGTGTCGTAAAGGGCTTACTTACAAATTGTAGCACTTATTAATTAAATAAGAAAGCAATCCTGTTGAAAGTACAGGATTGCTTTCTTATTTAATTAAGGTGAAAGTGATTTTAGGTCTTAGAATTAATGGGACAACATTCTCCAACTCTCAAATCGGCATAAAAAAATAGTTTCTTTCATGTAAAATTTTTCGTCTTAAAGTCCCACGGGCTTCAACCTCGAAGCCCGAAGGTCTTTGATATCCAACCTCCATATTTTATTGAAGTCTTACGGGCTTGAATAACGAGTTACGGGTTGGAGGTCATTCAAGCTTGTAGGACTTGGACTGAAATTAAACGTGAAATAAAGTATTTGATTTTGACATTGTGCAATTTTGAGAATGTTGTGCTTTTAATTCTGATGCCACCCATTGTGTTCCCCATCATTTACTGTGCTTTACAGTGCTGTCTTGAATTTATCTTTGCATTTACAGTGCTAAAAGTTTGCAGGCTTAAAACACGAGTTACAGGCTTGCGGCCGCGCTCATGTTCAAGCCTGCGAATGCTTACTGCCGATAGCATGGTTTGCGATTAGCGGAAAGGGGGACTTACTTGCGTGCCCGGCCAATTGAATATCAGCGTAAATGTAGAGCAATGCGAGGACGTAACTCGATCGCAGCAAATCAACGATTTGCGATCAAGTTACGTCACGCAATTGAATGAGGCCCAGTGTGTCTTCTTTTTTATAATGACAGTTCCAATCACATATAATAGTTGTCAAACTGCAAGTCATCGTCACGCTTTGCGAGCTCGCAAGTTCTGGCTGCAAATGCGGACCCTCGCTACCTCATTCCTGGTATAAACCCCCCCCCCCCCCCGAAAAGCGCAATGAAAAAAAAGCAACGCACCGGGACTAAGAAAAAAAACAATTAAGACCTGCGGGGAAAAAAACATGAACGCGTAAGATGAAATACGAACTTACACAAAAAAAAAAAATGACCCGTGGGTCTTAGAAAAACAAATAAATACGAGGTCACAAAAATACGAACTTAACAGACGAAACGCGTGCATAAAAAAACTCAAAAAACAATGAAAATTTAAAAAATAAAAAAACGAAAACATAACACACTGCACGAGGGGACAGCCAGGATGTCTGGGGGTGAAGTTGCACGCGAATTAAAGTCGATTTTAAGCAGTTTCGCCACTTGAAAATCGGCTGTGAGAAAAAAAATGGCGGCCGAAAAAATTTAAACGAGGCTCGACGACCCAGAAGTGAAAAAAAAAATATGAGGTCGCAAAAATACGAACTTACCGGCCGAAATGCGTACATTCAAAAACAACAAAAACAATACAAAATACAAAAGATACTAAAAAAAACATACTGAGCATCGAGAGACACCCATGACATCTGCCAGTGAGTTTGCACGCTAATTAAAGTCGAATTTAACGAGTTTAGGCAATTGAAAATCGCCTAAGCAAGAGAAAAAATGGCGGACGAAAAAAATGAAAACGAGGCTACACAACCCCAAAATGCGCAAAACACCGCCAGGCATGTACTACTTTTCCAAGAGACATACGAGGTACAAAAATGAACGCTGAAGGTCCTCACAGTAGAAAAAGCTTTACATTGTGTGTCAAACAGCATTGCCATGGCTTAAAATTAAATTGCCCAGTCATTTTTGACTGGCAAGTCGCTAGTACTAAAAAAAATTGAATGTGTGATTGCTCTGTAGAGTGTAAATGAGTAATTCGCTTCCACCAATGAGATAACATACAACACAAGACAAGAGCATTTCTGGTTGGTAATTTTAAGCATGTTTTTAACATGTTTTATAATGATGAATATCTAGATTTTTTTTTAGATACATTTACAACCAATACGGGTTATTTGTTACGCAAGCCTTTCAGACTTTCACAGCATTCCCTAAGCTTGGTTTCTTAGTATCTACCCAAATCAATGTAAACTATTGCAACCCATCATGATGTCCACATTTTACGGGCATGTACGATTTGTGTTATATGTAAAACACTAGGCATGATCACCTTCACAGTGTTGATTAAATAATTTCTACTCTCTCTGCCCTCTGTGATGCAGCTCAGCATCAGAATCTGAAGACTTGAGAAATAACCATAACATGTATTACATTATAAAACCATGAATAATAATAAATGTATTCATTACGTCTATTATATATATCTCGGCAAATGACTAGAATGAAATGTACTTGATATTAAACCTGGGCATTACTAAATTCCTCATGAAAACAATCTTGCTCATCCACAGTAGTAGTCACTACCAATGAGAAGCAATAACGTAGGTTAAGATTTGAAGAGTTCTTTGAGGGTTTCATTTTAGTTCATTATAGTTAATGAATAGTGTGACATAGACTGTGATCCATCTCATTTCATGGCAGCTTAGTAAGTGTGGTTTATCTTCTCAAAAAATTGCATGTTAAAATATAAATGTTCTGTCAAGTTATTCCCAGTTTCTAGATATTCTTTTTATTTCAAATGTGTGCTTTGTGGTGGTATTATCTTCCAATGAGCTTTCAGAAATAATAGATGTCAAATCTTGTTGAGCACATACCCAGCTCGATCAAATTCGGCGTTGTGGGTGAGGCAAACTGCCAGATAGTGTGTCCTGTATAAGCTACAAGTACAACAAAATTGAAACCTGCTTGGGTTACTTGAAAAAAAATGTTATCTAGAATCTCAGTGGATTAAAGTCAATGGCAAGTTTTATTTACATAAGTCAAAATGGAGTTATGGTATAATCGTAAGATACCTGAACCTTGTTACTCGGTATCTCAGGAACATAATGAAACTAAAACAAAAGACAATAAAAAGGCTTGAATAAATACTGCAATATGAACCCATTTCAACACATGCATGGTTGCTCTTGTTTACACCCTTGATGGTGTCCCTTGTAAGTTGGCTAGAGCCAGCCTTGGTACATTGGAAAGGTAGGGAAACCTAAAGTGTTCTTGAGGAAGAGTTATTGAGAATGACAATAAATAATAAAAAAGATAAAACATTTTAGATGGGTAACATAACATTTGGCTTCAAAAAACTGAAACTGAAAAGGATTTTAGCAAGAAACCCTAACTTGTAAAGACTGAGAACCAATCTTCTAGAGAGGAACACTTTGTATATTCAGTATCTAGTTGGGTATCACTTTTCTATGGCATTGACAAAAGCCCATATATTTTTCCTGTATTTATATCTCTTTATAATTATTTATATCCTTAATCAAAATACAGATATAATAAAACCTCTTTCTCTATTGCGTTCTCTGTCTTCCTAGTGCTTCCAAATTCTTATCTGATTCTTGATTAGGTTTCTGCCTCTCTCAATCCCTTTAGGGTACAAGTCTGTGAGTTTTCAGTCTTGTAAGGTGCTTTGGAAAAAGCACTTTTTATGTAAGATTTTAAACACAAAGACAGGGCCCTCCATGTTTGCCATATTTGTTGTACTTAACCCCTGTATAGCACTTCGGCATATGAAGGAGCATACAAATAAAAACAATAAATAATAATAATAATAAAAAAGTCTGGATTGTATACTACAATTAGAACCTATTCCAATACATGCAAACGTACTACAGGACAATGCGCTCCGTTTTTCACTCTTGATGGTCCCGTCTGTAAGTTGGCGCCCATTGTATGTTGGCTAGAGCTGGCCCTGGTTGACTACACACGTGCACGTTAGAAAAGTAGGGAAACCTGAACTGTTTTTCTAAAAACAAGAACAGATATAGAGAACGACAATAAATAATACATTTGATAAAACATTTTAGACAGTTATTATTACAGGTACAACATTGATTATTCTGTATCGGCTAATCCGGCACCTCTTTTAATATGGACGTATTTTAATTAGCACAAGATGTTGAATTTCATTGCGTTCTACTGCTTTGTAAATAGTTGAGGCTGCAAGCACTTGTTTATAATTGAGTTAACTTAATTCTCTGCATTATCACTCCCTTACATAATTAGATAGATCTGCAGTAGTCATTTAAAAAAATTAAACCACAGCTAGTCCGGCATAATCACTAATCCGGAAAACCTTTTGGAACGGACAATGTCAGATAAACGATGGTGAACCAATGTGGGTTAAAAAACTGAAAAGGGTTTTAGCAAGAAAACTATACTTGTAAAGTTTGACAACCAATCTTGTGGAGAGGAACACTTTTTATTTTCAGTATCCAGTTGGTTATCACTTTTCTATTGCCTTGACAAAAGACCATCTATTTTGCTACCTCCATTTCTCTTTATAATTCTTTGTTTCCTTTATCAAAAGCAAATTGCACAAGCTCACAACACAAAAATACGTCTGTAAGCAAGTATACTGGGTTGAGACACCACAGGAAATGTTCTGAAACATATCTTTTTCTTTTCAGTACATTATGTATCTCACTTCAACTAGCGAAGTGTTCAACATGCAGTTTAAGATTTAGATGCCATCAAAGACACATTTTGGGAGTAGAAAAATAAGACATGAATTAGTTATTACTGTTTAAACACTCTGGGAAATAAAAAAAACGACGTACAAAGTTTAAATCTTAAATATGTTGTTAAAGGGTCTGATTTTTGAATTAAGTTAAAATCATGATTTCACGGCGTGTACTAGACCCTGGTTAGTGGATTTTAAAAAGGATTCTACTCCCAAGATTTATAATCAAATAATTACACCAGCAAAATCCATGGCATATTGGCTAGTAATCCTCAGAATGCACAGGACATTTGTCACTAAATCGGTTTGATTTGCATTGTCCCTAATTGTATAGAGACTATTTATGGTTATTACTTTTTTTATTAATTATGTTTAGAGATGTCGCGGATAGATCGCCGGCGGACTGTTCCCGGCGAACATAGCATGTTCGCGTTCGCGGCGAACTGCAAACATATGCGATATTCGACCCGCCCCCAATACTTTATCATTGAGCAAACTTTGACCCTGCATGTCACAGTCAGCAGACACATTCCAGCCAATCAGCAGCATACACTCCCTTCCAGACCCTTTAACCTCATGGACAGCAGCCATTTTGGAATCAAAACTAACTTGCAGTCTTACTGAGAGGAGGCTGAGTGTAGGTGATACTGCATCAATAGGGAAAACCATAGCTAGGCAAGTTTATTCAGTGTCCAGTGCAGTGCTGAAGGACTCTTGTGCCTTATTATTATTATTATTATTATTATTAATATTACTACTGTATAATGTGTAGATGTACCAGCTGGGCATGCTCTTGTGCATTACTATTATTATTATTATTATTATTATTATTATTATTATATAATGTGTAGATGTACCGGCTGGGCATGCTCTTGTGCATTATTATTATTATTATTAGTAAAATACTACTACTAATAATAATAATGCACAAGAGCATGCCCAGCCAGTACATCTACACATTATATAGTAATAATTATAATAAAACACAAGAGCATGCCCAGCCGGTACATCTACACATTATATAGTAATAATAATAATAATAATAATAATAATGTAGAAGAGCATGCCCAGCCGGTACATCTACACATTATATAGTAATAATAATAATAATAATAATAATAATGCACAAGAGCATGCCCAGCCGGTACATATACACATTATATACTACTAATAATAATAATGCACAAGAGCATGCCCAGCCGGTACATCTACACATTATATAGTAATAATAATAATAATAATAATGAAGCACAAGACCTCCCCTGTGTCTCCCCCCCCCCACTCCCCCCCATGTGTCTCTCCCCCCTCTCCCCTGTGTCTCCCCCCCACTCCCTCCCATGTGTCTCTCTCCCCCCCCTCTCCCCTGTGTCTCTCCCACTCTTCCCTGTGTCTCTACCCCCTCTTACTTCTCCAGTGTTTCTTTCCCCCCCTCTCCTGTGTCTTTTCCCCCTTCCCTCTTCCCTGTGTCACTCCCCCCTCCCCTGTGTCTCTACCCCCTCTCCCTTCCCGTGTTTCTTTCCCCCCTCCCATGTGTCTTTCCCCCCTTCCCTCTCCCCTGTGTCTCTCCCCCCTCCTCTGTGTCTCTTCCCCCTTCTCTCCTGTGTCTCACCCCCTCTCCCCTGTGTCTCTACCTCCTCTCCCTTCCCCTGTGTTTCTTCCCCCCTCCTCTGTGTCTTTACCCCCTTTCCTCTCCCTGGTGTCTCCTCACCACTCCCTCCCATTAGTCTCTTCCCCCCTCTCGCCTGTGTCTCTACCCCCCACTCTCTCCTGTGTCTCTCCCCCCTCCCATGTGTCTCTTCCCCTCACCTCTCCCCTACCCTGTTTCTCTTCCGCCCTCTGCCCTGTGTCTTCCTCCCCCTCTCCACTGTGTCTTCCTCCTCCTCTCCCCTCTCCTGTGTCTTCCTCTCCCTCTCCCCTGTGTTTCCTCCCCCTCTCCCCTCCCCTGTTAGCTTCTATACGCATACATACATACGATAAGAAATCTGGGGGGGGGGGGTTACCCCTTACCCCCCCCCCCCCAGTTCCAACACCCATGTGTACTGTATAATATTGTATTGCATTATGTTATATTATATCACTAGTGACTTGCCTGGCACAAATGACGGGGCAATAAAGTTTGAAGCCATGGCAATGCTATTTGCCACACAATGTGATGCTTTTTGTACTCTGAGGACCTTCGGCGCTCATTGTGAGCCTCTTCCCTCGTGTCCTTCATGTTTCGTACTTTGCAACGATTAATCTTCGGCGCTCATCGCAAAGACAGATATATAAGTACAGTGTTAAATATTTTTTTTTTTGTGCAGTGTAAATTAAAAAATGTATTCAGGTCTCAGAGCATAATAAAGTGATTTAGATTTGTAACTGCTTTGAGAGTGCTATCGCTGGCAGCCAATGAGCAGTAATCCAGATATATAACTGCAGAGTAAAAAGTAAAATATTTTAGTGTAGTGTAAAGTCTACATTTTTATTTTCCATTACTAATTAATACTTATTAAATGAATGCACGATAATAACTATTGTGAATGAACAAATGTATTAGGAAGTGCGAAGCGTTAATGTATGTAAAGTAACGGCAGT
Source organism: Discoglossus pictus (assembly GCA_027410445.1). Lineage (NCBI taxonomy): Eukaryota > Metazoa > Chordata > Amphibia > Anura > Alytidae > Discoglossus > Discoglossus pictus. The sequence goes on along the minus strand of CM050170.1, from coordinate 180,046,447 downwards.
GTAAAATATGCTATTAAGCTTATTTTTTTATAGATATTTTTTTTAATAATAATGAATTAATTAATTACTAAAATAATTTACCTATTTGTAATTAATATATCCAGTGATCAATATCCTGAAGAGCTAACAATCAGTTTTGATTTTCCTGCAGCTTACAGTGTACATTTGGACTGTTGGTGACCTGAGGTGTAAGTGTCAGCAATGTGCGCAGTGCACGAGGGGAAACCGCTTGTATAGTCGTGTAACGCGCCATTTTAGATTTGTAATGTTATTAGTTGCAAGTTAGTGTTGTAAAATGGCGGCGATTGTGTATGTGTTACGCGGCTCGCCAGCAGTTTCCATTATTTCTAATAGTGTATTTTGTACCTCGTCTGTTCCTAGGTAAAAGTCGTAAATGGCTGGCGATGTTTTGCGCGGTTTGGGGTCGTGTAGCCTCGTTTTAATTTTTTCCGGACGCCATTTTTTTTGTCGCTTAGCCGATTTACAAGTGCCAACTGGGGAAGACGTTGCAGATATCACATATATAGTTGTGAGCATGTGGGTTGTTGCTAACGCTGCGGGCTTGCGAAGCCAGGGCCAGAGTTGCTGGCAAGGAGCGCCGAAGGCTCCCACGTCGGCTGCAATGAGCCGCAGGCGGGACTTACACCATCAAATTTACGGACTTACCATCCAAAAATACGGGACTTAGAAAAAAAAACATTACGAGCTCACAAAAATACGACCTTAACGCCCGAACCGCGCGCACTTAAAATCATTAAAAACACAATAGATACACACAACAAACACATAAAAAGCTTACCCACAGCAAGGCGGGCACCGAGGACCTCTGCAAGTGAAGTTACACCTCCATTTAAGTCCAAATTCATGAGTTTAGACACCCGAAAATCACCTAAGTGAGAGAAAAAATGGCCGTTGAAAAAAAGAAAACGAGGCTACAGGACCCTAAACACGCGAAACATATACGGATTTTCCTAAAAAGCCGTACGAGGTAAAGATACACTATTAACAAGGAAACTAAATCATCCACACCCGCGTACCACATACACACTCCCTGCCATTTTACAACACTAACTTACACAATGCAGAAGTACCCAGCTACCCTAACGGCTTCCCCTCGCGCACGCAGCCTATTTACACTACACACTGCGCACATTGCTGACACACAGCAGCTCCACAGCACTGAAAACCTACATTGTATGCTGCAGGAACATGAAAACAGATTGTCAGCTCTTCAGCACAATGCTTCCTGCATATATTACTGACAAATAGGTAAAGTATATTCATTTAGTAATTATTTCATTAGCATACAAAAATACATATACACAAAAAAAACATTATCACATTAAACATAAAAGCCATTCACTGCGCGCCTCACAACGAGCGCCAATGCTGCTCATAGCACACAAAGCCTTGCAATAAGCGCAAAAAACACATCACCGCCGACCAAAGAATAACAGCAAAAGCGCCTATCAGAGAAAAATACAACCAACAGCCTCGCAATGAGCGCCGAAGGATCTCCGACCGCCAACAAAATTAATGTCTCGTCCAAACACCATTACCTGCCTTACAATCTTATTGCCGCCATTTTCGGATGGGCAGGTCGCTAGTAAATATATAAAGATCAAGATAATAAAAGTATCAGGAAATGTAACACAAAGATGCACGCGCGTCTGAATAATACGACAAATACGGATTTTTGTCATAAATCATATGATCACAGTATTGGGTCATAATAAACCCTAAACACTGGAATCTGTTACATACAATTTACTGATGATGTCATTAATGCGCTTCAAGGGGGGGGATCTCTTTTCACACTTTTTGAGTGGTGCAAATCCAACATACGCAGAGTGGAAACGCCACATCTGTGGGACACACACAAAGGGGTTCACTTTGGGAGAAAAAACAAACAAATATGAAATATTTAATAATCATATTTTGATGTTACCAACAGATAAGGAAAAAAAACTGAGGTTATTATATCTAATAGTAGCAAGCCTGGGAGTACTGGGAATAATAATACTGCAGCAGGAGGTCAGGACTAATGTCACCTATAGACCCCCAGACAGATAAAGGCCATTACTAATGTCCCTCTATAGACCCCCAGTCATATAAAGGTCATTACTAATGTCCCTCTATAGATACCCAGTCAGATAAAGGTCAGTACTAATGTCCCTCTATAGACCCCTAGTCATATAAAGGTCAGTACTAATGTCACTCTATAGACCCCCAGTCAGATAAAGTTTTGAAAAGTTTCTTGGATAGCATTGGGGCTAAAGGAGGTTTGGCCATCAGGTAGTCTAAAGATACTGTATATTATGTCCTCTCTTGGGGAGTAAAGACACTAATAATTCCTCCAATAATAATAATAACCTCCTGGTTAGCCCATTGGGTTATCTTTTAAAAAGAGTGGTGCAGAGACTGTGGGGGGATGTTTCAGCTTTATTAAGGTGTAATTGTACAGCGTTTGACTCAAGTAGCTGCCTGTACAGGGTCAGTTTGGCTTAATTGCTGGGCCCTTTTCCTGCCAAGATGGCGACCGTCAGTCCATGGGCCTCTATGTCCCCTTCGCTACCTTTGTCCCCGCTTGTGTGCTTATTTGGGATGGCCCCCCTTTATATCTCCGGCCCGTGGCATTGTAAGGGTCGCCCCCTCAATCTCTGAGTGTGGATAGCAGGGATGGGGCGTTGAATCAGGCCTACCTTCTTATCTGCTTGCTGCAAGATCAACAATACCTAATTTTTCAGGCATGTGTACATGCCTAATTTTTCTGGCCTCTGGTGCTGCACTGTGGCTTCAACAACCAAACCCCCAAAAAAGGCACATAACAGGGATTAAACTGATAGGAGTAGTACTACTTAACACACCACTCATATGTGGAGTAACAGTAGTGTACATTTAAAACAAAAAACAAAATTGTACTGTAATAGATTGCATAGCAGTTAGTTGTCTGCAAGTGTGTGCGTCAGACCTACAGCATCAGACCTACAGCGTCTACTCTACCAACTTCTGCAAGTGCACAGTGCCACTCATATCTGTTGTCACAGTAGCTTGCACGCATAGTACCGATCTGTCAAAACCTGTAATGATGAATGAGGTCTAGAGTAGCCTGGTTCCCTTATCCTCTACAGGTTGAGACCTAATGTTTGGGTGACTCCAGACCAACACACGAGTACAAGCAGCACACAAACTCAAAGCCGCCATCCTCCTCCTGGAGCAGCATCATAAGCCACATCAACCACTGGTGTCCTCCTTGCCCCCTCTCAACCATCCACCACTCCGTCTCTCGCCTTGAGCAGTTCCTGCTCATCTGCTCATAGTCAGGTGCCTGTAAAGGACATGTTTGAGCGTAAGAAGCTAATGTCACAAAGTGCCCCAAAATTGAAGTGATACGACCAACAAAGCATCTTTTTCCATTCCTGGTTCTAAAAATCCAGGCCTTATACACGCCCCCTGATAGGTGACGTAACAAGTATTAAACTGAAAAGAGTAGTACTTACAAACACGTCACTCCTATCTGGTGGCACCTTTGACTGCACGTGCCGTGCCCCAAAATTGAAGTGATACGACCAACAAAGCATCTTTTTCCATCTCCTGGTTCTAAAAATCCAGGCCTTATACACACCCCCTGATATGTGCTGTAACAGGTTTTAAACCTTAACACACCTTATAATAATGCAGAGAGAGGCAATGCAGTGAGAGGAGTCTGAAGAAGAGGAGTCAGAGGAGGAAGGTGGCTTTGAGGAGGTGGAAGACCAAACACAGCAGGCGTCCCAGGGGGCTTGTTGTCACCTTTCGGGGACCCTTGGTGTTGTACGTGGCTGGGTGGAGGAAGAGACCTTCAATGACATCAGTGAGGACAAGGAACGGGACATGGCTAGCTTGGTATCCAACCTTGTGCAAATGGGGAGTTTGCGGTTGTGCAAATGGACTGTTTGTGGTTGTTTGCGGTGCGTTAAACGGGGAGTTTGGTCTGTCACTGTGAAGCGGGCCTAACCCTTACACTACCTGATCGATACAACATCATACCTGATGTTTTAAAGCACGTTATTCCAAACAATTTAGGAATGTTAGGTAATTTATGCCCTTTATGGCTTAAAACCAGACTCTGCATCAACTATGTAATTTTCCATGGGAGTTTTGCCATGGATCCCCCTCCGGCATGCCACAGTCCAGGTGTTAGTCCCGTTGAAACAACTTTCCCATCACTATTGTGGCCATAAAGAGTCCCTGTGGGTTTTAAAATTCGCCTTCCCATTGAAGTCTATGGCGGTTCGCCGATGTTCGCCGGTTGGCGAACATTTGCGGCGGTTCGCGTTCGCGGTACGCGAACCGAAAATTTTAGGTTCGCGACATCACTAATTATGTTACATACTTTATTTATTCCTGATTTTCCAGGCATAGCCTAAATAAAGCTAAAGGATCGCTGGTAGACCATGGTCCACAGTTTGGTAACCTCTACTCTAGATAATTAAATGTTGTATAGTGGTTCTTAGCACCATGTTGGAGTCTGTACACATTTTTGTCAGGAATTCAATTTAATCTTAGCAAATGTGTAATAATTGATTAATAGGCCATCTCTTCTAGCACATTTTTTAGTTTTTGTTTGGAAGCTAAAGATTAAATTTCCTCTACTCTTTTTCTATTTTCTTGCACTGATCACCACTAATGTCTTTCATCGCTTTCCCCGTTATTTACAGTGCAGTAGTGATTTTTTAATTTGCATTTACAGTGCTACGAATAGGCGTTTAACCCTCTTGCAGGTCCTCTCTAGTACTCTTAGGTTATTCTCCTTCATTTGCGGTTTACGGATCTGAATTGGAGCAACCGAATAGCGATTTGTGATTTTAGCCACGTAACTCTTGCGAAAGTGAAAGATCAAAGGCTTTGGAAAGCTGTAAGTTACGGGTTTAACCATCGCACAGTTTTCAAGGCCGTAACTCGTAATCCATTTGGAACCTGCAAAAAGACACCAATTGAATAGCAAATTAACTTGCGACCTCACTTACGGGCTCCAGTAACATGTGAAAGCTCAGTTGAATCGGGCTTCATATTAGCTTGGCTCCTACATGTATTGTCTCCTCCTGAATTTATGCCTGCATTATTTCCCACATAGAAATCTGTCTGAAAACCCACCCTTAATGGCAGTTTCATCCTTGATCTTTTTCTAAAAACTCAATAAAAATTCAAATTTGGCTTTTAAAAAAAACCTGTACGAGCTACAAGATACACTCTTACCAAGGGCGCTACATCATCCAAAGCGCGTACCACACACATTCCCCGCCATTTTACAACACTAACTTACACAATGCGGAAGTACACAGCTACCCTAACGGCTTTTCCTCGCACACGCAGCCTATTCACACTACACACTGCACACATTGCTGACACTTACACCTCAGCTCCACAACAGTGCAAACCGACATTGTATGCTGCAGGAACATCAAAACAGATTGTCAGCTCTTCAGCACAATGCTTCCTGCATATATTACTTCAAAATAGGTAAAGTATATACATTTATTAATTTATTAATTATTTAATTAGCATACAAAAAAACATATATACAAAAAAATACACTCTCACAATAAACACAAAAGCCATTCACTGCGCGCCTCACAACGCTGCTCATAGCACACAAAGCCTTGCAATAAGCGCAAAAAACACATCACCGCCGACCAAAGAATAACACCAAAAGCACCTATCAGAAAAAAAAAATACTACAACCAACAGTGCGAGGCTCGCAATGAGCGCCAAAGGATCTCGGACCACCAACAAAATTAATGTCTCGACCAAACAGCATTACCTGCCTTACAATTTTATTGCCGTCATTTTTTGACGGGCAAGTCGCTAGTATTAAATAAATATATGTAGTCAGAGGAATGTCATAGGATCATTATGCATTTTATTCAATATTTGTATTCTTTATCATGCTTCAAATTTGTAAGAACTCCCTATGTATAAAAATATTAAAAAAGTAATAATCTCTATAACGATACAAGAAATGTGTTGATCTTTAGTTAATAACAAGGCTCATCCATAGACATCCTTTGTTTCATTGGAACTCAACCCACTGAGATGCTGTAACCTTTAATGATATACAGAGATAATGACTTATGATTTTGTCACAGTTTATTACATTTCAGTGTATTTCTTGATACATCTTGACACAGAGGTTTTTCTTAAAAGTGTCTTTACTGTCAATGGCATGCATGGACATCAAGACGCAAGATGGGATTCAGATCACATCCAGGTCACATCTGATTATTAATGGCAACCTCCGCTTTTCCTTGTATCTATCATGATTTCATTGATGTATTTGACATGAAGGGTTGTTGTTTCGTTTTCCTCCATATCAGCCTTACAATTGCCATATAAATAGGTTGTCTCAGGAGTAAATTCCCTTCAGCGGGTTTTACTTATGCAAATGTAAACTCAGTACATTTAAAGAGAACCAGAAAGTATTTCTCCAAAGGAGTTAATTTAACTTTTAAGCCTAATGCAGAAGCGTGATTTTTCTTTATTAAAAATAAAACATGTTTATATTAATTGCAGACGGCTAAAATTACCACATAGGGCAATTATCCATACAGTACATGCTATTTTCTAATTCATGTAATGTCAATAATGGAAACATATATAAATATAGTATAGTTTTAAATGGATATGGGACTCCTATATATTTTTTAAAAGGTCAAGAAAAAGAAAGACATTACTCCACTCTGATGCTGGAGAAATAATGTGGCTACTGTTTAAAGGACAACAGTAGTTTAGGTAACCTTCATGTGTTTATGAGGTATGGAACAAGATTGCAAGAGGTGTAACTCATTAGGACAAAATCATTAGGAGGAAATCTTTTTTTTAGCAAAATCTACTTATGTGTTTCCATTTACATGTTGTTTTTCAGACTGAGGGGGTGTGTTCTGCAAATGTTTGTTATCTATTTAGAAGTGAAAGGAGGAAGGGAGAAACTTTTCATTCATTGGTTGATTTTATATAAGCATTTAGCCTTTGACATTTCTCATCTTCTCTTGCAAACCATCAGCCCCATTAAATTGCTACTATTTTGTAAATCGTAGCTCGTAATGTAGCTCGCAAGACTAAAGGCTATTAAATCAGTCTCTTAAAGCAATGACTTGTGGGTTAAGATGCAGCAAGGCCGAAAAAAGCATACGGGATGAGGACCATGAAACTTGGGGGAGCAAATCCTTTGTTCTTTCAAGCCCGTAACTGCTACGTTCCAATTGAGCTATTAAATTGAACTATTAAATTGCATCAATATAGCTCCCATATTGATTGAGTACCTTGGGAAAGTATTTAATGAAATAAAACAAAAGGGATTAATTCCATCAGAGATGCTTTTAGCATCTATAGTTACAATCCCCCCAAAAATAAAGATACATCTGTATGTAAAAACTACAGACCCATCTTGTTGATGAATACAGATATAAAATTGTATTCAAAGATGTTGGCCACTAGGTTGAATACAAATATTTGGGCATACAAATCAAATCAGTTTGTTTGACAACAATGTCTTGATTACTCTAACCAATCCAATGAAATCTTTAATAGCATTAAACAAAGAATTAGGTCTGTTTTCTAAAGTTTCCGACTATAAGGTTAATATGGAAAAAACGGAAACTCTATGGTTAAATTTAGATAAACAAGTATTAGAGTCATTAAGCAGACAATTTTCATACGACTGACAACAAATAGTGGAATAGTTTGAGATATTACATCAACATATTAAAATATTACAAGTAAGATGGAAAGATTTATTGTTGTCTTGGTTAGGAAGAATGCCGGTGACTAAAATGGTCATATTACCGAAAATTGTATATTTAATCAGAGCTATACCAATGGAAATACCTACATTTCTCTTGAGGGAATTTACAAATTACTTTGGATAAATTTGTATATTAAGATATAAAACCACATAGAAATTATAAAATAATTAAAATTGATCTTCAGAAAGGAGGGTTATCTGGATTATCAATATTTGATTATTATGAAGCAATTAGACTATCACAAATACTAGAATGAACCTTTGCAGCACATCCAGCAAAATGGTGGTATATATATAAAAATCTACTATGACCAAAATGAATATTAAATATTTAATATGGCATAAAGACAAATATAAGGTTCTTACAAACCCTCTCAAAATTGTTAAATCTAGAATTAAGGTCTGGAATAAACTTAACAAAAAATATGGTTTGATATTATGCCCTACACCTATAACTCCTACTGAACTTATATATGATAAATTTGCCCAAACATATAGTGGAATTATGGGGGGAGAAGGAATTAAATATGTGGCAGACTTTTTTTTACAGAGGTAATGTTAAGAACTTTAAGGATATATCTAAAGAATAAAATATACCAAGCGGTGATTGTCTTAAATATAATATATTAATAAGCAGATTAAAAAAATCTGACTACAATATGATTGATAATAGACCCTTAACTATGATAGAATCCTTTGATTAATCAACTGGGAGGAAGAGAAAAGAGATTCTAGATTTCTAATTGTAGGCAAATATTGAAGTAGAAATCTCAACTTATAGGGAAATGTATTTCAAACTTGTCCAAAGGTGGTACAGATCCTTGATAAATGGCATTTATGGGACCAATATATGACCAAACAAAACATATACTTGCTAAACTCCACTCACGTCTTTTGTTTTATGTATTGTACTTTTTGTCTTCTTGTTATTTAATATGGATATGGATATATGTTAAAGAAACTGAATTTTACAGAGTTTAATGTATATGCTGATGTTTAAATAAAATAAAAATATAAAAAAAGATCTCTGGCGTTCAAACTCATAACTCGCAAATGGAGCCATGAAGCCAACAAGTGCTAGAGAGGACCCGCAAGGGGGTAAAGTACATCTCATAGCACTTTAAATCAAATATTACCACACTACTATACTTTTTGTTAAAAGGGAAAGGGATGTTAGGTCTTAGAATTAATAGCACAACATTCTCAAACTTGCAAATTGGCCCCAAGAAATACTTTAATTCATGTTCAATTTCTGTGTCATGTGGATACTAGCAATCAATGTATTAATACAAATACTGTATCTTGCATGTGACAGAATATCATATTTACAGCTTTATTAATATTGCATTACATCTGGAATGTGGGTCCGATCATAACTCGTAATTGAACCCTGTAGGACTTTGAAAATCCCACCTCCATTTTTCAGTGACGTAATTCTGACAATGTCTGTTTCCATTGGCTCCATCCCAACTCATAACTACGAGTTAGACTAATTGATCACGTTCACGGCCACACATCCGACGAGCAGTATGGTTAACCTCTCAAACCGGTAACTCGCAACATGTTCTAATTTATTAGCCACGTAAACTCGCAACTCCTCAAGCTTGCAGCTGTTGCGAACTTCATGTTGCACTAACGGGGCTGGACTTTATTGTGGCTGCATGTTTCCTGCTCATTTGTGTAATGTCATGCTTTGAAAAAGAAGTATCACTGTCATAACAGCTTCTTTGTGCTAGCAGATTCTGCTGAAATAATTATTTCTTTCAAGTATTCTATGTCAAAGCATACTTCCCAAAGTTTTTTTTACTAATCTTGTCATTCTTTAATATCACATATATAGTTGTCAGTTTCCTGACGATGTTGGTCACCCTTTGCGAGCCTCGCGAAGCGAGATGAGCTGTTGACCACGCAGGACGTAGACTGCAATGAGCTCCACCATACACCAATCTATTTAAAAACCATACAGATACAACTATCACAACAATCTATTCATCATATGGACAGAAGGAGAAAGAAAGAGACTTTCCCAGTTTGTTAAACACTTTTCATCCATCTATAAAACTTAAAATGGATTTCTCTACAGAACTGAGGGACTTTCGGGACCCTACCATATCCATCTCCAATGGCACACTCGACTCATATGTATAAAGGAAATCCACAGACAGATACAGCTACAGACATAGCTCCAGTTTCCATCCCTCCAATACTAAACAAACTATCATCCATAGTCATGCTATTAGATACCATCACATATGCTCAAACACTGGAGACCGTGAAAAAAATGTAAAAACACTGTCTGAATCTTTCAAAACATTACATCCTTGCATTTAAACAACCGCCAAATTTAAAACAGAAGCTTGTCAACAGAAGATCGACCAATGAACAACTAATTCGAAAAAACGTAACTAAACCTTGTAATAAAAGTGCCTGTAAGTTATATCAACACGTTTGTGTACACCTAACAGACCTTTCACTTTAAAAGACCATATTCATACACATCCTCCTATGTGGTTTATATAATACAATGTAATATATGTGAAAAAGGCCGTTACATTGGAGACAAAAAAGCACAATGAGGACAATTATTTTACCCCAGTTGTTCACCATTTTAGCCATAATGATCACTCCATCCAAAAACTTAAAATTAGAATACTCAGAGGAAATTTTTAAAAACATCCAAGAGAGAAAAGCATTTGAAATAGGCGCTCATCCCTACGACCCGCGGAACTACACATCAACAGAAGTCTCAATTACACAATTCAGAATGCGAGACCCGTAGCAGTTTGAAAAAATTGCATGAAAAAATTACGCCCCGTAACACTTGCAACAAAGAAAGCGGGACTTACGAAAAATAAATACGACTCGCGGGTCATAGAAAAAAAAAAAACAAGGTCAAATTAATACGAAAAGGCAAAGAGTAAAAACAATTGAGCAATTATAAGTTACTGGAGCCCATAATGTAGCCCATAAACTAATTTGCTATTCAATTGGTATCATTTAGCGAGCCGCAAACAATCTATGAGTAACTTACAGCCGATCAAAGCCTTGTAAACGGCAAATATAGAAGAAAATCCTATGGCTAGCAGATAGGGCTCGCAAGAGATTTTAACCCCTGTGCGCAGCACTGAAAATGCAGGGAAAGCGATTTAAGACATTAGAATTAGTCTTAAGCTCGCAAATTTGCAATCAAAAGTTTCATTTTGGTGTCATACTAATCTCGGGAATCAAGGAGTTAATACATATCAGGTTATCCACATGGACTAAAACAGTATCGCCATTCATTTTTATTATTTTGTACATTGCCGAATTGCGAGTCTGATCGCATATCAGACCTCTAAACGCTAATTGATTGATGTATAACCTCCATGTTTTACTCATGTAATGATGACAGTCACATTTACTATAGTCTGTTTCTAAATTGGTAGTTACGGACTTGCTTAATTGAACATGATCACGTTCTTAAATGCTACTTATGATTGCATGGTTTTACAGTTTCGGTTTTCTGCCTCTAACTTGCAGACTTGTTCAATTGAATAGCTCTGTAACTGTAGCAAATCTCAAGCCCGCAGACATACGGCCTGTATCACGTAAACTGCAGGCTTGCAATTGAATAGGGGCCATGGACTCTAAAGAATACAGTACAGTAATTCTATACAAAATATTGGACTGTTTGTTTTGTTTTTGCTCAATTTAGGTTTAGCTGGAAGGAAGTTATGATAGTTAGGAAACTATCACATAATAGGTATTGCACCAGTGGGAGCAAGGCCTGTTGTTTTCTTTCATTTGTTTTAGTGTATATTTTGCACTAGTGAATATATTCTCTAGTAAAATTTGCTAAAGCATTAAAGTCTTCTGTAATTGTTTTCTCCAATCGAAAGTGCCAGAACAAAGAGCACAAACCCAGGGGAGACAGACAGCTTGTCACAAGTTGTATAAGAACTGTGAATAAGATGGAGAAACTTGTGAAAGCCCTGGTAGAAATCACTGCATGCCAGAGAATACAAACCCAGTGGAGACAGATATAACATCATATAACACAACGTCCCTTCATCTGCCTCCAAGTGAGCTTGTTCCCAGTTTATCTGCCCGCCCCCTCAGCTTCTTTCCTGTCCCGTCTCATTTTTTCTCATTGCCGGGTTCTGTCCCCTGGCTCTTGCACCTGCATCTGTCCTCCTTCCTCCCATTTCTTTTCACCTTGTCTGTTCCATCCGCCTCTTTTCTCAGTTCCTTCCTGGCCCTTTGTCACCGCTCTCCCATATCCTTCCCTCTCCCGTCCTCACTGTGGTGCTGTCCTTCTTCGCCTTCTGCTCCCCATGTCTCCACTCCCCGGTACTCATCCTCGCTCTTTCACAGCTTTGCTCTATGTTGTCCTCTCACCCTCAGTCCATCTCCTTTGCTCCTTTCCCCTTGTCTCGCAGTGTCTTCATTGCTCAGCAGTTCCATTCTACTCCCTCAGTTCTCCATTCCAGTGCCTCTCTCATTGGGTCATTTAATAGTCTTTCCATTGAGGCTCGCTTGCTCCTTTACCTGCCCCTTCTCATCCACTTCCCTCTGTGTTCTCCTCTTGATTCTTTGCCCCATGCCTCTGTTGTGCCTTGTCTTTTGGCCCCTACTTCTTTTACCCAAACTTGAATAATCAGAACGGACTGTTAGCTGCAATAAATATTTATTTATTTATTTAATGTCACCTTAGATCTTTGCCACATCATACTGACCTGCCCGGGTCACAATTCTACATATCTTGTTGCTCTAATAAGGTTAATTATATATAAAAACACATTTCTCACCTGTTCCTATTATACAGCTGTTGTTCTTCATCCATACATCATCTTCTTCACTATTTATGCACTACGTACTGACATTCACTATCTGCCTTACCTGATTTTATGCATTGTCCTACCATTATCATACCTCAAGACTCACAAAAGTAAAGTATTTGTCCTGTCATTTGCAAATACTAACGGCTTATAGCTCCATACTACGTATACAGTAGTACCATTAAACTCCCACTGATTAAGTAATTTGTCCAAATCATCATTAGTAATGGAAACTACAGAACAAATCCGTAAGTAAGTTAGGAAACAGTCCATATGCTTTGATGTTTTTACACTTTGCTGCTCAGTCCATATCACTGTTCTTAACATTTCATCCACATTGTAATAACAGATCTCACCGCTTAACCGTCATCATAGTCCGTAAAACGCAACTCTGAAGCCAAACTCTTCTTTTCTGGCAAGCTTCTTTACAGCCACGAACAGGCTAGCTTTTACTCACTCATCACCCACAACATCGCGTAAGTCTCGACCATCACTCCTTCCAGTGCCATCCTCCACATGAAAAAAAGGATCCCCTAGCCCGCTAGTTGCATTACCTGCAGTCTACCCCCATATGCAATCATTTTAAAAGCAATGCTTGTTCATATAATGCAACAACAGAGAATGAACTAACCTTAATAGGTTAGTTCTATGGATATAATAATGTACTCTAAAAGTAGCCTATTTTAACTCTCTTGTGCCCTTCAAATGGAGAAATATCCTGTAGTGCATCAGTCTGGGTTCACTCAATAGAGTGATCCAGTCCTGAAACACTAGGAAATTCTGCCCTGAACAGGAGAATCAGCAAACCCCAGACTTACATTTCAGCCTGAATTGGGCCTTGTCGGGAGGGTGCAGCTGTTAACTCCTAGGGCACAGTCAGCACGAAGTCCACATCTGGAGCCCCCTATCACCTTAGTAGAAAGCTTGAAGACTCCTCCATATCTGCTCTCTATCCTTGAAGGCACAATACCTATCCCATTATTCCTTACAATCCCTCACTGACTTCCTCATTTCAGGTTTCACAGAAGGCTTCCACACCAGGGTCTCTGCATTGCCTCGTACTTCCTTTGTCAGCAAAAATGTACAATCTGCTGAAAATTGTCCTGAGGTCGTTGACACATTCCTAGCTTCGGAACTGAAGAATCACTTTTTCCTGGGCCCCATTCAAAACACCTCCATTCCCAGTATTCCTGAGTTTTATGACACCATATATCACATTCTTCAACTGAGCACTGGTTCATAGCTCTCAAAGTCTGACATTCAGAATGCATTTAAATTGTTGCCAATTGACCCTGCACTGTGGCACCTCCATGGAATAAGCTGGAAAGATCAATTCTACTCTGCTAATAGACTTAGATTCGGTTACAAAAACGGCCCCAAACTGTTCCACTTATTCGCAGAAGCATTGTGCTGGATAATGTTCAATAAAATATGGTGCCCTCTAGTTGTGCACTAGCTCAACGATTTGTTATATGTGGAAGGACCTCGATAAAAGCCAATTAGCTTAGAGAAATTTTTGGTCCAGCTCACCAAATCCAATTTCTGAGGATTCAGCTACAGTAGGTACTTTGTCATTGGAGGCCAGCCTGCCAAACAACAAACTGGAGAGGCTTAAGGACACCCTCAAAGCCTTCTGTCTATTCTCTACCTGCACCATTACGAATTACAATCTATACTAGGTCACATGAACTTCTCCTCATTTATACTTCCACAAGGAAGATTCTCAAGATCATCAACTCATCCACCTCAACAAAGAAGTTATCTCGGATTTACTCTGGTCCTCATTTTCATTCAACTGACACAGCCAATAACTATTCCTAACTCGCTGCCTATCCAAATCTACCCCAATGATACCCACTTCAAAGTATCCTACAAGTCCAAGATCATCCCAAAGCTCACAAGGCAAAAAAAGGTAAGGCAATAAAATGGTGATGTCATCCCATGTATACTTACGAATGCACCTACTTGTGAGACATTATAAATAGTTCTTACTCATCAATACCAACTATTGCCCTATATTAAAAATTAGGAATCTGATGATTCCTAAGTTTCTACAGGATCATTCATCCACCTATCCAGCTTATATCATTTAGTTCCCGCCAGTGATGGAAACCACACTAGCTTGCACCACCTACGGGTCTTCATCCATTCCACCATGATGACCAGCATCTCCACAAATACAAAGAAAATATATAGCCATGCATGACAGCTTTTTATGTGCTGACCTCTGCGAAATGCATCTTGGTTTCAGTTCCCTCACTAAACCTGCCTCTCTGGAGTTCAATTTTACCTCACCCTTATGGAAACCTCAAGCTACCTTCACAAAGACAGAAGGCTCCGACCGCAAATATCAAGTTAATGAAGTTGTGGGAGGAGCTGTAACTAGTGCCGTATCTAGGAAAGGGGGGGGGGGGCATTTAGCCCCGGGCGGCATCTTTTTGAGGTTGGCACCTGATCTGTCCTTTCAGACTCACCCGCCACCTCCTAGTCCCCTCAGACTCACCAGGCCCCCTCTCTTGTTGCCTGCTTAGGGGTATCGGTGAAGAATCCTGTTTCTTCTTTCCTTAGCGGCGCATCATTGTGCTCTGGAAGGGAATCCCAAATGATGTCAAACACATGTGACGTCATTCAGGATTCCCTGCCTGAGCACAAAGACACTGGGTGACTATGTACTGATACATATGTGTAAGTGTTGTGTGCACATGGGGCAAAGGTTGCTGTCACATGCCATGGTGTTCGGGAGGAGGGGCAGCTTGGGGTTAGGATTTAGACTTAGAGTTAAGGGTTAGACTTAGCATTCAGGGTTAGGGTGGCAGATCATATGCTTTACATAGTAAATTAGTGGCGCGCACTGCGAGAAAGACCGGCACAGCACGAATGACCAACACAGAGCGCCACTTTTTTGCATTGCCAGTTTGTGCTACTGAAAACTACAATTGTAGCCTTCTATAGAGAGGTTAAAAAATTGTGCCTAGGGGCGCTGCAAATGTAAATCTGGCCCTGCTTACAAAAGTGCTCAGCAGTTTATGAATGATGGGAAATGATGGGATAATCAAGTCTAAAGATGAGAGGGTCAGAGATCAGGAAGGCATCATTGCTGGATGGCAGGTGTAGATCATCAAACAATTAAAAATAAAACAAAAGTATAAACAATTTGTGATTGTTTTCATTAGAGGAACTGTAATTGCTCATTATTTGGGTATCAGAAGGTTGCACAGAAGTATTTAGTCTTCTAATTATATACAGTTTTATTTTAACGATAACGAGAGTTATAGTCAATCTACAATTGTAATGTGATTTACTCTCACCCACACAAATACAAACTCAGATTTACCTAGATCATTGACTTAAATGTTATAAATGTGGTTCACTAAATTAGTCATTTATGTTGCTCATCTTGGTCTGATATGCTTCATAAGAAAACATTATGCAGAAATATGTAAGTGGTAAATTTTTATCTTTAAGAGAAAAGAAAAAGAACATCTTTCCATATATTTCCATAGATTAAAACCTCTTAGACAAAAATAGTCTATGTGGGTTCAGTCTACGTGGATTCATTGGAAAAGGACGAAATGTAAAACTTAACATTTATTAAGTTATAATAAAACCTATATAAGTGAAAAATAACGGCAAATACAAAATCTAAATATTTTTAGTGTGTGCTCTGTTGTAGATGTCACAATCTATCTATAGATCAAATTACTAAAATCTTCTTTGAACAAACAAGGAGAATTATCATATAACGTGAGTGCTATGGATAAAACCTAAATTAATTAGATATATATGTATTCCCCTCTATTAGTTTGAATAATTCATCAATAAAATTGGGTACCATAAGCACAAGCTAATTGACCATCTCATAATGATCCCCCAAAAAAACATTGAAACATATCATGTATCTACTTCTATACAGAATTAAGTGCTGTAAAAAATACCTCAATAGGTTAAATATATATTGCATTCTCCAATATAAATTTGAATAGTTCATCACCAAAAACATAAAATATATATTTTGGATTAGAAAAGTAAAAATAAAATATGCTGAAAATTAATAAGTAAAGGGAAAAAAAATATTGTGACCATGAATTAATAGCTTCAAAATAATAAATACAATAATAAATACAACCTAAACTTAATTGTATAGGTGATGAAGTACCCAAATATTTGTCTCAAAGCATCCAAATTAGTATTGCCATAAACAACACAATACCATGTGTATATCTGCTAGTTTATGCAAAACTATCTGGCCACAAATTATCGAATAGGTAGTATACCAATACACCTTTACAAACAATAGCTCCTTAGGGAATAATAATGTATACTTTGCAAACTATACATCTGCATAATAGACCACAAAAATAATATGTTGAAAATGCAATTACCCAATGTTTATCACAAATACAGAGTGTACTTCTCCTTGCCTTTGGCTCAAATGAGTGTGTGATGTCAGCAGAGTGACACCAAGACAGGTCGACGCGTGTTTCACATTCCACTTCTTCTTGGACGGGAATTGACTGGAGAGGAAGGTTCCTTTATAAAGGGTAACAGTCACATTAACTCTTTCTTTACCACAGTTGTGGATTTGACCTCTTGATTGCCTTGGAGAAAGTATATTCATAGTGGTGACCTTTTACATATACCCACAGAAGCTGCAATGCACACAGCCAAAAGTTCCATCTGGAAAGAGTCTACAATTGCATTTCCTTGAAAAGTGGCTCTTAACCAGTCTGTCACGCAAGATCTTAGACCTCCGCCAGCTAACACTTATTCTCTCACAGATAATTGAATTCAATGTATCATCTGCTCTGAGAATATGATAATAGATGTAATTACTTTCCATTGTTGACAAAATATCCCAATATATATTATTATATATTATTGGTTCCTGATTTTGATTTAGGTGTAAGCTATTGTACCCTCTACATTTCAATCTGTCTACCAATTGCTGCAATCTTTTATTAAATGTTGTCAGATTTGAACAGTTCTTTCGAATACGTAAGAATTCTCCAAAGGGGTTCATCCTTTTTGTAGCAGTAGAGGGAAAACTTTGATTGTGCAGAGAACTATTAGTCGCTGTTGAATTCCGTTATATATGTCCATCATAACACATCCATCATTGTTCTTCATAATCGTTATGTCCAAGAAATCGACTGATTTTTTTATCAGCTTAATACATTATAACCAGCACATCGTCTATGTATCTTAACCATAAAGTAATATGATCGTTGAAATGTTTATTATTTTCACACAAAACAAACTCCCTCTCCCAGCACCCCAAATAGATGTTCGCTTAGGTGGGGGTGCGTACAGATCCCATTGCAGTTCCATGTAACTGGAGGTAAAACTAATTGTGGAAAACAAAATAATTGTGCTGTAGGACAAATCTAAGGAACTTCAGTAGAAAATCATTTGTCTCTTTGTTGTCTCTAGACTCCATTTGAAGTAAGTAGTGTACTGCTTGACACTCTATATCATAATTTATTGAGGTGTACAGTCACTCAACGTCTACTGAGGCAAACAAAGTAATGGAATTAAGCACAATTCCCTCTAGTCGATTTAAAACATCCATTGTATCCTTTACCTAAGAACGCATTTCCCAAACTGCCATTACTGGAAATAATAGGGCTCCCATGAGGGTTAACCTTACTTTTAAATACCTTAGGTGACATTAAAATGGTGCCACTCTTGGACATGAAACATTTAAGAATGTGAGTAATGAGAGTAATAATGCCATAAGTACGTGCACCCATTAGCATTTTATTATACACGGACAGGTAATCATCTGTAGGGTCTCCAGGTAAATGCTGTATTTTTTATGCCATATTTTTTTTTTTTTTGTAAGTGTCACTTGCCTTGTTACAAGTGTTATGGGCAGTAATTTTTTAGGGCTCTCATCTCCACCAGTGCAAGGAGAGCCTTTGGCGCTCCTTGCCAGCAACTGCAAGGAGATCC